>CM056171.1:48242905-48607105 GCA_029691765.1 Entomobrya proxima | reverse complement strand
TGTAAGCCAGCAAGGCTATATGCATAAATGTATATATACTCCTTCCAACCAAAAAATGCTTAAAACTCAATAAGAGTACACTTCAAAATCGTATGCAGTATGACTTAATTGTTTTATGCAGTAGTTTTTAAAAACTTTTTAATTTTTGTGATATTGGTACGTAAAACAAAAAAATAAGTGTACATTTGTATTTCTGGTGAATGTTAGCGGCATTTTACGCAAATTTAAGTTCATAAAGCAAAACTTAAATAAATTCAAAATTTTGAAAACTGGTCGAGATTGCTTTATTCTGTCATTCACTACTTGTCACCAAGACATCCAATTTGATTGGTCAAGGTGTCAAAATGATCCTACAAAATAGGTCAAAAATGTGTTTTTTCATTTTCGCAATTTTCGATTCCCAAGAAAAGGTATGTCAGATTTTGTAAAATCGGGACCCGTTTTGTCAAGCATAAATCCTTTTATAGAATAAAAAACCTTGAAACACATAATGTCATAAAAAAAATATTTAACAAAAAGTTAATTAACTACAAGTAATTGAAGAATTTCAGCACAGAAAATATTCACCAGCTACTTATTATGACCTATTTAGCAATGAATATGTTATGAAGTAACTATATTACAAAATATACGCATTTTTGAAGCAATCAAATTGTTATTGAAATAAAGTCGTGAGGTAATTACTTGATAAGCACTGAACAAAACTCAATCTGCTTTAGTCAAATAAAGATTAAAGCAACAAAACTATTTTATCGCTTTTTTGTTAAAACATAACAACCTGTTTCAAAATTTCAATTTTCAAGTTCTTCATTGTTTGTCACTCCATCCATACAAGCCAGAAATTGCTTCCTTTTGCAACAGAATCCATCATCAACGTGAGGGTTGTCTCTATAGTTGCGAATAAAGTGAGCATGTTTCACGTGCTCCTTTAGTGCTGATTCTGCTTCCTCGCTCATCTACAAATATATCAAAATTAAAAATCTGTTAATTTATACAATTTGAAATCTACGTAAAAACAGTTTTGCTTTTCAGCGTATAATCGCGTACCCCTCGTGACACAGGAACAGAGATCCACTCCAAACTTTCCAATTTCAAAAACCCTTCATAAACCGCATGATCACTCAAATCACCTACATAATTACAGGCTGGTAATTGCTGATGAAATCTTTTTAAATCTACAAATTCAAAACACAAGATCATGTAACATCTAATTTCGTATATTTTGACTAATGTTATAAATAAATTTGTTGACTTACTACTCAGTCTTGTAACATTGTAAATATTCCTTTCCCCTTCACCATTTTCACTAATTCCGGTAACAGACTCATTATTCAATTGCCCTCCATACAATATTCCCAACTCTTCCAAATTCGGCATCCATTTACACACTGCTCGAAATACCTCAGCAGAATTCAAATTTGCCTTAAATTTCTTCAAGTTTGGCATCCATCTTGCCAACACCTGAACCATTACATCCGTCAAAAATTCTAGATCCAAATGCAGTTCCTCCATAAATTCCAGCCGAATGTACTCACTCTCATTCAAACTCATGCCAGCCAACATATTTCCCTTAAATGGAATATACCTACTTGAAAAAAGTCGCAGTTCCTCCACACTACTCTCCGGAAAATAATCCTTTTGCATAATTTCAGTCTTATCATAGCAAACAGGGTTTATCATCAGTTTTTTCAAATTTGGCAAATTTCTCAAAAATTCAAAATTTCGCACAAGGTTTCCCCAAATTTGCAATTCTTCTAATTTTGGCATAACCCATTTAAAGGGGTTGTCTCGAGATTCAGCAAACACTGGTGGTCTGTAAACCTTCAAAACTTTAAGTGTATCGGTATGAAACTCCAACAAAGTCAGAAGCACGTTTCTAATGTTCACGTCAATATTTGGGTGATAATTGCGACTGTTATATCCCAGGTAAGATTTCAAATCTAAGGTAAGTATTTCCAAAGGCAGCTGGGAAGGCCACAATTTATCCAGAGGAACGTAAATATCAAAAAACTTGGAGTGCATTACATCCAAAGTTTTAAGTTTATGCTCTGGTCGTCCTCCCAAGGTAAAACGGAACATATACTGTGAACACCACACGGCTATTAAAATGTCAATATTGATGTTGCTGTTAGTGTTATTGTTACGCACTCTAAGAGTCTCTAAATTGAAACTGTTGATTAGCAGCATACGCACGTCCATCGGAACTTCTCCACTTACTTCCAAATATTTCAAATTGTGTATTCTTTCATTCTCAGCCGCTGAAGCACGATCATTCCGACTAATTGCAGGTGGCTCAGTTTTCTTGTTGATTAGAGAAAGCTTTTGCAAATTTGGTAACTTCTCGTTCAAAATTCGCTTGAAAAGTTGAGCATTACTTCCAGGAAATATGCAGTTTTCAAATGTGAGTTGATATACTAGTGGGCCAATGATGTTCCAGAAGCTTTGTGGATTATCAACATCCCTTAAAAAAGTGTAGTCAGATAATGCTAAACCACTTATCACGTAATTTTTAAAAGGCAAGTTTTGAAACTCGTGGGGATCATTATCCGGATTTTGAAAAAGGTTTAGAAATTCGGTAATGGGAAATAAGGGCTTGATGTGGCTGTCCAAATTGTCAGGACCCAGACGGATAGTTGCCACTGGTCTAAATATTGGCAAGCTTAGTGAGTACCAAGTTTTGCAAACGTAACGTAAATTGTTAACATTTTTGGGGGTGATGTAGTTTGATTTTTGAAGAAGCTCAAAAATATGAGCGACAATCTGCAAAAGAAATACAATTAACAATTATTGGCTTATTTGTCCAGTAAATAAAATAGTTTGTAAATATTACCAGTGAGTTCAAAAGAGGATGCTCTTCCACAGCTGAATCCAATTCCATTTCTTTTACACTTGCATTTTCCATTTTACGGAACGATTATGTATGACAAGTAGTTACTAAATAAGTTTGTTCAGTAGCCCGGGATTTGAAATTTTATAGAATTTTGCTGATGTGTCGGAAGAGCAATACACAATATTTCCCAAATAAAAGGCAAAAGATTTTAACGGACACTCTATTTTCGTATCTAAAGCTACTCGGCTTTTGAAAGGGGAATTCTTTTATTCTGACAGAACGGGCCAGCTCCATATGAAAAAAGTAAACACATTGGCATTCAATGCATTGGCTAGAATTCTTATATCAACAGATGTTGTGCGTGTGCTGTTCTTGTTTTGCTTTGTTTTTTTGGTTTGGCTAGGGTATACTACGTGCTTTTAGTTCTGGAAAGCAGTTCATATGGGGATAATGCATAATATTGCATTTATGAAAAGATGGTCAGGCAGAAAAGGACGAGAAAACTGTCCGCGGCTCAAATTACAAAAATTTATTTTTAGCATATCTTTATTGCCATAATGTGTAATTTGTTGACTCCACAAATATATAGTATAGTATTTCCAAAGCCTACATTTATACAAATTCTAAAGCCTTTATTTAGTAGTGTATTTTAATATTTTAGACAGACCAAAACTAGATAATAGCAAAAACAATTTAGCAAATAAGTTCATAAATTAACCCAAAATTGCTTATTCAAATAAAAATACAGTTTTATAAAGAGCATTATATATTTGAAATATCAAGGTAAATTATAGCATATTTAAATGTTAAAGCTTAGTTACTAAATGATTGATAATTTTAATCATATCACATAGCATGAAGGGAATCGGAAATTCAGTTATCTATTTAAAAATCCGATCATTTTTTCACTACAGTTAATCTTTTTATTTTTCAAGTGTTTTACATTTACATGATTTTTGTTATAACAATATTTTTCAATTGGCTTTTCAATGGGCTATTGAATTTTCTTAATTTACAGCTAGAACTAGGTAAATGTATAAAGACGTTCAATTTGATAATTTTCAAAGGTCAAACTATCAAGCACTTTCTCAACCATTTTAAGCATAGGGTATATTTCATGAATATCCTATTCGATTTCATCAAGATAGGAATCCGTTTAAGCAATATCCGAACGCATTTCATCAAAAATTTAGGGTTCATCGTTGTTCTTTACCCACTGCTCTGGATATTCATCAACTTTATATTTACTTCTTACACTTCTAAGAGCGTTTGGAACGTCGATCCTCACATCAATCAAAAACGAAAACAGAAACATTACCAAGTTGGGAAGGTGACTAAGGAAGAAATTGGCGTACTTCTCTTCACAATATACTATCTCGCCAGTAAGTGAGTTCTTTTTTCCAAAAAATGCTTCTGTAATTAGTGTGTCAACCAAATCACCGGGATGTGCATGTTTATCTCTTATTAAGCTCATAAGTGAAAATATGTATTTTCCATTGTATTTATTACTTGGTGCTTTTGCATTGGAAGTTTTTCGTTTAAAAATATTTTCTAAAAATTCACTTGAACTCCAGAACTCATTATTCCTCCAGTCGAAAAAGGGATTTATTAGTAAATACGTATTATCCAAATTGATTATCACAGACTGGAGCTCACTTGACTTTTCATACAATGGTCGTACAAAGTCCAATATGAACTCATACTGTTTTTTGGCACTCCAGAAAAACGGGTGGTTGACAACTTGTCGAATATTCGGTCTTGCAGTTGGATCGGGGCTCATCATCCAAGTAAATAGACAATTAGCTGCACTTTCTTTTGGACCAAGCATGTTAGGTTTTATGTGTTCACAGTGGATATTGAATGTAATAAATGCACGATTTAGGCCGCGGAATTTTTTAAAAGGATGCGTCTTCCCTTGCGTCATCGCATAATGACAAGTCATTCCAAAACTGAAAATATCCGTTCTGAAGGTGGTGTAGAAAGGATGCTCATTTGCCAGCGCGTAAATAGCTTCAGGAGCCATCCAATCTGAAGTACCCTTTCCTAACGAGTTTGTGCCTGTGGCACTCATGCTTGTAATTTTCTTACTAATTCCAAAATCTGTTAGCTTGGCAATTTCTGAACCGTTAACAGTAAATATTAAAGTATTGTCTGGCTTGACGTCGCGATGAATCACACGCTTGGCATGAAGCCATTGCAAACCTGCTGCTGCATCTTTCAGCCAACCGATACATTTTTCACGCCACTGCAAATCTTGCTCCAGCACTGTTTGTTTCAGTGCCTGTTCCATTGAACATTTGGCAAGTTCCATTGCAAAATAGTAATTGTCATTCCCACCTTCGTAAAATGTTGTCCAAGAGAATAGCTGAACAACATTAATATTCTCGAGTGACACAGGATCAGATCCAATGCTTAGCCAAATGTCCAGCTCAACTTTGCTAATGTCAGCGTACTCACTGAAAACTCGTTTTACTGCTGATTTTTTAGCTGGTGTTAGAAAATATCCTTCATAAACTGTTGCTGTTGCACCTTGACCTAAAACGTTATCGTCAGAGTAATAAATTCCAGACTTGCCTAGTTTTGTCATTTTGTTTTCTCGATTTTCATGCCGCACATTGCTGACGGGTTGTCTGGCTTCTAGAACAAAATGTTGGGATCATTAAGTACAAGGCCATTTTTATTGTTAGTATTTGAAAGTCAAATGTCATGTTATTCAACAAAATATGTTTTAGGGAACTTACTTTTTATTCCCCCTGGTGTTTCCGTTAACTTCTTGCTCTTTTGCTTAGGCATCTTGAAATCCAAATACTATCCTGAGATTTTTAGGTTTAAGTAATGTGTAATAGGTATAGGAAAAATAAAATACAATTTTGTTGAAGTCACTATGTTAAGCAAATTTTAATTGCAAACGTTTAGTGAAAATTACTCGCATACAATGTGCAAAAAACTTTTACAACGCTTTGTCCGATTGTCCAGTCAGAATTTTGTGTTTACTTTCGAATTAGTTGTTAACCTAAACAGAACAATCCTTTATAAGAAGTACAGACTTAAATTAAATTTTAAAGCAGAAAACTTCAATGTTACAAATGCGGGAGGTTTTCGGCGGTCGTTTTTCGCACAACATACTGGCAAACAAGGAAAACGTTTTTGCTATCAAAAAAGGGTACATGCTGATATTGATACGCAATGACTCATTGCCAATGAGATTTGCAGCTGAGTATTTTCAGTTTGTATTGGGCGTGTATGTGTCTTAGCAATCGTTTTGCATGACGTGTTCCTCGGCCTGTTGGTCTAAAGCATACTCTACATGTTCATGTACAAAAAAATTTGGATAGGTTTTACATGTGTAGCTTCAATCAAGTCTCTTTGTTCATTTCGGTTAGCTGTGGTAGAGAGAAAGAGCACACGTTTTCATGAAATTTTGCATGGCTTTGTTAGTTCAGGCAAACAAGCAGAATTTATAAAAGGAAATGATTATGAATTTCTAAGTGCAGTAATTGAATTCTAATTTCAAGGTGATACACTTTAAGGAAACAATGACCAATATTTTTTTGGCAAAACAATAGTTTAATTCAATTCAACGTAAATATTATTCCATCATAGCTGGGGTGGATATTTTTCATGCACAATTTTTGATACTATATCTACGAAAAGTATCGGCGTAGAAGATGTTGCTCTAGTTTTGGAACAACAGCACTATAATTTTTCGGCTTTAAAAAATATAAATGGAAATCAAGAAATGTTCAAGTATTGCATTTTTACTATATGCTAGCTCGTGTTTGTATACACTTTGCTTGAAATAAAAAGTATGTATTCTTACTTTTAAAAAAGTGTTAAGTAGTGGTCAAATGCTCCTGATGGTTTCAGCCATTTGATCGTTTGATGTATCTTGGAAATGATATAATATTATTATCAAGCAGAAATATTATTTGTTTGTAACTTTATAATGAGATTTTTGTTCGTTATTTATCTGTTGGTCCCAATGACTTATTGGCTGAATCAAAATATATATTGTGACGCAAAACTTTTCCAAACGTGTCCCGAAAGTTTTGTAAGAGATTTTGTAAAGGTAAGGGTTAGGTAAGTGGTCATCAGTGGCGCACCCAGGTCTGAAGCTTGGTAGAGGACAAATATTTTTACCACTTATTTATTAATAACTTTTCAACTAACATATAATTTAAATGCCAAACTGATTAAACATTGAAATTTTCAATGGTTATTATTTATTTTTGATTATAAAATTTTTTATGATATTGTGCATATGTATAATTTTTGCAATTACTTTTGAGTATTTTTCGATAAGATTAAAACCCTTTCAACGCTGATCTGGATGTCGGGTTTATCTACTGTTCTATTATTTAAACTTTTTTGTAAATATGTCCTCTTTTTTCATGAGCAAAACGTTTTTGCACACATGTTCTACAAGGATACAATACGTTAGCAGAATTCCAGCATTTGCTGGTTTTTTGTCGCAATTTTAAATATTGGCAATTGCAGATTATGATTTTTGAAATTCTGATTCTTACTATGACCGGGGTAGCCAAGGTGTAGATTATAATTGAAAGCAATTTTAGCAACCCGCAAATGTTTAAACTGAGATTTCACCCTTTTTGAAAACTCGGTCAAATCAATGAAAACAGCAGCTTAGTAAATGTGTTAAACTTTTAGTCAAGTGAGATTTCTGGATTGTGTCAAAGTCACGTAGTAGTAATCCCATTTTTGTCCTTTGTTTTGTCCGAAAACCTGAAACATTTTGAAGGATAAAAAGTCCAGCATGTAAATATTTTGTCCAAAGTAAATCAAAAATGGTTTGTATTTGTTTTATAGGAAAATTGTATTGGAATTTTTGAAAATTAATTTTATGTCTTCCTGGCAAATCAAACACTGATACCTGCGTGTTTTCCAAATAAAATACTTGATTACAAAGTAAATTTACTCTTGCTAATTTCTATTCGGGAGGTTGCAAGATTAAATTTTGAAAACAAGTTTTGTTGCATTCAAAATCGAAATTTTCCAATTTTGGAACCCCTGAAAGTAATTCCTGTAAATAAAAATTGTAAATACCCTCTCTTCTTCAGATCGTTGAAAATAAAAAGAGCATCCAACCAAACATTGCCACAATAACATATAACTCGATGCTAACTAATAGGAAACTAATTTTATGGGGAAAATGACAGGTGGCAGAAATATTGATGCTTGTGTGATTTTTTGTAATTGTTGCTTGTTAAAGCTGTAAAATGTTTCAAAAATTTACAAAGATGTATCCAGAAAACCTTCATTTTTCCAAGTTTTCAACTTCCAGCTAGAGGCACGGACCCGCTGTGCCTGGCGCTGGGATCGCGCCTGGTGGTCATGGAATAGAACCTGGTTGTGATCGTACTGTTCCGCAACAAACCTTAAAATGAATGTAGTTTTCATTTGCTCACTTCGTATAAAGCTTTGAGTTAAGAGTATAATATGTATGTTAAAGTGTTACATTTTAAAAATAGAGGCATCACCCACAGTTGGAATCCCACTAAATAAATTTCAGATAAAATGAGAAGAATATGAATCTTGCTGTATCATCTCCCACCTCAAAAATGCTGACTACTCCAGAAGCAAAGAGCCACTTGGCAACTGGAACTGGGGCTATAAAATAGTTTTAATAGTAAAGGAGGTTTGGTGGCGGGATCCCAAATGGTGTATTTCACTATTTTCTTTCTCTTGTTTACCCACCCAGGAACCTCTGGGGAAAAAGGGGTGGTGTACAGACAGACCAATTTCACAAAACCCCAAAAATTGCTAGAATCGTATCATCTCAGAAATTACAAGTTAATTGAGTACCTTCCGTCATGTAGCTTACCCAATACACGTTATCGATTAAATTGTGCGAAATTTCTATATTCATCTATAATACTTTGCATGTTCAAAACCACTGCTGCACAAAAACACTCGTGCACTTCATTCAACTCCAAACCAAAATGAATTAAAAAATGGAGCAAAAGTCAGGGTGGAAAAATAAATAAGCAGTGAAGTTTATAACAATGCACTGAAACCCCATTATCAGTTATAACTGTTAATTCGATTAGATAAGTCTGATTGTTAATTTGCTGTCTCAATTTACCCCTAACCAGTTTTCAAGCTCAACTATTAAGCTGTTATTCTCAGAATAAATTACACTAGTATACCATTTCGAAGGTATATAGCATTTTTCAACAAAAATACCTCTGGGGACATAATGCATGTTGGCGGTATTTCTAGAAACAGTTACATAATGGCTATCATGAGAGGAAGTTCCACACTTCAGGAATGGAAAATTTGTCAATTTGAAACATAAAAAGATGATTTCTGTGAGTTGTATTGAAGTGAATTTATTCGAAAAATGATGTCCTTTACTTACAGCATAAGGTGTAGTACACCATAGTTCTAATTAATGGCATTTGGTTTAAATATTATGTTGACAGGATATCAGCGAACTGCTATAAGTGCCTCAACTGGATATCTATTGGGTTGCGAAAATACCCTCCTACCAGATAAAATTTGTAGAAAAGTAGAGATTTGTCAAACCGTTATTCAAATCAACGTCAAAACTTAAACCAATAACAAAAATATGACTTATAAATAAATAAATAGGAACAATCTTTTGTACTTGAATTGACTTTTGACATTATCTAAAATATTTCATTGCTGCTATTTCTAAAACTTTTCCACTTTTATTTTTTATTTTCACAAAACTCTTTCTTCATCCCACATAGCTCAAGGTGGTATTTCTAATTTCCAGAATCCGATTCATCACACAAGGAAGCACCGGTCTATGCACCCTCCCTTCGTATTGTAAAATTTCAGTGGACTCAACCTCAATCTCATCATCGGGCTCAAAAAATCTTGCATAGCGGCTGAAGCAGCTGAAGAAACCGAATTGGTAGATGAAGGTTGTGAACTATTGGAAATGTTCACTTGGGTGGAACGTCTGGGGTGATTTGTTAAGGTTATAACAGCAGCGTCGATAACGTAATAACGGTGTATTATAACGCAAGCGTTTGGAAGATTGGGAAAAATTTAATGAAGTCCATTTTTGCTGTGGAAAAATAATAGTGATATTTAGAAAACTACTGAATGATTTTGCATGATGTTTTGTGCGAATTTGTGAAATCGTCTTGTAAAATCTTATGGAAGCATTCACTGATTGCAATTTTGTGGAATTGGAATTTAAATCTTATGTTCCATAGATCCTGAATGATTTGATGTAGTTGAAATCTACATGTGATTAAGTGGATGCTAAGTACAAACATCCAACTGGCGTCGTAGCTGAAAAACTTGCTTACGAATCAGAGAGTACCAAGTTTTGCAAATGTAACGCAAATTGTTGACATTTTTGGGAGTGATGTAGTTTGATTTTTGAAGAAGCTCAAAAGTATGAGTGACAATCTGTAAAAGCAATCTACAATTAACAATTATTGGATTTATTTATTAAATAAATACAATTAGTTTGTTTTTATAACCAATGATTTTAAAAGGGGATGCTCTGCCACAGTTGAATCCAGTTCCATTTCTTGTACACTTTCATCCTCCATTTTGCGGAAAGATTATTTATGAACAAGTAGTTATTTAGATAAGTTAGTTTGATTGTGATCAGAAATTATAAAATTTTGTACAAGTTGCTTATTATTGCCAAATAAGCAATACACTCTTTTTTCAAATCAAAGGAAAAATATTTTAACGGATGCGTTATTATCACATCTAAAGCTACTCGTACTTGGCATTTGAAAGGGGAATGGTTTTATTCTGACAGATCGAGCCAGTCTGACATGAAAAAAGGTAAACACACTAGCACTCAATGCATTGGCTGGTAGTTATATTTTATCAGATGTTTTGCGAGCTGCTTGGTTTGGCTTTGTTTTGTTTTGACGGGGGTGTACTATGCGCTTGTAGTTCTGAAGTGCAACTTATGAGGAAGAAATGCATATTGCCTAGATGAAAAAAAGGAAAGACAGACAGAAAAGTACGAGAAAGCAGTCCGTGGCTCAAACTACAAAATTCATTTTATTTATTTATATATGTATTTATTTGTTTATTTATGATTTATTCTAATAATGCGTAATGTGTTGGCCCTGGAAATGAATAGTGTTTATAAAATACACATACTGAAGTTTAAGTACAAATCATATCAGAATCAAAATATTTTAACACATTTACGCTAGAAACCCGTTAAAATAAATAATTTAGTAATACAGTTTACAAATTTATATAAAAATTGCTTATTTAAATATAAGTACAGCCTTACAAATAATATTATATCCGTGACATACTAAAAGTGAACTTTGTCATATTTGAAAATTATTAGAACTAGAATACAAAACTATTTATAATATTTAGTCAGATTAGACAGGAATCAAAAATTAACTTAATTTATACATTCACTATAGATAATCTGTTTAGTTTTCATGCATGTTACACAATACTGTTGTTATAGCAATATATTTTCAACTGTTTGGGCTATTTAAACTTCTCAATGTACAACGACCATGGGACCATTGGAACGTCCCATCAGCAAAGCTTTAGTGGCTGTAATTCCCTTCCTAGTGTTCCAATGTATATGAAGTTCTCATTTGTTTGGTTGTAGCCTACAACTTGTAGGTACAAGGCAGTTTTAATTGTTGATAGGTTAAATATAATGTTACGTTTTATTAAACTTACCTTTCACACCTCCTGGCTTTTGCCAACTTTTTTTATTTGCTTGATCATGTTTCAATCCTTTACAAAATCTCTTATCACTTTCATTCATAACAAAAATATCCGTCGGCTATATCATTTTCCATTATCAGACGTGGCAAACCATTATAATGGTTTGTCACTTCATCAACACTTGCCAGAAAATAGCATCTTTTGCAACAGAATCCATCATCAACGTGAGAGTTGTCTCCATAGTTGCGAATAAAGTTAACATGTTTCACGCGTTTCTTTAATGCTGTTTCTGTTTCCTCGCTCATCTACAAATTAAAAATGCATTAACGGTTAATAACCTACACTTACTAATCTATTCTGAAGCAGTTTTGCTTTTCACTATATTATTGCATACCTGTTGTGACACAGGAACAGAAATCCACTCCAAGGTTTCAATTTTCAAAAATCCTTCGTAAACCGCCTGGTCACTCAAAACGCCTTCATAATTACAGGCTGGTAATTGCTGATGAAATCTTTTTAAATTTGCAAAGTCAAAACACCAAAAATATATAACTGCCCTATTTTGTAAATTATGAATGATTTTAAATTTTGTTGGCTGACTTTTTAGTCTTGTAATATTGTAAATATTTCTTTCCTCTCCAACATTTTCACTAACTCCGGTAACAGTCTCATTATTCAATTGACCTCCATACAATATTTGCAACTCTTCCAAATTTCGCATCCATTTACACACTGCTCTAAATACATCAGCAGTATTCAAATTTGCCCTGAATTTTTTCAAGTTCGGCATCCATCTTGCCAAAACCTGAATTATTATATCCGTCATAAAATCCAGATCCAAGTGCAGTTCCTCCATAAATTCCAGCCGAATGTACTTACTTTCATTCAAACACATGCCAGCCAACATGTTTCCCTTAAATGGAATATACCTTCTTGAAAAAACTCGCAGTTGTTCCACACTACTCTCCGAATAATAATCCCTTTGAATAATTTCAGCCCTGTCATAGCAAACAGGATTTATCATCAGTACTTTTAAATTTGGCAAATTTCGCACAAAGTCGAAATTCCTCACGAGGTTTCCCCAAATATGCAATTCTTCTAATTTTGGCATAACCCGTATAAAAGGATTGTCCCTAAGTTCAGCAAACACTGGAGGTCTATAAACTTTCAAAACTTTAAGTGTATCGGCATGAGACTCTAAGAAGGGCATAAACGCGTTTGTTATGTCCACGATTATATTTGGATTATAACCGCGATCGCTGTTGCCCATGTGAGGTTTCAAATCCAAGGTAACACTTTCCAAAGGTAACTTGAAATACCGTAAAAAACGCAGAGGTAAAACAATGTCATCGAAAAATTTGGAGTGCATTACATCCAAAGTGGTTAGTTTACACTCTGGTCGCCCTCCCAAATTAATACGGAACCTGTCCAGTAAGCTCCACACGGCTATTAAAGTTTCAATACTTAGGTCTCTATTAATGTTGTCACGCACTCTTAAAGTCTCCAAATTAAAACTGTTTATTAGCAGTATAAGCTCGTCCACTAGAACTTCTCCACTTATTTCTAAGTATTTCAAATAACGGTTTCTGGGAATTAGACCTTGAGACAAAATTTCAGCGTTGAGTGTTCTATCATCTTCAATCGATGAAGCATGATCGTTCAACCTAATTGCTGGTGGGTCAGTTTTGTTGTTGATTAGATACAGCTTTTGCAGATTTGGTAATTTTTCGTTTAAAATGTGTTTGAAAAGTTGAGTATCATTTCCAGGAAATACACAATTTTCAAATGTGAGTTGATTCACTAGTGGGCCAATTGTATCCCAGAAGTTTTGTGGGCTATCAATATCCCTTAAAAAGGTGTAGTCAGATAATGTCAAACCGTTTATCACGTATTTTTTAAACGGCAAGTTTTGAAACTCGTGGGGATCATTATCCGGATTTTGAAAAAGGTTTAGAAATTCGGTAATTCGAAATAGTGCTTTCGTGTTGTTTTCCAAATTGTCAGGACCAAGACGGATGGTTGCCACAGATCTAAATACTGGCAAGCTTAGGGAGTACCAAGTTTTGCAAACGTAGCGTAAATTGTTGACATTTTTGGCAGTGATATAGTTGGATTTTTGAAGAAGTTCAAAAATGTGGTTGACAATCTGCAAAATTAACAATTATCATTTATTGGTTTTATTTGTTAAGTAAATAAAATTAGTTTGTTATTATCACCACTGAGTTTAAAAGGGGATGCTCTGCCACAGCTGAATCCAGTTCCATTTCTTCTTCACTTGCATTTCCCATTTTTACGCAAATATTATTTATAAACAAGTAGTTATTGAAAAAAGTTTATTTAGTGACCAGGAATTTAAATTTTGTACAAGTTTGATGGTGTACTGGGAAAGCAATACAAACTACGTTCCAAATAAAAGGGAAAAAACTTTAACGGATAATTTATTCTCGCATCTAAAACAACTCGGCATTTAAAAGGGGAATTCTTTGATGCTGACAGATCGAGCCAGTCCCATATGAAAAAAGTAAACACACTGACATTCAATGCATTGGCTAGTACTCTTATTTCAACAGATGTTCTGCGTGCTGCTTTGCTTTGTTTTGGTTTGGCTTGGGTATACTATGTGCTTGTAGTTCTGGAACGCAACTCATGAGACGATAATGGATTTTGCATGTTATGAAGAAAAGGTAAAGCAGAAAAGAACGAGAAAACTGTCCGCGGCTCAAATCACAAAATTTGTTTATTATTTCATTGTTTGTTTGGAGTTATCCTAATCATGCTTAATTTGTTAGCTATGGAAATAAATAGTAATTCTAAAATACACATAGCTAAATATGAATCACATCAAAATGTTTTAAACACATTTATGATAGAAAACCGCAAAATAACTAGTTTACTAATGCAGTTTCCTAATTTAATAAAACTTACTCAAATTAAAATAAAAAGTAAACTTCGATTACAAGTATATATTCGATTTATACACCGCGCTAGATTTATAACCCCCCTCGAATTATACCCTCCTTTGATATGTGGAATTTGAAATTTTAGCCGAGGGTATAAGTCGGATAAATACGGTATGTCCTATATGAACATTAAAGTTAGAATACAAAACTATTAATAATTTGGAGTCAAATATAAAAGACATGAATCGCAAATTGACTTAACTCATACTTTCACTATAGATAATCTTTTCAGTTTTCATGCTTTTAACATCATAATGTTGTCATATCAATATATTTTCTATTGTTTGTTTCAATGGGCTATTGAAGTTTTTGCATTTACAATGGGAATATGTTAAATACATAATAATATCTGATCATTTAAAAAGGTCAAACATTCAAACTCGTTTTCAGTACTGATAGGTAGATTCAAACATGATTTTGGTGCATATTAATATAGCAGGTGCAAATAGTAGCAAACAAGCATTGTTTAAAATATTTAGTTTGAAGGGAATACATGGAGATATAGCAATGCATGTAAAAGTTATCTAGCACACGTAAATGGTTTTATCATTTTAGAGTTTATTTGGCACTAACATTAATACTGTAATGATTTTACGAACAGCCGAGCTAGCATATTTCGGTAGATTTTGCACCCATTGTAACTCAAATGAGTCCTAATTAGATCAAAGGGAAATGCAAAGTTCCGAATGTGTTTCCTGGGTTCATTCTATCCTCTGTCCCTGTCGGTACTCAAGTCATACAGTCTTTGTGGAGTTTAAATATTCTGTGTAATCTGATGTAAAAAAAATTTTCATTTTTAAACCTACTGATAGGGAATAATTTGACTAATGATATATCACTAGCATAATAGCAAACGAGTAAAACGCAACTACATTATTTATAAAATACAGTAAACGCACAATGAACTAAAGGCTAAAAGAACTCTGGTCAATTTTAGCACCTCGAGTATGTGTGTTTACAATTTTAGCCACCCGAGCTCTCTATGTAACAATATTTTTATACTATCCATTTGCAAATTTAGGAAAAACATGTTGCAATTTTTACTCCATAAAATTATGATAGTTAATCAATTTACAAGTTTCAGTTTCTGTTTGTGTTTCGGTCAGCTTAAATTTACGCAAAGGTTTGACTATTTACTACATAATTATACAACGTTAAACTGAGAATTACAGTATATTAGTTTGCAAAATGTTATAAAGTATTTAGTGTTTACAGAACTATATCTGATACAGTTTGAAATTACATTGTATTTTTTTTTACTTTTTTTCTCAACAAGCTACATACCGTTTTTTTGGTTTTGATACTCAGTTCTTAAAAAATGGTTATAACAACAATTTGATTTACATGTGCCATTTCGACAATATATTTCTCACGTTTTATAATGCAATACAGAAGATTGGTGCTAGTACTTCAACATAGAGCTTAAATATTATCAATTGATTTTTTGTGAAATTAATTGCTTCATTACGAAAGTCTTGCAAAGCAGTTAATAGTGCAAAATGTTTTAAAATTCTTTATGATTTGAGTTGCTGATTTTGATTTAGTGCAGGTTGCTAAACAAATTATCACATTAAAAATACTTTCTGTTACTGTATTGGTAGGAGATAAAACTGGTTTACATTCTTAGCTATTTTTCAGGTTTTAGTGACTACTAATTTTTGTGTTGTGTATACCCAGATTTTATCGCTTTGTTGCTCATTTGTTAACTGTTTTATCACATTGGTTTGTGGACTTTTGCACGGAAACCGTTTCAGCAGTTGTACTAGGTATGTTTTCTCCAGTGTTAGTTTCTTGGGTCACTGATGACGCTTCTGTAGGATCTTCAACCTCTGAAACAGGAATAGTGGAACCTGGCAACGTCGGCTGTCTTTCCTGTTGGTTTAGTACCATTTCTAATTGTTGATAAGCGACTTTATTTGTCGCAACTTCTTTTTGTTTCTCATCCCGAATTCTGCGCAGGGCTAATAACTTTTCGAATGTTTCTCCCACTTCGCTTTCCAATCTCAAAACCTTGTCCTCCAACATTTTGTTTTCCTCCATCAATTTAACCACATCTTCTGGTGATAAGTTTTCAACCTGGAGCTCACGTTGCCGTTCCATACGAGCTTCTATACTGTCCAAAAATGCTTCATGTGCTTCGTAAAGCTCTTGCGGTGGCAGCATAGATACCTGCATTCCTAGTGACTCCATGGTCACTGAAAATAGAGGAAACATTTTGAATATAAAATAAGCTTAAAAATATTCACCAATCAAAAATTTGTAATAACATGAAAGGGCGTTCAGCATTTCACTACTAATCCATACCTGAGTATAATATATTTTTAAGTGCCGTATCAGATTAACAGCACAATTTTTAAATTACTACTTTTCTGTGCAATTTAATTTCCAGACACAAAAATTGACCGAATCAGTGATCATATGGAGTTTTTTTGGTATGCCACACAAAACACAGAGGCATTTGGGGCAAAAATACCTTCCAGTAATGCTTATACTCAAGCACTATAATTCTAAAATGCAGTGTATATACGCATCATGTATGCTGTCAAACGGACAAATGAAAAAAAAACACTTCTGTGTGAATAATACCAAAACTCTTCCCAATACACGGTAGATATACCCTTACTCCGCATGCCTATTTTGTTTCATAGTGTTATACACTGATGCAAGTTAGGCTTTACAAATTCAAGAGTGGTATTGAAAGCACAAGGCAAAATTTTCCTTTGTTGCTCCACACTGCTGCTATTCTTCATCTACAAGCGTGCACGCACATAAATTTGAAAACATCCAATTTTTAGCAACCGATACTCAGCTCATAACCAGAAAAACTCTATTTGTGCTAAAAAATTATGAATTTCAAACAGTTTTTAGAAATAGATACGCTTATGTATCTAGAAAGATCCGATGATTTGATTTGCCGGGTAGAAGGCATTGCTGTAGAACTGCTTTGAGGTCAAGTAGTAAAGTCTTGTATTTTGTAATTGTCCAAATTTATGCTACAAATTCTAATAGATATTTGTATGCTCTTGATACCCCAAATGTTTGTAACGCATAAATTTAGAGTAAATCGTTTTATAGGTGGTTGAAGAAATTATTTAACCTGCTGTCGCTTATCCCATATTAATATACCATTTAAAGGTTGCTTTTCAGAATTGTCATTTTTGGTCTAGAATATTGTGTAATATGCATTTTTTCTGCCTTGCTATTTTCATTAAAGAGAAAAATGACCTAACCGATATGCATTTCATGAGAAGAGTGCGACTTTTAATAACGGATGTTATTTTCTGCGAAATAAAGACATAATATGCAATAAATCAGGATAAAAAAGGAGTTTATATGAGACAGTAGACTTCCGGCTTTTATATTATCCCGTAAATAATTATTTAATACATAAATATTTTTAAACGCAATGTTAATCAAACATGGTTTTATTTTGTGCGAGGAATTTTTTAAAATTAATTCAATAATTAATACTGAGAATGGCTTTCAAAAACATTTGCAAACTGTCTAAATAGAAACATAAATTTCTCCACCATACAGATAACATTTTTCATTAATCCCACGAATATTTCCCAATAACTTTTTCAGTTCAACTAAGGCTTTCTGTCCCCTACTAATATTTTGCACAGTGAACGTAACACTTCCGCATTTTGATTTGAACAGATGAACACTCTTGGAGTTGGCACGTTTCCTAGCAATCATCTGAGGAAGTTGATAAGTCTGGCCGGTAAAATGGTCAAGGAGGGTCACGTTGTAACAATCTTCCGAACACTGAACTTGTGGATTCACCGGGATCGATAGGCTCCGTCCTTTGCCATTTGACAGGAAATCCTTTCCAGCATTGCTCACTCGTTTCCCATACAAGCTATAAACGTTATAGTCATCCGTAGTGATTGTTCCTTGAAACCATGAACGGTCGTCGGGAAAACACAGGTTGGCACTGCCTTGTAAACACAAAGAGTCATTGGGAAAATCTTGCACAGGCTTTTGTTGTCGTCGGCGAAAGTTGATAATGGGTGTTGCATCGGGAGCATTGGTAGGCCATCCTTTGACAGATCTGGTGGCAGAAGCCGGGGCAAGGTTGCAGCATTGGCACATGATGAATTAATTTCCTTGTAACAGTTTTTCACGAATGTGCAATCAATTTGCAAAAATTGCATGCACTTTTGAATGTTGTGTGACTTTCACGCTTTTAATATTTTGTAAGCGGTTGTGGGGTATTTTAGTCGTGTAGATTTGTCACTCCAACGTCAGGCTAGTGCTGAATCTGAATACAATTTGCAATAAAGAAATAGCTAGCTAGGCTGTTTACTCAATTAATTTTACAAACGAAATCAAAATATTAAAAACTGAGTTTGTTTGGAGCAATGCGCTTGGAGTTTGGTAATGTGCGTACGCACTAGAGTTTTCCTTGAGAATGAGCTTGACTCTGTCACTGCCTTTCTACTATATATATTATGTAGCAATTTTGTCTGTTGGTCTGAAACCTAAATCAAGTTACACTTGTATACCTTTCCGTGTACCACAATTCCTTTGTTTGCTCAAATGGGACTTGGTCGTAAGCTCACTATTGACTATTGAGCAAACAAAGAGAGATGGGACCAGATAAAACTATAGAAAACTTGTGGAAAAATACTAGTAAAGCTGAAAACGTTCACCAAAACTCCAAAAACTGTATTCTTGCGTGAAAAGGTTTTGGATATTTTCCGTAGAAACATTTGTTTGGGTTTTGTACGCATTCATCAGAAACAGTGAAGGCAATAAATGCTTTTAATCTGTTGGCCCATGGGATTGACAAAGGTCATTATCAAGTAAATCTATTCTAGAAAAGTTTCACTTCAGTCTACCATAAACCTCCCAAAAAAGGTGTAAACATAAGATTAGGACTTTGACGTTGTGTAAAAAGGTTGGTTTTTGGGTGAATGCTTATATGGTTTATGGAATTCTCGAGAAATATAAGGAATGGAGGACTTTGAACGTTTGAATGAAGTGGAATATTTTGCTATTAAGGGCGCTTCTTTTTTTAGCACAACCCCAAACAAAGTATATTTAATATGATAAATGGTATGAAATCAAGTTATTACTATCAAGGAATTAACCATTCACATCTTTGGTTATACAATGAACCAAAATCAAATCCTGTATTTTATTTGGTGTTCAGTTATGTTTCATTGGCTTTTTGGAGCGTGGTGTAAAGTTACGTTGCAAAATAACATCTTGCGATTTTAAAAAGTTTTTGTGATGATTCGGCAGCATTCGGTTATTTATAAAGGTTGAGGCAGCGTTATAGTAATCAGATCAAAAAGTACTCATAAACTCATATCACATTAATAACACTTGGTTTATCATTTCAAAAAAGTTGAAAAACCATTGGGTACGTGGGATAGGTTCGGACAAAACATTTGGCATCTGGTATTTAATTGATAAGGGATTGGTAAGAACAAGGATTTATAGTTTTTCTGAAAAGATTACCTGATTTTATGATAGAAGCCAAAGGGCCTAATAAATTGATTCAAGAATTAACCAAACCTTGATACACCTCTGAAATTACAAGTTAATTGCATACGCGCCTCATGCAGTTTTGTAAATGATTGTAATACAATTTGTAATTCCTGAAATGGAACTGATGAAGCTCGGGTTTCCAAACAAATTAGCAATGCAGCTTAAAGTATGCAGTAAAGTTAATCATGATGATACTAGATTCTTTCCACTTTACAACACATTTTTGTGGGGATTCGGGAGCATTTCGTTTTTTAAATGAGGTATGGGTACTATTTTGGGTTGTCAGATACAAATCCAGCAGCTCTCCATTGTGATAAGTATGAAATTATTGTTTGACTGATGAGGAGATGTGCAAGGTGCAAAGCCATTCTAAACGTAATTTCTCCTAAATGATTTCCTCTATTCGCCCCGATCCTCTATATTTAATTTCTACAATTAAGAAATGAAACAGGACAAAATTACTCAGTACTTGGCCTAAAGCAAATGCAAATTTTCAGATTTTAAAAATTTGCAAATTTAAGACAAGAAGACAAATTTTGTGTAGAAGTTTCTCAAAACTGCTCTGAAAGCATACTTTATTAGAATCAACGTTAAAACCTAAAACTATACCAAAAGCATAACATAACAAATTTTTTGCTACTAATTTGACTTCTTTGAAATACATATTGTATTTCATAGCTGCTTTACTATCCCCAAAACTATTTCATTATTTATCACAAAACTATTTCCCTGTCCCACATAGCTCAAAACAGTATTTACATTTTCCAAAATGCGATTCACCACACGAGGAAGCACCGGTCTACTATATTGAAGATGCACCCTTTCCTTCTTACTATAAAATTTCAGCGGACTCAATCTCATCATCGGGCTCAGCAAAACTTGCATAGCCGCTGAAGCCGCAGAGGAGACAGAGTTAGTAGATGAAGGTAGTGACTTGTTGGAAATAATCACTTGGGTGGAACGTCTGGGGTGATTTGTTAAGGTTATAACAGCCGCGTTGCTAACGGTAACAACGAGGTATAACGCAAGCGTTAGGAAGATTGGGAGAAATTTGGCAAAATCCATGGTTGTTTCGTGGGGAAAAATAAATAGAAATATTTAGAAATTTTGTACTGGACAATTTTACAAAACTCTAAAATGAAAAATTTGTGCAAATTCTTAAAAATTGTTTTGTTTAAACTTACGTTAATATTCACTGCTTGAAAATTTGTTAGATTTCAAATAATAATCCAGAATGGAAGGAGTGGACCGAATAATCTAGTACTGACGGTAAAGCTGCCAAAAACAAACTGTTATCGAAATGGCGTCGCACCCCATCTTATATACAAAATTCCAATTTCCGGCTCCTTCCTCCCAAAATAAACTTCACACGCAATTCATTTACCTTTCAACAGTTTTTCATGACGTCTTTCTAAAATTTGCAGGAAAAGGAACCCCATCCCCAGCAAATAGGTACATTTCTATTCATTCATTTACTTTTTACAAGATAGTAAGATCCGGTTATCATTTTATAACAATTTTACATAACAAATTAAAAGCCCATTTTTAACCCTTAAAAATACACCTGTTATTAAACCATCGTCATCTTACGCAACACTCAAAAAATTTCAAAGCGTATGATAGCTTACCAGTATCACAACAAAGAACTCAAGCTACTTATTTTACATGTAACTTTAGCATTACCACAAACAAAGCAACGATTTAAAATAAAAATATTTAGCATCTTTAAATCCTCCTATGAATCTGTTTGCTGGGCTCACAGAGTTTCCATATACCAATACAAACTATGACGTATTTTAACGCCACTTATTTTATAATTTTCGTTTGGATTCACGTTTCCCTTCTAAAGATCGTACCAAAGATGCTTTAGAAAATAAGTTTGCAAAACATTTGACTATCCAACAGGACAATTTACCTTTTTCATGCAAACTTTTGTACGATGAATGGGTAATTTAACAATTCTATAGTACATATAAGATATATAGATAAGCTGAAAAGAACTGGAATGAGAATGAAACTGGGTTGTTGTAAAAAGTTTGCCAGCCAAATATTATGGTATGTGAAAAATTAGCAAAACCTATGTAAATAGGTTTAGTAAGGGCTAGATATTAAAAATGTATTTATTTTTATTGCGAATCATAATGTACACAAATATTACATTTTTCAAATGCGTCAAATTATAAATGCGTTTCGAGAAGCTTAAAAAACTCCTCTGAGTTTCCGGTTAGTAGAGCAGACTCAAACGTGGCTTGAATGCACACCTTTTCCCCGTTGTTGTTCTGAGAAGCCCTGACATCCCAGGGGAGTTCCATTTCAATCTTATCTTTATCCACTTCCCCCCAAACTATTTCCCTATTTTTTGCCATCTCTTCTTCCTCCCCGAACATTTTTTGGGTGCATGGACACCCCCTCCACTTGAATTTCTTTAGACTGCCCAGCTTCCCCAAACATTTCCCCAAAGCCCCCATTGTCACCCAGCTGCCATGCTGCATTTCCAGCACCTCCAAACCCGGCCACAATCCCACCACCTCCTCCAATTGTTCATCCCCCACAATCAGTCCCTTCAATCTTTTCAAATTTGGTACCACCCCAGCCAACTTTCTCCAACTGGCCACCTTCATAGTCCAGTCCATTTCCCAGCTTGTCAAGTCACCAAAGCCTGCATGATCAGGACTATTTAGAATGCTCTCCCAGTCCGTGGCCTCGACCAGGTCTGTCCTATTTAAAGGGTTGGCCCTCCTGCCCCCCTCCCCCCTTAACAAATGGTGAATCCTCCTTCCCTTCCACTTGTCCTCATAGCAGGTAGTATTCCAGCTAAACTCAGATGGTACGGAGTTCCAATACTCTAAAAAATCCAAGCTGTTGCTCACATTGCCCCAAAGCTCCAGCCGTTTAACCTTAAGCAGGACGGAAAATGTTCGAGGAAACTGGGTGGCAAAGGGTGCGCGATAGAGCACCAACTCCTTCACAAGTCCCAAGCTCATTTGTATCCACCTGTATAGCGTAATCAGGTCCCGCTCCGCAAACAAGGGGTCCAGTCCCAAGTCAAAAGCCAGACTGGTCAACCAGGGAAAGCGGTACACTATACCTTGACCAAACGCGTCCTTCTCCGTTGACGCAATTTCCACCGTACTAAACACGCCATAGTCTTGAGCTCTTTGAGAAAAATCCAAAAGGTCAAGTTGGCGCAGAGTGTTTACCACTTGGCCAATTTCATGGAACCAGAACAGCTCCCAAAAGTAGCCTCGTTGGGTGGGCGGGGGCAACCCTATACTTTCCTCCTCCATACCCAACCAACAGCTTCGCATTCGTGCCAACTCTGCCAAATATTCGGGGGAATATCTGTTTTGTTGAGGAAGACGTTGCAGCACGGCATCAGTATCCCAGCCTGGTGGGGGCAGCTCAAGAGGCGGAAGCTCCCCCGCCTCCGCCCCTGGCTCCCCATAACCACGCACTTTCAAACTGCTCAGATTTGGCAACTTGGCCAACAGTGGACCCCAAAAACGAATAGCCCGTTGCCCTTCAACTTGGCCTAAACTGACCGTTAAACTGGTCAGTTTTTGGTGCTGATAACCTTCGGGGTAATAGGGCACATTTGTGCTTATCAGCCTCCAGTTTGTGAAGTGTCGGGGACGCTGAACGTCTCTCCGAGCTTGGAGCCAGTTGGCCCTGCCCGGATGTTGCATCCAGTGCTGGTTAGCCACTCGAAGTGCCTCCAAAGCTTCCTCCTCCACTACACAATCCTTCAGAGTGAGCTCCTCTAACTGAGCCACCTCTTTAAGAAAGGGCTCCTGAAAGACCCACACTTCCTCCGAAAATCGACAGTTGCTAAAAGTTAGTCTTTTCACCCTTTGGAATATGGGACTGGTCCGAAACCAATGGTCAATCCTGCTCATTTCGTCCTTCAAATGCATCCAGCGACACAAGGTCAGCTTGCCCTGTGGTCTTGGACTTGTAACCATTTGCACCACATGGGACACCCCAGCTTGGAACTGGTCATGGAACTGCACCAAACTCATCCCATTTTCCCCGGAGTTGTCTGGACTACATGGTTCAGAATAATAGTCCAGTATTGGATACTTTTCCGTTTGCTCCCATTTCTTGGCACAAACCCGTAACCAACTTTTAGAGACCAATCTATTTCTCTTTAAAGAGTCCACCCCCAAGTCACACTGAAAGAGGACTTTCAGCACTACAATGTTTTCCAGGGGATGTGGAGCCTCCTCCACTTCAGATTTCTCCTCCATTTATTTTTATTTAAATTTTTAGCCTAAAACAAGCTGTGATCCTTTTTAAGAGCTGAGTTTTGTACTGAACTTTCCATTACTTTCAGCTGTGCTCAGCAACCCAAAAACTCACCCTGAAAACCTTCACGGACAAATGTATAGCCAAAAAGGGTTAAGCCAGCAATACATACATGTATACATTCCTTTCTAAAAATCCCTTGAAAAGCAATACAAGATACACTTCAGAAACATGGAGTATGTCCGTAAATTGAGAACAAGAAATCCGAAAATGTAAACTCCACAGCACGCATTTTAGTTGGTATACTTTATTATTTTAAACCTTTTAAGCTGGAGAAAAGCATTTTTCCGGAAGTAAATATGTATGATAATTACGGATTGTTGGTCTCTCGAATGACCTTTAAACCATTGATTTTGTGAATGTATTGTAAAAGTTATGTCTACTTAAGTAAATCCAGTTGCTGACCTTTTGCTGGAGTCAGGTCACCAAACACGTCATTTTCAAAACTTTGTAACTTTTGACATATTAACCAGATCAACATGAAACATTCACTAAAATGAATTTTTTTTGTTTATTTTATGATTTTGGAGCAAAAACTCGACTTTTTATTTTAACAGACCTACAAATTATTTTTAACTGTTCAAACATTTTCGATTTTCTTATCGAAACAAAATCATGGAATATAACAGAATTTAAATACACCATTTTTCAATCATTTGTTTGCTACCTAATACAAGTCCAAAAATTTCAAATTGTCTATTTGAATCATGAGGAATTATTTATTTTCATGATTTATAAGTAGAACTTAAATATACACTAATTATTTTTCCGTTTAAACCAGATAGAGTAAAATTTTAGATACAAAAATACCTTTAAAATACATAATCTTAACTAAACCAAAATACTTCAATGCATAAAATACCAAATTGATTTATATAATGAAAAGTTAATTATTACCTGTTGCGTAATTGATGAATATCAGTACAGAAAATATTCACCAGATACTTATTTTAACTTAAAAATGAATATGATATTTAGGTAAGTAACAAAACTATAGAATATACACCATTTGGAAGCAATCATTTTGTTATTGGAAATAACGGAATGAGGTAATTATTACATAAACATTGAAAAAGACTCAACCTTATTTTGTCAAATTTAGATTAAATCACACAATGTATTTTCACTCCCACTTTGTTAAAAAGCATAAGGGTTTGCTTCACAGTTTCAATTTTCTATTTCTTCATGGTTCGTCACTCCATCAATACACGCCAGAAAAAATTTCCTTTTGCAACAGA
The DNA here is from genome assembly GCA_029691765.1 of Entomobrya proxima. Classification (NCBI taxonomy): domain Eukaryota; kingdom Metazoa; phylum Arthropoda; class Collembola; order Entomobryomorpha; family Entomobryidae; genus Entomobrya; species Entomobrya proxima. Next base: position 48,581,609 of record CM056171.1, on the reverse strand, counting down.
ATCCATCATCAACGTGAGGGTTGTCTCCATAGTTGCGAATAAAGCGAACATGATTCACTAGTTTCTTCAACGCTGCTTCTGCTTCTATGCTCATCTACAAATGCATCAAATTTTAAAATCTATTCTGAATTAGTTTTGCTTTTCAGCATATAAGAACATACCTGTCGTGACACAGGAACAGAGATCCAATCCAAACTTTCCAATTTCAAAAAACCTTCGTAAACCGACTGGTCACCCAGAACACCTTCGTAATTACAGGCTGGTAATTGCTGATGAAACCTTTTTAAATCTGGAATATCCAAACGCAAAAATATCTAACAATCCAAATTTGTATATTTTGATATTTAGATAATTTGAAATATACTTGTCAGTCTTGTAATGTTGTAAACATTCCTTTCCCCTTCACCATTTTCACTTATTCCGGTCACAGTTTCATTATTCAATTGACCTCCATACAATATTCCCAACTCCTCCAAATTCGGCATCCACTTACAAACTGCTCGCAATACCTCAGCAGAATTCAAATTTGCCTTGAATTTCTTCAAGTTTGGCATCCATCTTGCCAACGCCTCAACCATTATATCCGTCATAAAGTCCAGATCCAAATGCAGTTCCTCCATAAATTCCAGCCGAATGTACTCACTCTCATTCAAACTCATGCCAGCCAACATATTTTCCTTAAATGGAATATACCTACTTGAAAAAAGTCGCAGTTCCTCCACACTACCCTCCGGATAATAATCCTTTTGCATAATTTCAGCCTTATCATAGCAAACAGGATTTATCATCAGAACTTTCAAATTTGACAAATTTCGCAAAAAGTCAAAATTTCGCACAAGGTTTCCCCAAATACACAATTCTTCTAATTTTGGCATAACCCATCTAAAGGGGTTGTCTCGAGATTCAGCAAACACTGGGGGTCTATAAACCTTCAAAACGTTAAGTGTATCGGTATGAAACTCCAACAAAGTCAGAAGCACGTTTCTAATGTTCACGTCAATATTTGGATGATAATTGCGACTGTTATACCCCAAGTAAGATTTCAAATCTAAGGTAAGCATTTCCAAAGGCAGCTGGGACGGCCACAATTTATCCAGAGGAACATAAATATCAAAAAATTTGGAGTGCATTACATCCAAAGTTTTAAGTTTATACTCTGGTCGTCCTCCCAAATTATAACGGAACATATACTGTAAACTCCACACGGCTATTAAAGTGTCAATATTGATGTTGCTATTAGTGTTATTGTTACGCACTTTGAGAGTCTCTAAATTGAAACTGTTGATTAGCAGTATACGCTCGTCCATTGGAACTTCTCCACTTACTTCCAAATATTTCAAATTATCTATTCTTTCATTCTCCGCCGCTGAAGCACGATCATTCCGTCTAATTGCTGGTGGCTCAGTTTTCTTGTTAATTAGAGAAAGCTTTTGCAAATTTGGTAACTTCTCGTTCAAAATTCGCTTGAAAAGTTGAGTATCATTTCCAGGAAATATGCAGTTTTCAAATGTGAGTTGATATACTAGTGGGGCAATGATGTTCCAGAAGCTTTGTGGGTTATCAATATCCCTCAGAAAGGTGTAGTCAGATAATTTCAAACCACTTATCACGTAATTTTTAAAAGGCAAGTTTTGAAACTCGTAGGGATCATTATCCGGATTTTGATAAAGTTGTAGAAATTCGGTAATGGGAAATAGTGCTTTGCTGTGGTTGTCCAAATTGTCAGAACCAAGACGGATGGTTGCCACAGGTCTAAATATTGGCAAACTTAGTGAGTACCAAGTTTTGCAAACGTAACGTAAATTGTTAACATTTTTGGGAGTGATGTAGTTTGATTTTTGAAGAAACTCAAAAATGTGGGTGACAATCTGTGAAAGCAATACAAGTAACAATTAGTAGTTTTATGGTTATATTTGTTCAGGAAATGAAAATAGTTTGTAAATTTTACCACTGAGTTTAAAAGAGGATGCTCTTCCACAGCTGAATCCACTTCCATTTCTTCAACACTTGCCTTTCCCATTTTACGGAAAGATTATTTATGAACAAGTAGTTAAGCACTTAAATATGTTTGTTCAGCGTCCAGAGATTTTCAATTTTATACAAGTTTGCTGGTGTGTTGAAAGAGCAATAAACATTATTTCCCAAATTAAAGGCAAAAGATTTTAACGGACACTCTATTTTCACATCTAAAGCTACTCGGCTTTTGAAAGGAGAATTCTTTTATTCTGACAGATCGTGCCAGTCTCTTATGAAAAAAGTAAACACACTGGCAATCAATGCTTTGGCTAGATTTCTGATTTCAACAGATGTTGTGCGTATGCTTTGCTTGTTTTGCATTGTTTTGGTTTGGCTAGGGTATACTACGTGCTTATAGTTCTGAGAAGCAATTCATATGGAGATAGTGCTTAATATTGCATGTTATGAAAAGAAGATCAGGCAGAAAAGAACGAGAAAACTGTCCGCGGCTCAAATTACAAAAATTTTGTTTTTAGTATTTATTTATTCCCATAATGTGTAATTTGTTGACGCCACAAATATTTAGTATAGTATTTCTAAAGCATTCATTTATAATGTACTATAATATTTTATACAGACCTAAACTAATTGTTAATTGTTGTTATAATAAAAGTTTTTTTTTTGTTTTTAATGGGCTATTGATGTTTCTCAGTTTACCTCTCAATATCTAAAAACATCCAACTTTCAATTTCGTTTTTTATTTCACCACATTTTAAAGCCATTTTATTAAGTAAATCTATATTATCAGTACCCAAATCTATTTGACCACATTTGAAAGCTATTTCAATAAAAAAATCTATTTCATCAGTACCCAACCCTATTTCCTTAAGTAAATCTATTTCATGAATACCTGTTGTAAACGTTGCTATCATCAATTAAAATATTATGCGAGATGTTGGTGCATAAAATGACTTGTGTAATGAGCTGAAATTATGATGAGTAAATAAATGCATAAAAGCAAGACTGGACTGATTTTGGTAATGTCAACCCGCCCCAATTCAAGTAAGGCTAGCTGAATATAATATACAGAAAAAATAATATTTGAGACCGAAAAAAATGGAGACAGAGTTTTAGCTTGTGTTCTTTGCTCCGCAGTCAAGTGGCAACAACGTAGGAAGACGAAGATGCATCAGTCAAGAACCGAGCATTTCCCTAGAGCGTGCATTCCTGCACGTACACATAAAACATGTTTTGTGACCAAAAAGCATACACTTAGACGAAAAACCTTACACTGCCAATTGTGAGTCAAAAGTCTTTTACACTTAGAAATTGAATGAACGGTCATTCACAGATTTAAAAAAGGTAAAACTCGAAGTAAAAAGGTACAATCATAGTCAAGTAAAAATAGCTTCAATGTTCGATATCTACTTTACATTACTTCCATCGTCAAATACCAATTCTTCAAACGAAAAAGTACCCCACCCTATTTTTTTTATAAAACTCTATTACATCAGTACCAAAATCTGATTCATCAGTACCCAAACCTAATAAAGTAGTACACAAATCTGTTTCATCCGAATCTATTTCAGCCATACCAAGTGGATGAAATATATCAAAAATTTGGTGTTCATCGTTGTCGTATACACAATGCTCTGGATACTCATCAACTTTATATTTGCTTCTTACACTTCTAAGAGCGTTAGGAAATTGGATCTTTACATGAATCAAAAAACAAAACAGGAACATTACCAAGTTTGGAATGTGGCTTAGAAAGAATTTTGCGTACTTCTCTTCACAATATAATATTTCGCCAGTAAGTGAGTTCTTCTTTCCAAAAAACTCTTCTGTAATTAGTGCGTCAACCAAATCAGCAGGATGCGCATGTTTATCTCTTATTAAACACATAAGTGAAAATATGGACCTTCCGTTGTATTTATTAATTTGTGTTTTTGCATTGGAAATTTTTCGTTTAAACATATTTGCTAAAAATTCACTTGAACTCCATAACCTATCATTTTCCCAGTAAAATAAGGGATTTATTTCTAAAGATTTACTGTCCAAACTGCTTATTATCTCAGACTGAAGATCAGTTGACTTTTCATACAATGGTCGTACAAAGTCCAATATGAACTCATATTGTTTTTTGGCACTCCAGAAAAACGGATGATTTACAACTTGCCGAATATTTGGTCTTTTAGTTGGATTGTGCTCCATCATCCATGTAAATAGGCTATTGGCTGCACCCTCTTTTAGAGAAAGCATGTTTGGTTTTATTCCTTCGCGGATATTTTGTGCAATAAATGCACTGGATGTTTCAAATGGATGCGTTTTCCCTTGAGTCATCGCATAATGACAAGTCATTCCAAAACTACAAATATCTGTTCTGAAGCTGGTATAGGAGGGTTGTTTCTTTAGCAATGACTCAATAGCTTCAGGAGCCATCCAATCTGAAGTTCCTTTTCCTACCGAGTTTGTACCTGTGCCATTCAAGCTTGTAATTTTCTTACTAATTCCAAAATCTGTTAGCTTGGCAATTTCTGAACCGTTAACAATAAATATTAAAATATTGTCAGGTTTTATGTCCCGATGAATCACACGCTTGACATGAAGCCATTGCAAGCCTGCTGCTGCATCTTTCAGCCAACTGATACATTTTTCACGCCACTGCAAATCTTGCTCTAGCACTGTTTGCTTCAAAGCCTGTTCCATTGAACATTTGGCAAGTTCCATCGCAAAATAGGAATTGTTATTCCCACCTTCGTAAAATGTTGTCCAAGAGAATAGCTGAACAACATATATATTCTCGGGTGATACAGGATCAGACCCAATCCTTCGCCAAATGTCCAGCTCGACTTTGCTTATGTCAGCGTACTCACTGAAAACTCGTTTTACAGCTGATTTTTTAACTGGTGTGCGAAAATATCCTTCATAAACTGTTGCTGTTGCACCTTGACCTAAAACTTTATCATCGGAATAATAAATTCCAGACTTGCCAAGTTTTGTCATTTTGTTTTCTCGATTTTCATGCCGTACATTGCTTACGGGTTGTCTGGCTTCTAGAACAAATAGTTAGGGTATTTAAGTACAAATTAATTTGTTGTATTTAAAATTCAAGTGTCATGTTATACAATTATATAGTTTTTGGAAGATTACTTTTTACGCCCACTGGCGTTTCTCTAAGTTTCTTGCTCTTTTGTTTAGGCATTTTGAAATCCAGATATTATCTGCTGATTTTCAGGTGTAAGTTTTGTGCAATAACTATAAGAAAAATAAATGTAAATTATGTTCAAGGCGCTTTGCTAAACACATTTTATTTAAATCATTTAGTGGAAATGACTTCATACTTATAATGATTTTTTTTAAATTACAATTCTTGGTTTGGTTGTCTTTGTATTATGGTATTTGTATTTGTCTTTGTGGATTTTGTATCTATTAGTTGGTAATCAGAACAGAAGAATCGTTTGTAATATTTGCAAAATTATATATTAAATTTTAAAGCGGAAAACCGCTATATTATATATGCGGGAGGTTTTTAGCGGACTTTATACCAAGTAAGGCTGACACGTAATGAAAACGTTTTTGCTTTTTACCATATCAACAGGTATAGGCAATACAAGTTTGTATTCCGATTGTATTTAGCCTGCCACTCCTTACGCATTCCATCGTAGAAGAAAAAAAATTAGGTAGATGATACATTGTATAGCTTTAATCATATTAGCTGGTTTTAAAAGCGGCATTTTCATGTTACAGAGTATGCTGATTCTTGTTGCTGCAAACAAAAAAGATATAAAAAATGTATCTGTAAAATGATTACGAAGTGAACGTATAGTAATGCAATTCTAATATTAGACATGGTTATATCAGTGTATAATATAAGCCATGCAAGTCGAAGAACAATAGGTCAATTCATTGTCAAATCAATGCCATTGACTCAGCGCCAACATGAATGCTAATGTCAATCAATGTATCTTATTTTTACTCCATCATAAATTAATGCAAATATTTATGCATGCACAAATGTTGATGCCTATGATACGATAGCGTTCAGTATAGTAAATTAAGCAAGGAAGATATCCTTTTGGTCCAACAGCACAATATTTATTGGTTTTGCTAAACGAAATATGAACGTAAATGCCACTTAGATCATTTTCACCGTATGCCTAAGTCTTTTTTGGTTTTTTGTGTACAACTTGTCTAGAAAAATACATTTACAAATTCTTGTTTTCTCATAAAGGCATTGTAAAACACATCGCTAAACGCATGTTTTTGTTTAAATATTCTATCAATAATTCATGATATGTAAGCAATTCTGATTTTGTTTTGCTGTTTATCAGGAGAAACGTGCTAAAGGGCTTTTACGTCTATGAGTTTGATGAGGATTCTTGATTCCAAGAATTTCGGTAACAAAAATTGAAGTTGTGGTAGCATGGAATTTTGCGACATTCATGAATCTTATCAGAAAGTAAATATCTACTCACGAACGTTTTTGCATGCGCAAAAATTTTGGGGCAAAATAATATAATATTCCCTAATTCTACAGATGTCTATTTAAAATTCATTTATCTATTGGCGATAGATAAATGAATTTTAAATAGACTATTGCCTTCTGTAACGAAGTATAAACCTAAATTACATCGGTGAAATACGAAGCTCTTTCTTTTTCTAAACCAACACAGCAAGCAGCAGCATTGGTGCATTCACCCAGTCATACTTTTTTGACTTGGCTCACGCAGCGACAAATCTTGTTGGTATACCAATGACGGAGAGAATGCAACACTGGCCAGCATTAACGTGTAGTATTCCACCACTTGCACTTCTGTGAGTTCAGTGTGCAAACAGAGCAAACAAAGGTTAGAGCACTGGCACATGATGAGTTTTTGTCATCAGTTTTTCATGAATATCAATTATCTTGAAGAAATTGCATGCATTATTTTGGCTTGTGTAACTTTCAAACCTGAAATAATTTGGTAAACGTTCTGAAGGTTTGCATATCCGACAGATGTACAAAAAGCGTGTATGTAATTTTGCAAGCAATATCACCACACCAAGAACCTGGACAATTTATTTGAGTAAGGTGACAATGTGTGTACACGGAGGAGCTTCTCTGGCGACGGAGCTTGCCGGTTGCTCTGCCTTCACATTATATATTATATTATTAAGTTGGTGTTTGTGTAAAACATGGATCAAGTTTCACATGCATGCCTTTTTGTGTGCCATATTGATTATTCTTTGTTGGACTAATACGTGATCAATAGCTTGCTTAGCAAACAACGACAGGATGGCACAGGACAAAACTCTAGAAGATTAATAGAAAAACACCCATGCAGATGTAGACGTTCCCAAAAAGCCCCAAAAATGTATTCTTGCTTGAGAGATCTTTAGATATTTTTGACAGGAACACTTTCTTGGGATTTCGTGTGTGTCAATAGGAAGCAATAAAGGCTTTGAATCCTAATATGTATTTATCTGTTTATCTTTATGATTAAGAGGGGTCATTATTAAGCAACCGCACTTTGAATGAAAATTAATTTTACTTTACTAATAAATGGAACTGTAGCTGAGGATTTTGTTGTTGTGTATAATCGTGTCCGTCTTTTAAGCAGTCTTGGTCGGGTTTATGGCACTCTTATGAAAAAGTACGAATAGAGGCTTTGAGTTGTTGATTGAATTGAAAATATTTTGCAGACAATACTTGCTTTCGGTACTTGAATTAATTTTGTTTGTAAAAACGAAACGATCACTAATCATTTTATATCCCGTTTTTTGGTCCTTCCGTGTTTGCGAACTGGGTAATCTATTTCTTTGCTTAAACAGGTTTATCTGCAGAATTGTATGAATCCATGTTCTCAAAATGCAAAAATATATTTGTATGTTCTTGATGACCCATAATTTTTCAAAGGCCGGAATCATAGTAATTCCACAAGTAGGTTTGTTAAAGGTTCGTTCATATTCCCTTATCACTTTCTCAAATCAAAATTAAACCAAATATACTTTTGTAAATATGCGTGTCAAAACTGTGGCAAATCTATAAATTTCTTTACCTTTGGTATTTTCATTGGAAATAGAAAGGACTTAAACCGATATGTGTTTTTCTATGCTTGTTATGAAGAGGATCAGTTGTTATGTACAGATTACTTAGAAGCTGTCCCAGAGAGAGTGTAGGTAGTATTTAATACTCAGAATTAAAGACGACAAAACTCAAGGGAAACATGAAGCTGTAATTAATTACAATTGTGTATACGCTACTTCGCCTAGTGCATTGCAATAAAAACACTTTTTGCGATAATAATGTAAGATGTGTGTGCCTTACTTCAAATAAAAATTACAGTTGTGGAATGTATGTAAACTGTAATCTTTACAAACGGAATGGTTGAGGTTAAAGATTTTGCTTCGTCCATAAATATGATTATGCAATATTACTGTAAAAATGATATTGCCAATAAGTTATGTTTGAAAATGAGTTTTTATAAATCCATGGATTTCTATGCTTAATATAATGATGTAAAGAAATTATTAAATACATAAATATTTCGCAATAACCGCAATACCATTTTTTACATCTTTCTGTGAGAAAGTTTTTTAAATTTATAAATTAATACAGTAATTAATACTGAAAATGGCTCACATTGGTGAAAGTCACGTCAAGTGGGACAGCCAATATTTGCGATTTTAAAACTGAACCAAATGACTTTATTTGGGTAAAGGTACATTACTTACTGACTTAAAAATAAAAAGAATTTTCAATATTGGTTAAGTCGTTCCCAAGTTATGAGCATTTTAAATTTAATTATGTTACGACGATTAGCAAAATATTTTAACAATTAAGCATTTTTAACAACTTTGGCTATCCTAAATATGTTTTGGTAACCTAGCTTTACTATTTAAAACTTTAAATTTTCAAAAAATCTTTAATTAAAGTTAATTGCTATGTTAATTGTTACTCTAATTATCTTGCTTCCCCCCAGAGTGCCCAAGGATTTTTATTGCAGGTATGATAGAGCTGCTTTAGGAGAATTGATTTGCGATGAAAAATCCTTGGCACTCTGGGGGGAAGCGAGATAATTAGGGTAACAATTAACATAACAATTAACTATAATTAAGGTTTTTTCAAATAATTAAAGTCCCAAATGGAAAAATTAAGTCACCAAGACATACTTAAGATAGCTAAAGTCGTTAAAAATGCTTAATTGTTAAAATATTTTGCTAACCTTGCTTAGCGAAAAGCAGCTCAAGAGAGAAAAACGAAAATATGGAAGCATTCAAATAGTCTCACTTGACGTGTTTCTCGCCATATTGCTTGCCTGAAAAACATTTGCAAACTGTCAAAACGGAAACATAAATTTCACCTCCATACAGATAACATTTTTTGTTAATCCCTTCAGTATTTCCTAACAACTTTTTCAGTTCAACTAAAGCCTTTTGTCCCCCACTAATATTTTGCACAGTGAAAGTAACACTTCCGCATTTTGATTTGAACAACTGAACACTCTTGGAGTTGGCACGTTTCCTAGCAACCATCTGTGGAAGTTGATAACTCTGGCCGGTAAAATGGTCTATGATATTTAATCCAAGAAAATATAAAAAAAACTAAACGCACCTCTAAAATCACAGGTTAATCGAATACCCGTCCTATGTAAGTGATTGCGATTCCAAAATGAACCAAAAATGAAAATTGTAGCTTGGGTTTCTAAATAAATTAGCAATGTAGGTTGATAAAAGCATGCACTAAAATAAGTCATAACTATAGTACAAGATTGTTTAGAGTTTGCAACATTTTGTGATGATTCGGGAGCATTTGGTTTTTTGAACGAGGTTTGGGCAGTATTATGTAATGTCAGATCTGACAAACATTGAGATAAGTTTCATTGAAATATGGTTTGGATAAAGACGTGCAGGATGCAAAGCCAACGGTAACATAATTTCATTAAATTTCTCCTATCGCCCCGATCCACTACGTAAGTTCTATCCTTAAGGAATAGAGAAGGACAAAAAAGGTGGAACGGATGTTATAGTATTAAACACCCACAATGAACCAAAACACCTGACCAGCATTTCCAGTAAAACTTCCCAAAAATAGATACTCACCTCTTTATCTTCCATTACAAATCCTGCTGCCGTTAGTGAGTTTTTATTGTCTGTATCATCCCCATCCAAAAAATCCTTGAGTATATTATATATGCAAAGTTGTCCCGTCACCAGTAAGGTTATCAAGCAAAAGAATTTGATTTAATTTATTAGACAAATTATGCACTGTCTTAAAGGGTATTTGGATGTAATTGCTTGAATAGTTTATGTACAGAATGTAATCTGTGAACCTCCAACCCATACACCGACTGACTAAAATACCATCCTATCAATTTGATAGTATCAAATAAGCTGTTAGAAACGTAAAAGTTTTTCAAAAATGCTCTCAAAATTTATTAACAAACTTTATTAAAATCAATACTGTCAAAACTTAAAACTAGACCAGAGATTTTTTGTACTGATATGACCTTAATAAGAATATTACATTTTACACTTATAAAACTATTTCAATCTACACATAACTCTTTCCTCATCCCACATAGCTCAAAATGGAGTTTCTATTTTCCAGAATCTTGTACACGAGGTAGCTCTGACCTGTATTGAAGATAAATCCCCCCTTCTTACTGTAAAATTTCAAATGGTCCATTTAGTCTCATTTTTCGTACTCTTTCTCGTTCTGCCCTTGAAACAAATTCATTCAACAAGTCTGCTGGTGGGTTAATCTTGTTGCTGATTAGATAAAGTTTTGAAAATTTGGTAACTTATCGTTTAAAATTCGCATCAGAAGTTGAGTATCATTTCCAGGAAATGTACAGTTTTCAAATGTGAGTTGATGTACGAGTGGGCCGATTGTATCCTAGAAGTTTTGTGGGCTATCAATATCACTTAAAACGCTGTCTTCAGATAATGTCAAACCGTTTATCACGTATTTTTTAAACGGCAAGTTTTGAAACTCGCGGGGATCATTATCCGGATTTTGAAAAAGTTGTAGAAATTCGGTAATGGGAAATAGTGCTTTGCTGTGGTTGTCCAAATTGTCAGGATCAAGACGGATGGTTGCCACAGATCTAAATATTGGCAAGCTTAGTGAGTACCAAGTTTTGCAAACGTAACGCAAATTGTTGACATTTTTGGCAGTGATGTAGTTGGATTTTTGAAGAAGCTCAAATATGTGGGTGATAATCTGCAAAAGTAGTGCAATTAAAAATTATTGGTTTTATGTGTTTAGTAAACAAACCTAGTTTGTAAATTTTTAAATTTTACCACTGAGTTTAAAAGTGGATGCTCTGCCACAGTTGAGTCCAGTTCCATTTCTTCTACACTTTCGTTTCCCATTTTACGGAAAGATTATTCGTAGTTGTATAAAACAGTTTGTTTAGTGGCCAGGAATTTAAAAATTTTGTACAAGTTTGTCCATGTACCGGAAAAACAACAAATACTCTTTTCCAAACAAAATGGAAAAGATGTTAACGGATATTTTATTTTCACATCTAAAAGCGTAGTCGGCATTTGAAAGGGGAATTCTTGCATTCTGACAGATCGAGCCAGCCTGATATGAAAATGCAAACACACAAGCATTCAATACATTGGCTGGTAGGCAGACGCGTAGCCAGCCGGGGAGGCTGGAGGGGGCACAGAAATAATACATGAAACCTAGTGCTTAATTCCCTTAGAAGCTTAGCGATTTTTGATAAAAAATTACTTAATTATAAAAAATGGACCTAATACTGAAGTAAAAAGCCATAAATAAATTGGATTAAGTGTGTGAGAGATGGCGGCGGCGTCTATTTTGGAAAAGTGTTACATGTTACGGAAGGCGCGCGGGAGCGCGCCGGAATTTATTTCCAGAATTAACGTTATGGGCTAAGTTGTAGCAAAAAGTAACGTTTTAAGGTAAATGTTTAGCAAAAAGTAACGTTTTAAGGTAAATGTTTAGCAAAAATTAACATTTTAGCAGAGTTTTGTACTAATATTTTATTATATAGATACATAGTTCCAACGGCGTATCACTCCCTCTTTATACCGTACAATTTGGTAAATATAAAGTAAAAATACGGTACCATGTGCCTCCTTGCAATGTAAGGTGTTGCTCACTCCGTTCTTGCGGACAAGTAAGCTTATGAACTGCATGTGCGGGAAATTCAACGACATGTCCATTCTTCTTAATGTGGTTTGGCGTTAGAATAGAATATTGGTGGTAGATTGACTAAAGCTTGAAATTTAATCATGGATTTAGATGTCAACAGAAAGTCTACTGAGGAGGTAAAACGAAAGAGACTCAATTCTTCTGGAATGAAAGCTTGAGATTTCCACAAGATTTACAGCTTTGTACTTATTACTCTGCTGCCTCAAACTTCTCTCAATGTACTTTAAAGGGAAAGTTAACGTACTCATTGTTTGTTTAACTGCTAAGTTATTCGCAGTTAAATTTACAGTTAAACGTTTACACAAGCTGTAAAAGTTTAATTTGTTACTTTTACGTATATTTTTGCTAATTATTATATCTGTCCACTATTTGTTCACATTATGTAGTGCGAAACGCTATACCATATTTGTTCGCTTTATAGAGTTTTAGTTTATAACGTACAAAGCCGTTATTCAGGGGTTTTCCGAATACCGTCACGTACGTAATGTAACGTACTTCTTTTGGGTTCCGCTGGGGTGACGTTATACAGAGGTTGCACTGTACATAATTTTTGTTCAGGTAACTGTGTAGAGCTATGTTGTTAAAAATTAAGGCACATATTTCAGGAATAATGCACTTAGAACCAATTTCGAATTAAAAATTGTATTAACCATATTGCGCGCGTCAGCGCGCCGAAAAGTTCGAAAATATTTTATTTTTTCGTTAAGCTTTACTGATTGTTTTCTGTTCTCCATATATCTGGTGGGGGCACGTGCCCCCTGTGCCCCCCCCCTTGGCTACGCGCCTGCTGGTAGGTATTCATATTTCAACAGATGTTTTGCGTGCTGCTTCACCTCTATTGCTTTGTTTTGTTTGGACTGCGGTGTACTATGTGCTTATGGTTATGAAACGCAACTCATGAGAGGATAATGGATTTTGCATGTCATGAAGAAAAGGTCAAGCCGAAAAGAACGAGAAAACTGTCCGCGGCTCAAATCACAAAATTTATTTATTATTTATTTGTTTGTTTGGATTTATCCTAATTATGAGTAATTTATTCACTCGGAAAATAAATAGTATTTATAAAATACACATACCTAAGTATGAATCACATAAAAAAGCTTTAAACACATTTGTGACGGAAAACCGCAAAATAACTAATTTAGTGATACAGTTCACTAATTTAATAAAAATTGCATACTCAAATTAAAATGCAGTTTTACAAATATTTTTTTTTACATACCATAAGTAAATTACCGTATTTATTCGATTTAACCCCTTGCTCGATTTATGACCCCCTTCGAATAATACCCTCCTTTGATATTTGAAATTTTAGCCAAGGGTATAAATCAAATACATACGGTATGTCCTATATGAACATTAAAGCTAGAATACAAGACAATTGATAATTTGGAATCAGATATATAAGACATGAATTGCAAATTGACTTAACTCATAATTTCACTATAGATAATCTTTTCAGGTTTCATGCATATTACATCATAATGTTGTCATATCAATATATTTTCTATTGTTTGTTTGAATGGGCTATTGAACTTTCTCCATTTACAACAGGAATATGGTAAATACATAATAATATCTGATCATTTTAAAATGTCAAACATTCAAACTCGTTTTCAGTACTGATAGGTAGATTAAAACATGACTTTGGTGCATATTAATATAGCAGGTGCAAATAGTAGCAAAGAAGCATTGTTTAAAATATTTAGTTTGAAGGGAATACATGGAGATATGGCAATGCATGTAAAAGTTAGCCAGCACACGTAAATGGTTTTATAATTTTCTATCTCTGTTCCCGTCTGTACTCAAGTCATACAATCTTTGTGGAGTTTAAATATCCTATGTAATTTGATGTTTAAAAAAATTCATTTTTTAAACCTGCTGACAGGGAATAATTTGACTAGTGGTATATCAGTAGCATAATAGCAAACGAGTAAAACGCAACTACACAATTTATAAAATATAGTAAACGCACAATGCACTAAAGGCAAAATGAACTCTGGTCAATTTTACCACCTCGCGTGTGTGTGTTTACAATTTCAGCCACCCGAGCTCTCTATGTTACAATATTTTTATCCTACCTATTTGCAAATTTAGGAAAAACATGTTGCAATTTTTACTCTATAAAATTATGATAGTTAATTAATTTACAAGTTTTCAGTTTCTGTTTGTGTTTCGGTCAGCTTAAATTTACGCAAAGGTTTGACTATTTACTACATAATTATACAACGTTAATCTGAGAATTATAGTATATTAGTTTCCAAAATGTTATAAAGTATTTAGTGTTTGCAGAAATATATCTGATACAGTTTGAAATTCCATTGTGTTTTTTTAAACTTTTTTTCTGAACAGGATACATACCGTTTTTTGGTTTTGATACTCAGTTCTTAAAACATATTGTAATGGTTATAACAACAATTTAATTTACTTGTGCAATGATGGCAATGTATTTTTCACATTTTATAATGCAATAAATACAACTAGTGCTAGTATTTCAACATAGAGCTTAAATATTATCAATTGATTTTTTGTGAAATTAATTGCTTCATTATGGAAGTCGTGCAAAGCAGTTAATAGTGCAAAATGTTTTAAAATTCTTTATGATTTGAGTTGATGATTTTGATTTAGTGCAGATTACTAAACACATTATCACATTAAAAATATTTTCTGTTACTGTATTGGTAGGAGATAAGACTGGTTTACATTCTTAGCTATTTTTCAGGTTTTAGTGACTACTAATTTTTTGTGTTGTGTATACCCAGATTTTATCGCTTTGTTGCTCATTTGTTAACTGTTTTATCACATTGGTCTGTGGACTTTTGCACGGAAACAGTTTCAGCAGTTGAACTAGGTATACTTTCACCAGTGTTAGTTTCTTGGGTCACTGATGATGGATCTGTAGATACTTCCAACTCTGAAACAGGAATATTGGTATTTGGCAACGTCGGGTGTGTTTCCTGTTGCTTTACCAACATTTCGACTTTATTTTCCGCAACTTCTTTCTGTTTCTCATCCCGTATTCTGCGCAGGGCTAATAACTTTTCGAATGTTTCTCCCACTTCGCTTTCCAATCTCAAAACCTTGTTCTCCAGCATTTTGTTTTCCTCCATCAATTTAACCACATCTTCTGGTGATAATTTTTCAACCTGCAACTCACGTTGCCGTTCCAAAAGAGCTTCTACACTGTCCAAAAATTCTTTATGTGCTTCGTATAACTCTAACGGTGGTAGCATAGAGACTTGCGGCAATCCTAATGGCTCCATGGTCACTGAAAATAGAGGAAAAATTTTAAATATAAAATAAGCTTTAGAATATTCACCAACCAAAACGTATAATAAAAAGAATGGGCGTTCAGCTTTTTACTATTTGTCCAAACCCGAGTAAAATGTTTTTCAAATGGCGTATCAGATAAACATCTCAATTCTCAAATCACAAATTTTCTGGTGCAGTTTAATTTCCAGACACAAAATTTTGTAGTATGAATTTACCTAATCAGTGATCATATGGAGTTTTTTTTTGGTATGCCACACGAAACACAGAGACATTTGCAGGGATGCAAAATCTTCCAAGGCCTCTAAATTTCCCGGCATCCGTAGACAAAATTTCCCCAACTGCAATGTTGCAATTTTTTTATTGTAGCACTATTAGTTTGTAGCAAGTTTAAGGTGACATGCGTTCAATCATACATTTATTTTATGTAGGACACAGACGTTTCTAAGTAAGCAATCATTCAAGTTTAACACCAATACTGTTTTGCTAAAACATTTATTTGATGATGTAACAGCCTAATATTAATATGAAGCGCGTATATACTCAAAATCGTTTGCGGATGCCAAATAGATCATAACACATTATATGGAATTTATATGTTCAAATAAACTTAATAAAGTACACAAATATATTGTTTCGGCAAATTTAATAATTAAAATATTATTGTATTTGCAATTAATATAGGTTTTGGTTTTACTAAACCGTTGTAGTTATACGATACACAGAATATGCAATTGTATACGCACTAATATTTACTTATGTACTTGTTAATAAAAAAGTCAAACAACAACATAGATTTGACTTGACAAGATCTAGACTATTATTGTTTGACCAGTTTATTCACTAATAAAATAATTACTGCTCATTATACAAAACTGCAAGCGTGCTATAATATTTTGCTATGTTTTACACATCTAAATAGTAAAAACATTACTACAATTAACAAAAAGATAAAATTCATATACTGCAAAGTTTGCAGTGCAACCATTTTCTTCTAACTAAATGTATGTGCAGAGTTTTCTCGAGTTGTCGTATAGTTTTCTGACTACAAATATAAAGTATTTTCAAGTAGCTACCTATTTTAAAAAAGGTTTTGAATAAGTTATTCAATGTACAGAGCAAAACAAAGTATAAATCTAAGTATATACAAATGCTAAAACTAATAGAACTTAATAAAAACCATAATCTCAAACCTTTAAACAAGCTTAAAGTTTAACTGTTGTGATTAATGAATACAAACTCGTTGCCACTTTTAGAGCAGATTTTTTAAGAAATCCATTTCCAGAAGAAGTGTTATCGGGTAGCTGCTTTTGGTGTGGGAAATTGGTTTTAAACGACTTTTGGCAACGCTTACAATTGGTGATCAACCCAAGAATTTTCGCAGCAGAAAACTGCAAAATTTCGCTCTTTTTAATAAATGTAAACATACTAGTAGTCTCCAAAAGACCAGACTTTGTATGTTGTGAATTGGGACGATCTTCGTCCACAAAACTGTTTACAGAAGTTAAATTGCATAAGAATTTTTTCAAAATTTGGTTCGACTGAGAAGATTGGAAAAAGAACATGTATTTTTTGCACACAATCGCTGCATTTTATTATTACATGTATTAAGCTAACGCAAATTGCCTTAAAAACATGTATTTTTTTCCTTGAATGCATGCCAAGGTACATTTTCCTGCTTTGAGATTTTTAACGTCGTCCATGAAAACAGACGAAACGCTAATTTCTACGCAAACAAAGTCTTCAAGCAAGCTACATATGGATTGATCTTGTATAGCTAGGACTGCTGAGCAGAGAGCTTTAATTTCCCGAATTGTTTCTTCAGAAGTTGTTTCATCTTGACCAAAAATTGTAGACGAAATGAGCAATTGTACGACTTATGCCTCAAAGAGTTTGGAGCTTCTGGATGCTATAAAATTATCACTGCAAGTTCTTTGCTCAGAACAAAAGATTTTTTGCCCGGATAATAAGTTTGTCCGTCAATTTCAATCTTAAATTTTTTTAAAATCCTGCTTGGGTGTTTTTGACGGGTAGCTTTGAATTGCTTTTTCTACGTCCTGGCATGTAATATCTGGCAAATAAGGCAATGTATTACCCGGCAAGTCACTAAATTTAGTTTGGATTGCCCCCTCAACTTCCTTATCTACCGGCATAAAGTAAGAACTCGATGCTTCTTTGGTAGTCTTTTTGACCTTTTTGAAATATTCTGCCTCAAAAACCTTCGTCATTCTGTTTCGCCAATTGAAAAATTATTGCAAACAAATCCGCGTTGGAGTATGACTCAGTTAAACTTGCCATTGTTTGGTTTGGTAGTTTTCTTCTGTTAGGCTGTTATTCAAGTTCTCATCATGCTCAAAATAATATTTAAATACTTTTGTTCGAGCAGAAGAATTTGGCAAATCAACAAATATTGCGCTTGGAACCCTTGTAGGAATAGCATCATTTAAAAGCCATGGAGCGTTTGTGGGAAGAACTAGGTGAACTCCTGCGTTTTTTTCTCTTGCATCAGCGCCATCAAGCTGACAAAGGAGCTCATTTACAATATCTTCGTTACCTTTTCGACTTCCCTTTTGCTTAAGCAATGACTCACACTCATCCATAAAAATAATGATTGGCTTGTGCTCTCTGGCAACTTCAAACATAACTCTCATTCTAGTTTCACTCTCGCCAACATATTCTGCTTTTATATTTGAAGCTTTTACAGGTAAAAAATTTGCTTCTACTTCCTTAGCGAGCACTTTAGCTATCATTGTCTTTCCTGGGCACTACGACAAGCTTAACGGAGGCAGTAACCCTAAAGATAAGAAAATTGTAACCTAAATTAACACGTTGTCATTTGTGATGGAGTTTAATGGTGCAATTGATGTATACAAAAAATAAGAAGCGCGTCATTAAGTTTTCAAGCATCAGATAAGTTTCCATGGCAAGTAAAACAATCACAGACATTCATGTCATGTCATTTCAGTTTTACGTGAAATGAGCAAAAAACTTAGTAAAGGTAATTTTAGTCAATCAAATTTACAAAATGTTTTCAATGTTGCAAAAGAGTTAAAGGAAACTTCCACTTTCTAAGGAAGTGAAATTTTAAAAGCAAGCGAAAATAGAAATCAATCGGCGGAAGATGAAGCAAACAACCGCTCATTGGATAAAATCATCTGATAACCTTGAGTCCCGATATAATAGCACATTTTACGAAGCAACTCAATTATCAGCTAATATTTTTGACAGACAAAAAATCTGAAAAAACAACGCTTATGAAGCTACTGCGGATTTGAAGCGGTATGCTTCCATGACAAAAGCATCTGGACACATACCACAAGATATAACTATTGAAGATATTGAGGGAAAATCGTGGAAATTTTTTAAGAACTCTGATCCGAAGAAGCTAAAAGCTTACATCCACTCGAAACCAGTAGATAAATATAATGCGCAACAAAGTCGTGTACCATTTGATGACTAAAATTTCTTACCAAAATTCGTACATTTACACTTTGACATTTACTCTTATCAGTGTAAGTATTAACACTTTATATTATGAAACCAATTGTAACTAAATATAAATGATGTGATCGAATGACATGTAATATATAATTATAAATATAGATTAGGAATAAACCCTTATTTGATTTTTGCAAAATTGTTTCTTTAAGATTTTTTGTTCAGCAGCTTTTATTCGTACCAGATTAGTGATGCTACATAACATACATTTCTTTTTCTAAATCCTAAAAAAGGAAACTAATGAGGTGAATGAAAACAATAACGGGCCATTCGCCAATCGGCATGACGACGGAATTACATGTTTACCGCAGTTTTTTGGAAACATTCAAAATTGTACATAAAATAAGTCATCATATTAGAAATTTTATTCAACTAGTCTCAAGCATTTTAGGCAGTTCTGCAGTAAATAAGCGTATTTCTGCTCGTGAATTTGATATAATTTTAATGAGGTAAGCAAATAAATGTTTTCAAAAAATTTCCAATTTGTGTTTATTTCTAATCCAACACTACCTGACTGAATGTTCTCAGGAATTTTTGCAAAAACGATTTCCAGATATAATGTAATATAAAGTTTTTTTATTTCCCTTATTTGATGACACATGAATTTTGTGAAACTTTTCGTGATTAAATGCGCTACTGAATTTTGTAAAATTTCACTGATTTAATATGCTTTGGAATTTTTGTAACTTTCCTTGATTTTATTCCCAAACCTGTCAGTTTAGAATTTCCCCAAAACTGCCAGCTTAGAATTTCCCCAAAACTGCCAGCTTAGAATTTCCCCAAAACTGCCAGCTTAGAATTTCCCCAAAACTGCTAGCT
The DNA here is from genome assembly GCA_029691765.1 of Entomobrya proxima. Lineage (NCBI taxonomy): Eukaryota > Metazoa > Arthropoda > Collembola > Entomobryomorpha > Entomobryidae > Entomobrya > Entomobrya proxima. The sequence goes on along the minus strand of CM056171.1, from coordinate 48,561,895 downwards.
TAGAATTTCCCCAAAACTGATAGTTTACAATTTTCCCAAAACTGACAGCTTAGAATTTCCCCAAAACTGCCAGCTTAGAATTTCCCAAAAACGATAGTTTAGAATTTCCCCAAAACTGCCAGCTTATAATTTCCCCAAAACTGATAGTTTACAATTTCCCCAAAACTGATAGTTTACAATTTCCCCAAAACTGACAGTTTAGAATTTCCCCAAAACTTTCAGTTTAGAATTTTCCCAAAACTTTCAGTTTAGAATTTTCCCAAAACTTTCAGTTTAGAATTTCCCCAAAACTGATAGTTTACAATTTCCCCAACACTGTCAGTTTAGAATTTCCCCAAAACGGCCAGTTTAGAATTTCCCCAAAAGTGATAGTTCAGAATTTCCCCAAAACTGCCAGCTTAGAATTTCCCCAAAACTGACAGTTTAGAATTTCCCCAACACTGTCAGTTTAGAATTTCCCCAAAACGGCCAGTTTAGAATTTCCCCAAAAGTGATAGTTCAGAATTTCCCCAAAACTGCCAGCTTAGAATTTCCCCAAAACTGATAGTTTACAATTTCCCCAAAACTGATAGTTTACAATTTCCCCAAAACTGACAGTTCAGAATTTCCCCAAAAGTGATAGTTCAGAATTTCTCCAAAGCTACCAGCTTAGAATTTCTTCAAAACTGATAGTTTAGAATTTCCCCAACACTGTCAGTTTACAATTTCCCAAAAACTGACAGTTTAGAACTTCCCCAAAACTGATAGTTTACAATTTACCCAAAACTAACAATTCAGAATTTCCCCAAAAGTGATAGGTTCAGAATTTCTCCGAAACTGCCAGCTTAGAATTTCCCCAAAACTGATAGTTTACAATTTCCCCAAAACGGATAGTCTACAATTTCCCCAAAACTAATAATTAACAATTTCCCCTAAACTGACAGTTCAGAATTTCCCCAAAAGTGATAGTTCAGAATTTCCCCAAAACTGCCAGCTTAGAATTTCCCCAGAACTGACAGTTTAGAATTTCCCCAAAACTAATAGTTAACAATTTCCCCAAAACTGACATTTCAGAATTTCCCCAAAACTGACATTTCAGAATTTCCCCAAAAGTGATAGTTCAGAATTTCTCCAAAACGGACAGTTTAGAATTTCCCCAAAACTGATAGTTTACAATTTCCCCAAAACTAATAGTTTACAATTTCCCCAAAACTGTCAATTTAGAGTTTTCCCAAAACTGACAGTTTAGAATTTCCCCAAATTGGAGAGTCTGCTATTCCGTATTTATTGTTAAGATTTCATAATTTAAATATTTGTTTGACGTTTTATTTCTTTCTTTTTTTGGTAATTTGATGTATTTTGAAAATTTCCCCATATTTGTCGATTTTTGGGCCAAAATTTCCCGGCATCCTGGATGCCAGGATGCCCAGATCTTGCATCCCTGGTGAACTCCTGCGTTTTTTTCTCTTGCATCAGCGCCATCAAGCTGACAAAGGAGCTCATTTACAATATCTTCGTTACCTTTTCGACTTCCCTTTTGCTTAAGCAATGACTCACACTCATCCATAAAAATAATGATTGGCTTGTGTTCTCTGGCAACTTCAAACATAACTCTCATTCTAGTTTCACTCTCGCCAACATATTCTGCTTTTATATTTGAAGCTTTTACAGGTAAAAAATTTGCTTCTACTTCCTTAGCGAGCACTTTAGCTATCATTGTCTTTCCTGGGCACTACGACAAGCTAAACGGAGGCAGTAACCCTAAAGATAAGAAAATTGTAACCTAAATTAACACGTTGTCATTTGTGATGGAGTTTAATGGTGCAATTGATGTATACAAAAAATAAGAAGCGCGTCATTAAGTTTTCAAGCATCAGATAAGTTTCCATGGCAAGTAAAACAATCACAGACATTCATGTCATGTCATTTCAGTTTTACGTGAAATGAGCAAAAAACTTAGTAAAGGTAATTTTAGTCAATCAAATTTACAAAATGTTTTCAATGTTGCAAAAGAGTTAAAGGAAACTTCCACTTTCTAAGGAAGTGAAATTTTAAAAGCAAGCGAAAATAGAAATCAATCGGCGGAAGATGAAGCAAACAACCGCTCATTGGATAAAATCATCTGATAACCTTGAGTCCCGATATAATAGCACATTTTACGAAGCAACTCAATTATCAGCTAATATTTTTGACAGACAAAAAATCTGAAAAAACAACGCTTATGAAGCTACTGCGGATTTGAAGCGGTATGCTTCCATGACAAAAGCATCTGGACACATACCACAAGATATAACTATTGAAGATATTGAGGGAAAATCGTGGAAATTTTTTAAGAACTCTGATCCGAAGAAGCTAAAAGCTTACATCCACTCGAAACCAGTAGATAAATATAATGCGCAACAAAGTCGTGTACCATTTGATGACTAAAATTTCTTACCAAAATTCGTACATTTACACTTTGACATTTACTCTTATCAGTGTAAGTATTAACACTTTATATTATGAAACCAATTGTAACTAAATATAAATGATGTGATCGAATGACATGTAATATATAATTATAAATATAGATTAGGAATAAACCCTTATTTGATTTTTGCAAAATTGTTTCTTTAAGATTTTTTGTTCAGCAGCTTTTATTCGTACCAGATTAGTGATGCTACATAACATACATTTCTTTTTCTAAATCCTAAAAAAGGAAACTAATGAGGTGAATGAAAACAATAACGGGCCATTCGCCAATCGGCATGACGACGGAATTACATGTTTACCGCAGTTTTTTGGAAACATTCAAAATTGTACATAAAATTTATAAACAAGTCATCATATTAGAAATATTATTGAACTAGTCTCAAGCATTTTAGGCAGTTCTGCAGTAAATAAGCGTATTTCTGCTCGTGAATTTGATATAATTTTAATGAGGTAAGCAAATAAATGTTTTCAAAAAATTTCCAATTTGTGTTTATTTCTAATCCAACACTACCTGACTGAATGTTCTCAGGAATTTTTGCAAAAACGATTTCCAGATATAATGTAATATAAAGTTTTTTTATTTCCCTTATTTGATGACACATGAATTTTGTGAAACTTTTCGTGATTAAATGCGCTACTGAATTTTGTAAAATTTCACTGATTTAATATGCTTTGGAATTTTTGTAACTTTCCTTGATTTTATTCCCAAACCTGTCAGTTTAGAATTTCCCCAAAACTGCCAGCTTAGAATTTCCCCAAAACTGCCAGCTTAGAATTTCCCCAAAACTGCCAGCTTAGAATTTCCCCAAAACTGCTAGCTTAGAATTTCCCCAAAACTGATAGTTTACAATTTTCCCAAAACTGACAGCTTAGAATTTCCCCAAAACTGCCAGCTTAGAATTTCCCAAAAACGATAGTTTAGAATTTCCCCAAAACTGCCAGCTTATAATTTCCCCAAAACTGATAGTTTACAATTTCCCCAAAACTGATAGTTTACAATTTCCCCAAAACTGACAGTTTAGAATTTCCCCAAAACTTTCAGTTTAGAATTTTCCCAAAACTTTCAGTTTAGAATTTTCCCAAAACTTTCAGTTTAGAATTTCCCCAAAACTGATAGTTTACAATTTCCCCAACACTGTCAGTTTAGAATTTCCCCAAAACGGCCAGTTTAGAATTTCCCCAAAAGTGATAGTTCAGAATTTCCCCAAAACTGCCAGCTTAGAATTTCCCCAAAACTGACAGTTTAGAATTTCCCCAACACTGTCAGTTTAGAATTTCCCCAAAACGGCCAGTTTAGAATTTCCCCAAAAGTGATAGTTCAGAATTTCCCCAAAACTGCCAGCTTAGAATTTCCCCAAAACTGATAGTTTACAATTTCCCCAAAACTGATAGTTTACAATTTCCCCAAAACTGATAGTTTACAATTTCCCCAAAACTGACAGTTCAGAATTTCCCCAAAAGTGATAGTTCAGAATTTCTCCAAAGCTACCAGCTTAGAATTTCTTCAAAACTGATAGTTTAGAATTTCCCCAACACTGTCAGTTTACAATTTCCCAAAAACTGACAGTTTAGAACTTCCCCAAAACTGATAGTTTACAATTTACCCAAAACTAACAATTCAGAATTTCCCCAAAAGTGATAGGTTCAGAATTTCTCCGAAACTGCCAGCTTAGAATTTCCCCAAAACTGATAGTTTACAATTTCCCCAAAACGGATAGTCTACAATTTCCCCAAAACTAATAATTAACAATTTCCCCTAAACTGACAGTTCAGAATTTCCCCAAAAGTGATAGTTCAGAATTTCCCCAAAACTGCCAGCTTAGAATTTCCCCAGAACTGACAGTTTAGAATTTCCCCAAAACTAATAGTTAACAATTTCCCCAAAACTGACATTTCAGAATTTCCCCAAAACTGACATTTCAGAATTTCCCCAAAAGTGATAGTTCAGAATTTCTCCAAAACGGACAGTTTAGAATTTCCCCAAAACTGATAGTTTACAATTTCCCCAAAACTAATAGTTTACAATTTCCCCAAAACTGTCAATTTAGAGTTTTCCCAAAACTGACAGTTTAGAATTTCCCCAAATTGGAGAGTCTGCTATTCCGTATTTATTGTTAAGATTTCATAATTTAAATATTTGTTTGACGTTTTATTTCTTTCTTTTTTTGGTAATTTGATGTATTTTGAAAATTTCCCCATATTTGTCGATTTTTGGGCCAAAATTTCCCGGCATCCTGGATGCCAGGATGCCCAGATCTTGCATCCCTGGACATTTGGGGCAAAAATACCTTACAGTAATGCTTATACTCTATATACCTAGGTAAGCACCACACTTCTAAAATTTAGTGTAGGTATATACGCATCATGCGTGTAGTAAAACGGACGAATGCAAAAACCACTCAAGGTGTAGTTTTTGTGTGAAGAGTAGGAAAACTGTTCTGAATAAACGATTGATATACCCTTACTCCTCATGCCTATTTTGTTTCATAGTGTTATACATTGATACAAGTTGCGCTTTACAGATTCAAGAGTGGTATTGGTAGCACAACGCACAAATTTCCTTTGTTGCTCCCCACTGCTGCTATTGTTCATTCACAAGCGTACACGCACATAAAGTGAAAACATCCAAATTGCGTCCCATGCTCAGCTCATAACCAGGAAAACTCTATTTGTGCTAAAAATTTATGAATTTCAAACATTTTTTGGAAATAGCTAAGAGCATACGCTTATGTATCTAGAAAGATCCGATGATTTGATTTGCCGGGTAGAAGGCATTGCGGTAAAGCTGCTTTGAAGTCATGAAGTAAGGTGAATTCTTGTGTTGTGTAATTGTCCAAATTTATGCTACAAAATCTAATAGATGTTTGTATGCTCTTGATGCCCCAAAAGTTTATAACGCTTAAATTCAGAGTACTTCGTGTTATGGGTGTTTTAAGAAATTATTCAACCTGCTGTCTCCTATGACATATTAATATACCATTGTTACGTGGTGTATGTATAGAATGATAAAAGAAATGAGAAGAATGCGCCTCTGCACTTGAGAGCAGTTAGAACCGTTCTAGTTTTATTTTAGCAAAGAGAGGTATTTATACTATCGTAGTATAGCGGTCCCAGGTAGGACCGTTAGAACATGTAATGTGTAAGGGAGAGCCGTGTATCATAACGTAAGACTATACATATAAACCTCATATAAACTATCCAACAGTATATTTACTATTACATGAGAAGTCGTATATATTATGCACCTTATAATAAGCATACAAAACTCGTATTACGCAACAGCAACTCCTTTTTAAAAGCAAAACTCCTGTTTTGCAATATTTACCACATAAGCATAATAATAAAAAAACATATAAAATCCAAAGACCTTGACTATACGATTACAGAAAAACGTATAAAAATAACTTTATATAAACCAGAGAACTAGTAAATAATAGTATCAAAGTAAACGTAGTGCAACGTAACATTCTGACAAGTGTTAAAGGGAACATACATGGAACGTGAGACATGTCATTTTGTCTATGTCCAAATATATATAGTCAGATGAATGAACTCGCAAACCACAGTTAGAACATGATCACACTATTCATTGCAATTCGTAAAAGAATAACGTAATAACGTATACGAATTCAGAATGAAACAACAACAGAATGACAATTATAAACATTTTTGAGAATGGCTTGAAAGTAGTAATTTCAAAAATATAAAATACTACCAAATGTCATCTAAGACAGAAACCAATTTAAGTATGCGCATTAACTGTGGGATATGTTTTTGAGGAAACACCAAGTACAAGTACATTGGTAACGTTATAAACTATACGCAACAAAACTATTCAGAGATAGAAGGTGTAGCGATAGCGTATAATAATAGAATAGATCATACAAAGATTAAAGTTTGGTCTTTGGTAAATAAAGATAAATTTGGCATAACAAAATAGTAAAATTGGGATAAGAAAATTAAAATGTCAACATGCGGTATTCCGTGATTTGTTACATAAGTAATAATGGACATAGATTACGGTAACAGTATTTGTTTAGCTCGAAAACATTTTTGAGAAGTATCAAACGAAGATCCAAACAAAGCTACGGCAACAATTTGAGAGCGAAATCAAAATAATTCATATGTAACATTTTTAAATATTTAAACACAAAAGTAACGTTTATATAAGATAAATTACAAATAACAGCGAATTACGATGGTGGGTAGAAGATTTTGTTTGAAGATGTAGAGTCATTGATGTTGATATTACAGAGGCAGGAAAAAGACGATGGAGTGACGAAGGCTAGTAAGTGTTCCAGAATGAAGGTGGTACAAAGCGTTGCGTGGCATGTAGGCATAAAAGACTGAATACAAATACGGCCAACACACATGAGTCATGTTATGCGTTAAGTACGTTCAGGAAATGAAACCATGATATCAGAGAGAACGTTTCGATGACGTAATGGAGTAGTGACGATGATGATTATCGATAAGATTAGGAAATGTTTGAAAATGGGATGACGGCAAAGATCTGTAGTTCAGTAACCTGTTCTTTCTGTAAGAATACGGTAAAAAGTCGTCCAGATCGACAGTCCAAATACAAGGGAAGGTGATTCACGAGACGAGATGGTAAGGTCGAGGGAACGAGACTGCTAGACGTTCCATCATGGCTAGAGACACTTGAATTTTATCACTGATGTAGATTGTCGATTGGGAAGTCATTCATTCATCAAGGTGGTGAGAGAGGTGATAGGGGTGTGAATGAAATTAACAGTTTTGTAACAGTAAAGGTCGGACTGACTAACAATAAGATTAACAGTACAGAGCATTTACAAATAACATTAATAATATCATAGAGAAACACGTAACAACATTAAAAATATTACATAGAAAAGACATAATTTATATAATGAAAATGATACAATGAAATATCAATATATATATATATATGCCAAAAATAATCTAATAAATTGTGAGTGGTGATGATAAAAGGGATACATTAATATTTTAAAATCAATGCATTAATAAGTGTTATGATTTCTGAAATGAACTTAGCATTGTAGTTAAGGTTATAATTATACTAACAGGAATACTTAACCATCTATAAATTTTCATATTAATGACGTACGGTTGATAAGATTGGGAATATCAATCCTACATATCAAATAATCAACATAATAGGTTTAGTATACACTATCAAGTATCTAATATAACGTACATGGAATAAATACATAGGTATTAACCTTTAACCTAGAAAATTATAATATTATTCAATTATACAATTATCAATATTATACCTGTAAAACCACGGTACGGTCGCCATACTGCATATACTGAAACAAGATTTTATTAAATCTTGTAGGAATTCCTTCTAATAAAAATCAACTTTTTCATTCCACTGTTCTCACTTAGATACATGTGTATGAAGAGAAATGAGCCATGTGTTGTATCTCAGGCGGCTTGAGTGGAAGATGTACTGACAATTGTCAAAAAAAAGTATATAAAAACAACACAATATAAGAGACGTCTTGGTCAAGTTGAAAAGCATACGAAATAAAATAAAACTGGCAAGAGCATTATGCTTAATGATATTATGAAGCTTTTACGCTTTGACAAAAGCACTAATATACACAAGAAAGCGAATGCGAACAAAGTCAAATACACCCACACCAAATAACTATATACCTATTTGAGAATAGAACCAGTTAACCAAATTACAAAGCCAAGTACCTAAAAAACATAGAGTAAGCATATGTAATGTATAATAAGTTCTAACAGCAATAATTAAACAGAAAATAGCATTTTTCATGATATCTTCCTTCCTCTCCAAAGAAGGCAGCAGAGAGGCAGAGGAGATAATAAGGCAAATAAAAAGGCAAGAAAACGGGAGCGACCCGTGGAGAGGATCCTCGGAGAAAACTGTCGGAGTGCACTGCAGTAGTTGAATATCACGTTGTCTCGAGAGGCCAGAATGCGCAGATAACATAACGGGCAAGGGCATACTGAGGGCAACAAACATCAAAGCAACAAAATATTTCATTAAAAACTCCATTTTTATAGCGGCGAGCAGATGCATCGTACAAATGTAAGGGCAACTCAACAAAAAAACATGTAATAACATCAATATATATAAATCTGGCAAGATATAATATCCACAAGCAATAGCAATAATGATCCATGGGAAATATGTTACCAAATCGACAAAGTCACGACACAAATGAGGGCGGCGAAAACTTCTAGAGCGCATACAACGAAAGAGGTCATGTTCTGTGACGTCGGTCAAAATAAACACAGAAAAGGTGAATGACCCAGGAGAAGCTCATTAGGAACATATCAGGTAACAAATGTGAAACAAAATCAATATGCCCATATACATCAAATACTTAAATACAAAAATGGCCCATAATATCCAAATCAACTGAAATGCCCATAATATTCAAATCAAACTGAAATGCCCATAATATTCAAATCAAACTGAAATGCCCGAATAAATACATCAATAAATCAATAGAAAATACATCAATTGTCAATATAGCAACATAAATACGCCCGTCAAAACATGGATCCAATATATAAAAACACACTATAAAGTGTCATCCCGGGGAATGCAAATTATACCAGTAGCCGCATGGAACACATAGGTAGTACAGGAACCAACCGCCCTGTAGGCAAGAGAGGGTAAACAAAACGAACACAAGTAAGAAGATGTCACTGTGCAAATCAATAAATGGCAATTATTTAGATTAGCATATAAATAAATAACAACATCTATTAAATAGGACTGCAAATAAATCATTATCAAATAACAACGCACAAATCAACGCAATATCATTCAGGCTGTCCTATTACCCTATTATTTAAACCATATAAAGACCATGCAATCCTTTAGAGAGTATTGGTCAGAACTAGCTGTAATTTACCGCGTCCAAAGGTTATCATGACATTTTCTGCATTTTGTCATTAAGATCATGGCATGAGCATCGTGTGAACACGCGTTCGGTCAACTTGATCAGACGAATTTACCTATAAAATTGCGTTTCCCATCGAGACATGAACATCATAAACAAACTAAATGAGAAATGGCTGAAACATGTTATATAGTATGCAGGCAATATCTGCATATCACCAACCTTGTTGATTTAACCATTATTACTAACCCTACACAATTACTTACCAGATGAGTTACCGTACAATAAGAGTGGGGAAGGGACATGAAAAAGGGGAATATAACAAGGTTATTAAGATTTAATCAGAGTCATTATCACTAGAGCGGGGAGGAGAAGGATGGGTAGATTTATAACGACAATATATGACGTGACTAACGTAACGATGATACCCAAACAACCAAGCCATACAATGAGGGCAAACAATAATATTATGGTTACGATATATATGTTTGCGTAAATTAGCCAGAGATGTACTGTGAAAGGAACAAAAATCGCAAGGACCGGGGGAGGTCATGGCAAAAGGCATAGTAAATTGGCGGGAAGCTGTAAAATCATGATAGATACATGGCGTGTTAATATCTTGCGTAAAATGTGGTTGGATAAGGTTACAAGAACTTCGCGCTAACAAATCAGTAACTAATTGGGATGGTACGTTAGAAGACAGAGTGGAGGTTGATGGTGGCAAACACGGAGTTGGTATGGATAGTGAGGAAGTGGAATTGGAACGTGTAGTGGCTGCAGGTCGTAGTTGATGTTGGCTAGAGCAAGGTTGTTCATTGTCAATACGAGTGAGTAAGACTCGGGGAGAGAGGGAAGGTGGAGGAGTAGGTGGTTCTGGGGGCTCAGGTTCGACAGAATAAGACAAAGATGGTCCGGGAGAAGTACGCAGAGGCGTAAAAAGTGACTCGTCATCTGAATCTGAAGTAGTATCTGAATCAAATTCAGGATAGGGTAGCTGGTTTGAAAACCTATTATAAAGATTATGCAAAGAAGACGCAAATGAATAAATACAAGGACCTGAATAACACTGGAAACGTACTTCATCTGAACATCTACATTCATAAATTACACGGTCGGGTAAATAACCAAAATCGAGGTTGTAGGACATAGAATAGGTTAGATGCAGACACTCGTAAACGCAATATGCCCGGCGAATAATAATATCTGTAGGACCCGTAATGCCAACATATATGGGTTTAAAAGGAGCAACAATTTTTGGATGAGCAAAAAGGAATTGACGAGAGTTATAATTAAAAGGACAGGCAAAACGATTACGATAAAATTTATAATAGAAATAATTCATGCCATCGTTATCATATAGAGGAGAAACAATGGCCCATAATTTATGTCCTAATAATGTATAATCGATGTTTGCAGCACCAAAGGCATCTATACGTAGTGGAGAACATGTGTGTTCCTGAGCTAAGTGAATGTGATTTTTTAAAAGATAACGATTCTGCTGTCGGATGGGTAAATATGGATAGTACGTTAGTAGGTGTTCGAGGTGGAACGGATCAAATTTATAATATTGCCTAAAATATGCATGATTTGCCGATGTGCGTTCAGGCGGATCCAAGTAGTATGAGAAATATCCCGTCTTGTTCTCTGCCGTGGTGAGAAATGAATCAATTAAATCAAAGTCTAAGTATGGAAACTCCTGAGTAGATTCACGCCTTGAATTAAATAGGGTATTAAAATAATCGGTACTCGTTGCTTCATTATCAGCATACGTAATTTGAGGGGTAAATAAATCAGGAATTCTCGTTGATCTGGCAAAACTTGTAACTCCTATTGAATTATAATCGTGGTTGGCGGAATAATAATCCCAAAATGAAAATGTTTCAGTAAAGGGATTAGAATGACGTAAAATAACAGCAGGTGCTTGTGGATACGCACGGAAAAGAGAATGAACCTGATCTAACAAAGTGGGGTGAGAATCTAATCTAAAATCTACACAAACAACAGGAATCTGACGGAAATTGGAAACTGTAGGTGAAGCCATTATGCATGAAATTAGAATTTTGTAATTGAAACGTATTGTAGTATATAAGTTAATGTAAACCGTTACCTGCCTGAATAGAGATGATAGCCATTTGACAAACAAAACGAAAGAATGGACGATGATGCACTCTAGAACAGATATAAATGCGTAATTACGTACATACGGTAAAATGCACCATTGCAAGGTAAGCACAAAGTGAGAAACGACACGATCAACAGCTAGAAAAGAAACTTGTTTTTAGACTGAAGCGGAATCTTACCATGTAGGTTGTTAAAACAAATATTAAATGCGAAAACGACGTATAAATATAGACAAGGAGTGTGAACCTGAGATAACATGAATAAAATGTTAAATGCCCTAAATAAACTGAGTGTTCAAGTAAAACTGGTTTCTTGGTTATGATGGTAAATAGGTGCAATGAACGATAACAAGTTCTGTTAGAATGTATTGAAAACAAGTTGAGGGTGTGTGCTGTATAAAGCAATGCATACATGGTTTATGTAATGACTAAGGGTCAATGAAAGAGAACGGGAAATACACTAAGATGAGGTTATTGCCACAAATTAATTGGACTACGTATTTTCATTGAAGTAACGATAAACAAAGTTTGCAGTGACACATGATATAGCATCTAAAATCATGAGGGGATTAACATGACTAGTATCTACTTAAAAGAACGAGAATCTCATACAAAGACAAAAGCGTGCAACACGAGCAAATGAACAACATCATGAAATTTGAGCACAAGGTCAACCAGATTATCAGTCTAGACATTCATGATAGAAGAGAGTTTGGTAAACGCACGATGACACGTCAAGTACAATGGAAAATTAATTGTCATGGTTTTGTTTTTGTTTTTGTTTGCATCCATCAGGACATATCAGGAATATATGATAACTATGAACAATCTGTATTAAAGACACTAAACAAACTGCACACTCCGTTACTAAGCAAAGTGGCTGATAAACACCTATAGTATGACCAGGAAAAACACCAAAACTATATAACTGCATATTATACTGTTAGCCTAACAATATGAAACATAGTACACATAAACTTGTATGGACGCAGACGCTAGCATGTATAACGGTGAATTATAGAGATATAGCGGAATGCGAGAATTTAATGCAAAAGTAACGGTTTGTTTTTTTTTTATCGCCGTAAAAGGTGGAACGGCAGGAGGGTCATAATATGGATGCGGAGCTTAAGGTTATAAGACATACGTTATAATATAAAAAGCGGTTTGTATGCCTAAAGAAAATCGTTCTATGATCTTTTGAGAACAACTTGAATGTATAAATTGGTAGAAAGGATAATATACCGATCACTATCAGATTGGTCTATAATACGCAAAGGTCTAAGAACGCGAAGATCCGGTATGTATACGTAAAATTTGCAAAAATATAAAATGCAAGAACATGGCGTATGAAAAGATTAAAGGTCATTGAATCAAAACCAGTAAGCAAGGAACAGTCATTGAGACGAGTAAAAATCTAAAACCAAGTGTCTGCTTAAACGTGAATAGAAGTGAACACTAGTATTACAAAATGTATAGTTATAACAGGTAGACCGTGAAATAGTAACTGACGAGAATAGAATTACTGATAAAGTGTTGTGCATTATTAGTTACAAGACTTTAGGCACAAAGGCTTAGTTACAAAGTTGAATCACTACACAAGAATGCGGAGTCATTTTATAAAAAACAAGAACGTATAGAAGTTAATGGGACACAAGGAGATATGTACTATAAAGAACATTATCTCATAAATTATGCTTGAGAGGTCGAGGAGTTAAGATAAATAAATAAGCCAATGATTGAATATGTATTGCACGTCTAGCTATATTATTATCTGATATAAACGTGAAGATGGGCAAACAGTACAGGCGAGTCAGGACCTAGTAAAAAAGAAACTGAGTGGAAAAATGTATTGAATATATTGTAATACATAAACTATGAAACATGAGGAAAATATATCGAACTGAGGCATCGGCAAAAGTGTTAATTGTAGATCGAATGATTTCTTTAATATGAACGAATATATGGTATTTGGTGGCGTAATAATGCAAAAAGGAAATGACTTGGAGAGTTGAATGAAATCAATGAAAAGGAGATCACAAAAGTTATCAAAGGGCAAATCTATGAAAGCAGTCAATAAAAATCTTTTCCACAAGAATTAGAATCTTAGAATTACTCGTGAGACTAATGAAATAGCCTAAACAGATCTCTCTCATTTTTATACACCTAAAAAACCAAATAACTTCGTATGTGCATGTATAATCATATCAGAATTCGTTATTTTAATGATGAAGGAAACTGCCAATAAATTGATACAACAAAAAGGTAATACATAAGTGTATTGACATCTTGCCTAGAAAAAGAGACATTGAACATCCTTGACATTATTGTTCTTGAATAAACATTGGGTTCAGTATGAAGCCATTTCTAACTAAATAAATATCCGGTAAAATGTAGTAAGATACACGCTGTATTCTAAATTTGCACCGTAAATGAAACCTTTTATATATAGTTAGTCAGAATATCATGATCAAAATAGGAGAATAAAAAAAATCTTTTGTTTCTTTTAAAATGTAAGTTGTGCATGATATGACGACCTGGCACGGCTATATGGGTAAAATAAGACGATTAGTTAAAGTGGATGCGGTATTATCGTAGAGGTTCTGACATGGATAAGAAAGTTAGCATTAAGGCATTAATCCTGGAATTAATATTGAAATTCGGAATGTAGCATAATAAACCAAACAGAACCTTGCTTGAATAATCAATGCTATCATGCAATGCATATTAAATTAACTATAACATAAAATAAACCTTGGAGTTATAACTCATCATGGTTTAAATGAAGTTGTACAAATATATTTATAACATACTTGTAAGAAACAAAAAAAAATATATAATACGAAAATATTAACTGTGATTATGAACTTGTATACATATGAAGAGCGACAAATCTGGTAGTAAAAGAAAATTTGCATATAAAGGTTAGATATATATAATATAAAATAAAAATAAATATGAAAAATATTTAAAATAAAATATGAAAAGATGAGACTATGAATAATGACATAATAACTAATAATATACCCCAAAAATAACCAGAACTAAAAAGGACACGACAATCATGATGATCGCAGTCAATCGTTCAAGAAATTGAAACTTTAAGTAATATAGCTAAATGAACATCCTGCCTAAATTAAGTTGCCTGAAAAACCTACATAATTTATACAAATATTAGCGGAAATGAGAAGGTAAATGATGAATGCTGCCATGAAATAAACATAAACGTGAATCCAAAAATTTGCAAAAACATAACGGGACAAAATAGTAATATGAACTTACGTTCAGGTTCGCCAGAAACGTTAAAAAAATAATAAAGGTGTGTAAAACTTACATAAATGTAGATAGCAGACGCGAACTCCCTACGATTTCTGGAAATAGGGAACAGACCCAGAGGTCCCGGGAGGAAAGTTGCACAAAACACAAGGAAAACATAGGGACAAGAGGTCGAGGACGAGAGTGGTGCCTCCAAAATGTTACGTGGTGTATGTATAGAATGATAAAAGAAATGAGAAGAATGCACCTCTGCACTTGAGAGCAGTTAAAACCGTTCTAGCTTTATTTTGGCAAAGAGAGGCATTTATACTATCGTAGTATAGCGGTCCCAGGTAGGACCGTTAGAACATGTAATGTGTAAGGGAGAGCCGTGTATCATAACGTAAGACTATACATATAAACCTCATATAAACTATCCAACAGTATATTTACCATTACATGAGAAGTCGTATATATTGTGCACCTTATAATAAGCATACAAAACTCGTATTATGCAACACCATTTAAGGTTGCTTTCCAGAATTGTCATTTTTGGCCTAGAATATTGTGTAGTATGCATTTTTATCTGCCGTGCTATTTTCACTGAAGAGAGAAATGACCGAACCGATATGCATTTAATGAGAAGGGTGCAAGTTCTCTGAGGAATTGTGAATAGATTTCAAAACTAAGCAATTGAATGACAAAAATCAAACTAACATGAAACTGGATTTGATTAAACTTTTGTAATTCCCTGTCTATACGAATGTTATTTTCTGCGAAATAAAGACATAATATGCAATAAATCAGGATAAAAAACGAGTTTATATGAGACAGCAGATTTCCGGCTTTTATATTTTCCCGTAAATATTTATTTAATACATAATATTTTTAAATGCAATGCTAAACAAACATGCTTTTTTCTGCGAGGAAATTGATTAAATTAGTAAATCATTAAATAATTAATACTGAGAATGGCTTTCAAAAACATTTGCAAACTGTCTAAATTGAAACATAAATTTCTCCACCATACAAGTAACATTTTTCGTTAATCCCTTCAGTATTTCCCAACAACTTTTTCAGTTCAACTAATGCTTTCTGTCCCCTACTAATATTTTGCACAGTGAAAGTAACACTTCCGCATTGTGATTTGAACAGATGAACACTCCTGGAGTTGGCACGTTTCCTTGCAATCATCTGAGGAAGTTGATATGTCTGGCCGGTAAAATGATCAAGGAGGGTCACGTTGTAACACTCTTCAGAACACTGAACTTGTTGTCGGTTCACCGGGATTGATAGACTTGTTCCTTTGCCAGTTGACAGGACATCCTTTCCAGCTTTCCTCATTCGTTCTCCATACAAGCTGTAAACGTTATCATCATCCGTGGTAATTGTTCCTTGAAACCATGAACGGTCCTCGAGAAAGCACAAATTTGCACTGCCTTGTAAACACAATGAGTCATTGGGCAAATCTTCTACTGGCCTTTGCTGTTGCCGACGAAAGCTGATGATGGGTGTTGCACCAGGGGCATTGGTAGACAATCCTTTGACTGATTTGGTAGCAGAAGCCGGGACGAGATTGCAGCATTGGCACATATTGAATTATTTTTTTTTGTAACAGTTTTTCACGAATGTGAGTTCAGTTTGCAAAAATTGTATGCACTTTTGATTGTTGTGGGACTTTCACGCTTTAAGTGTTTTGGTTGTGGTCTGGAGGTTTAATATTCGTGTAGATACGAAAAAACAATCGACCATGTCGTACTGAATACAAGTTACTATAAAGAAACTGGCATTAAGGACGTAAACTCAAATAATTTTACAAACGAAATCAAAATATCAAAAACTGAGTTTGCTTGGAGCAAGTTGGCAATGTGCGTACGCACTCAACTTTTTTTTCACAAATGAGCTTGTCCGTGTCTCTTCTTTTGTACTATATATATTATGGAGCAATTTTGACTTTGGTCTGAAACCCAAAGCCAGGTTCACTTGTATACCTTTTCGTGTACCACAATTGCTACTGTTTGCTCAAATGGTACTTGGTCGTCAGCTTGCTAGAGCAAACAAAGACAAAATGCGACAGCAAAACTCTAGAAAAGCTGTGGAAAAATACCTATTTAGCTTAAAACGTTCCCCAAAACCCAAAAACTGTATTGGTGCGTGAAAAGGTTGCTTGGATATTTTCCATAGAAACATTTACTGAGGTTTCGTTTGCATTCATCAGGAGCAATAAATGCTTATAATTTGTTGGCCTGCTAGAGTGACAAAGGTCATTATCAAGAAAACGTATTCTAGAAGAGTTTCACTTCACTCTAGCACAAAAAAGGTGTAAAAGTAAGATTAGGACGTTGTGTTAAAAGGTTGTTTTTCTTTGAGAATGTTTGTAGGGCTTATGGAGTTCTCAAGAAGGATAAGGGATGGATGACTTTGAACGTTTGAATGAAGTGGAATATTTTTCTAGGGATGCTTATTCAGAGAACGCAAATTAAAAAATAGAGCCGACCATAATAAACCATCTTAAAAACGAAAACTGCACACACGTAAACGTTTTTTTGCATCATGCTTATTTTACAATGTGAGTATCAGCGATTTGTGTATTATATACCAAGGTCATGTAAATATATCTCGCATAAAGTAAATAAGTGATATGAGATCAAGTTAATCATGTCATGTTGAAAACCTATTTAATGAGCTAAAATAAAGTCACGTATTTGGTTTTATGCTCCAATAGTTAAGATATGTAAATCAATGTAATTCATAGTCCTCTTTCAAACTCCAGAAATTATCCAAACCATAACTCATCACACTACACATGAATTATAAGCAAATTGCATGACCAGCATTTTCTCAGGTAAAATTGCCCAACACGTCTTTATACAACTTTTTACTTTTTTTCTGCATGCGTCAATAACCCAGCTGTATACTTGTCCATTTTATTCCACTCGCTTCAAAATAGACCAAAAACATGAATTAGGTCCGGGGTTCGTAAGAAAATTAGCATTGTAGTTTATAAGCATAAGCATTCACTAAAAGGCCGCAATTATTTATAACTATTGTACATGATTCTTGAATTGTTGCGGTTTTAAAAAAAATATGATTTTTACTGGAAGCCGATGGGGCATAAAAATTGATTCCTTTTTAGCCCCGTTACAGTTATTTTCTTTAAATATTTAGATACAAAATTTGACATTTTTAACATAAAAAAGTACATCGTAAATTTGATTTTAAAATTCATTTCTTCAGAATTCAAAGTTATCCGAGATTAAAACAACTTATAAGAATAGCAGTGAATCTGGAAGGTACTTCAAGTACCCGGTGTAACAAAAAATATGCGGTGGCGTGAAACTTTGCAAGCACCGGTTTCCCGATTCCTTCCACAGTGGCAGTTCCACTAAATAAATTTCAGATCAAATGTCAAGGGCAAGTCTCTTCCTGTCCATTACGAATTCTGCTGTATTGTATATCCCAGTCCAAAGTTGCTGACGATTTATGCCCAGCAAATTGTTCTACGGTTCCCAGGCACATAAAGGATTCTTTGTCAACTGGACATGGGGCGGTCATAATTGAATACCCATCATGTAGTCATATGTAACAGAATGTAATTCCAAAATGAATCAAAAAAGGAACTGAAGTTTGCATTTTCAAATAAATCAGTAATGTAGGTTGTTAAGCATGTCATAATTATAACCATGGTGCAAGATTCTTTCCACTTTATAACATTTTTGTGGTGATTTGGGAGCAATTGTTTTTTTTAAATGAGACATGGGTACAAGTCAGATCATAAAAAGCAGTTCACTGTTGCGACAAGTTTGAAGCCAAGGTTGAAATGAAGAGGTGCATAGCCGATGTAAACGTAATTTCATTTCATTAAATTGCTCAGAAAATGATTTTCTCCATTCGCCCCGATCCACTTACATTTGTCGTTTTTAAACAAAAAGATAAACTTCGTAAATTGTATTGGATGCAAATTATTAGACATATGGAGCGTTTTTGACAAGGTACATTATTCCATATTCGTACGTGTTATCTGGATGAAATTTGTATGCTAATTTCTGTGATGTGATTACCTTCTATATAAATGATCTATGAACTTACCTAAATATCCTCCTGTCAAATAAAATGGATGAAAGCGTTAAAGTTTCTCAAAAATGTTTCAAAAACAACCTTTAATAAAATCAATGTCAAAACTTAAAATTAGAACAAAAACATAACATGTTTGAATAAAAACAATTTTTTTGTACTGAACTGACTTTAATAAAGATATAATATTTCAGAGCTCTAGTCTACAATTTCTAAAATACTTGCACTCTTTCACACACAAATATTTCCTTATCCCACATAACTCAAAATAGTATTTCCATTTTCCAGAATCCGGTTCACCACACGAGGAAGTACCGAACTATATTGAAGATGCACCCTTCCCTTCTTACTGTAAAACAAATGGACTCAATCTCATCATCGGGCTCAACAAATTTTGCATAGCCGCTGAAGCCGCAGAAGATACCGAATTGGTTGATGAAGGTAGTGACTTGTTGGAAACGATCACTTGGGTAGAATGTCTGGGGTGCTTTGTTAAGGTTATAACAGCCGCGTTGCTAACGGCAACGGCAAGAGATAACGCATGCGTTAGGAAAATTGGGAGAAATTTGGTAAAGTCCATGGTTGTTTCTGTGGTGAAAATAATAGCAATATTTAGAAATTTTGTACTGGACAATTTTACAAATATTTTTGCAAATTTGTGAAATCGCCTTGAGTAAACTTACGTTAATATTCACTGCTTGCGACTTTGTTAGATTTCAGATAATTATCCAGAATAGATGATGACAAAGACTGACCTAGTACTGACTGTAAAGCTGCCAAAAACAAACTGTTATCCAACTGGTGTCGCACCCCATCTTATATCCTAAATTCTAATTTCCGGCTCCTTCCTCTCAAAATAAACTTCACACACAATTCATTTACCTTTCAACAGTTTTTCATTCAGTCTTTCTAAAATTCGCAAATAAAGGAACCCCATCACCACCATCAATTAGATTTCTATTCATTTCAGTTTACTTCTCACAAGATAGTAAGATCCGGTTATCATTTGATAACAATTTTACATAATAAATTACAAGCCCATTTTTAACCCTTAAAATGCACCTATTGTTAAACCATCGTCATCTTACGCAACACTCTAAAAATTTCAAAGCGTATGATAGCTTACCAGTATCACGATCACAAAGAACTCAAGCTACTTATTTTACATGTAACTTTATCATTACCACAAACAAAGCAGCGATTTAAAATCAAAATACTTAGCATCTTTAAATCCTTCTATGAATCTGCTTGTTGGGCTTACAGAGTTTCCAAACAATAATGGAATATTGCATAAGTTAATTTTTTGAAAGTGATGTTATCCCCTTCACGTTTAGCAATCCTTATTCTATTGTCCTGTTGAAGATTGCCTTTGGTAGTAAAAAGCTTGACAAATAAAACCCGTATTTTATGTCCTCTCCCGTCGTTAGCCTCTTAAATGCTGAAATTCATCCCAAATAATGTTTTATCTTTAGTCCCCAAACAATTAAGTATATGCTTTTCATTACCCAGCACTAAATTATTTATGCAATATGCAGTGTAAATTGTAAATCCAGCCAAAACTTATTAAAATAATAATGAATAATTTCCT
This sequence comes from Entomobrya proxima, assembly GCA_029691765.1. Lineage (NCBI taxonomy): Eukaryota > Metazoa > Arthropoda > Collembola > Entomobryomorpha > Entomobryidae > Entomobrya > Entomobrya proxima. The sequence goes on along the minus strand of CM056171.1, from coordinate 48,541,520 downwards.
TACAAGTTTTATGAACTAAAGTGGTACTCAAAATGTATTTATTTTAATTGCCAAACATTATCAACACAAATATAAAAAAATTCATGCGTCACGTAATAAATGCGTTTCGAGAAGCTTAAAAAACTCTTCTGAGTTTCCTGTTAGTAGCGCAGACTCAAACGTGGCTTGAATGCACACCATTTCCCCATTGCTGTTCTGATAAGTTCTTGTGGTCTCATCCTCCCAGGGGAGTTCCATCTCAATCTTATGTTTATCCAATCCGCCCCAAAATATTTGCCCGTTTATTCCTTTCTCCTGAAAAAATCTCTGGGTACATGGACAACCCCTCCACTTGAATTTCTTCAAACTGTCCAGCTTCCCAAAACATTTCCCCAAAGCCCCGAATGTCACCCTGCTTCCATGTTGCATTTCCAGCACCTCCAAACCTGGCCACAAGCTCACCACCTCCTCCAACTGCTCATCCCCCGAAATCACTCCCTTCAACCAAGTCAAATTGGGCAGTACCCTAGCCAACTTTCCCCAGCTTTCAAGCCCCATCTTCCAATCCATTTCCCATCTTTTCTCAAGCTAAAATGGCGCAAGCTCCCCATCCTCCGCCCCCGGCAAGCCATAACCACGGATTTTCAAAGTGTTCAGGTTTGGCAGCATGGCCAACAGTGGACCCCAAAAACGAATGGCCCGTTGCCCTTCAATTTGCTCTAAGCTCACCTCTAAACCGGTCAATTTTTGGTGCTGGTAACCTTCGGGGTAATAGGGCACATTGGTGCGCCTTCGTTCCCAGTTCCAAATATCCTGAGCGTCTCTTTGAGCTTGGAGCCAGTTGCCCCTACCTTCATATTGCATCCAGTGCTGGTTAGCCACGCGAAGTGCCTCCAAAGCTTCATCCTCCACCACACAATCATTCAGCGTGAGCTCCTCCAAATTCTCCACCTCTTTAAGGAAGGTCTCTTGAAAGACCCACACAGTCTTGGAAAATCGACAGTTGCTCAATGTCAGTCTTTTCCCACATTTGAACATAGGACTGGTCCAAAACCAGTGGTCAATTGGGCTCATTTTATTCTCCAATAAAAACCTCCAACGAACCAGGGTAAGCTTGCCCTGAGATCTTGGACTGGTAACCATTTGCACCACATGCGGCACTCCAGTTTGGAACTGTTCGTAGAACTCCACCAAACTCATCCCATTTCCTTTGATGGGACTACATGGTTCAGAACAATAGTCCAGCACTGGATACTCTTCCGTTTGTTCCCACCTCTTGGCACAAGCCCGTAACCAGATTTTACAGACCAATCTATTTCTCCTTAAAAAGTCCACCCCCTTGCCACACTGAGAAAGGACTTGGAGAACTAGAATGTTTTCCAGGGGATGAGGAGTAACCTCCTCTACACATTTCTCCTCCATAAATATTTTTTAATTCTCAACTTAAAAACAAGCTTTGATCGTTTACGTGCTCAGATTTCCATGTAAACTGTGAAACTGTCAGTTCCCTTCAGAAATACTCAAACCATCCACGATGGCACACGATGAATTAATTTGCGTTTAACAGATTCTTCACGAATATGAGTTCAATTTGCAAAAATTGTATGCACCTTTGGTTGTTGTGGGACTTTACCGCTTTAAATATTTTGTTGGCTGTCGGGAGGTCCGTCAATCGTGTAGATGAAACTAATCGACGCAAGTGGTACCTGGACCTGGTGCAGTTTAATACTGCTGCTTTTAAGGACGTTGATTCAATAATTTGATAAACGAAATCAAAATATAAAAAACCGAACGTTGGCTTGAGCAAGGTACGCACTAGAGTTTCTGTTGCGTATGAGCTTGCCTGTCTTCATACTATTTTTACTTGAAAGCAATTTTGTCTCTTTGGCTGAAACATAAAGCCAGTTTCACTTGTATATCTATCCGTATACCACAACTGCTGTTTGCTCAAATGGTACTTGGTCGTGAGTTTGCTCTAGCAAACAAAGAGAGATGGAACAGGATACAACTCTCGACGAATTGTGGAAAATACAAGTGAAGCTCACATTGTTCCCCAAAACTCCAAAAACTCTATTTTTGCATGAAACGATACTTGGATAGTTCCAAAGATGTATTTACTTAGGATTTGTACTTGTTTATGAGGAGCAGTAAAGGCAATAAATGCATTTCATCTGTTTGTCTATGAGATTGACAAAGGTCATTATCAAGTAAACGTATTTTAGTAAAGTTTCTTATCACTATATCACAGAAAGGTGTAAACGTAAGATTAGGAATTGTCAGGTGTTAAAAGGTTCTCTTCCTTTGAGAATGTTTATAGGGCTTATGGAATTTTCGAGAAAAATAAAGGATCAGGATCAATTGATGAACTTTCAACGAAGTGGAATATTTTGCAGGCATACTTATTTCGGTTCACAAAATCGGTATAAAAATAACGCGACCATTCGATTATCTTCACAGAAATGCCCGACGAAACTTTGTACTTTTTGTAACTTTATCGGGGGCATGGTAATTGTCCACGCGTAGCGTGGACAATCCCTCGAACCTGGATAAGCAAAAATGCTTATCAAGAAGTTATGATGCAAACACTACCCTCCATTTTTCCTTTGATGTGAGTTTTCTCGAAAACTACTGGGTGTATTTCGATGAAATAAAAAAATCTGACATTCTGAGATGCTCTAAATTCTTGGGTCGATCGAAAATTTCAAGAAAATATCTTAGTTTTTGAGATATTTGATAAAAAGTGTTTTGACACTGGTAAAATGCTGTGTACATGTTATTGGAACATAGTATCTTCGTTAGCTAAGCCAAACCGAAATTAAAATTTCAGTTTTTGATGAGTTTGTCGAAATTTACTAATGAAAGTCTGCCGTCCGCTACCTCACCTAGTATTGAAAACAGTCGTCTTACAAAAAACATATTTGTATGCATCATGATTATTCCATTATTACACTGTATATATTATAATTCATAGTGCGTTAATAGAGAAGAGAATTTTTACGCAGCTGAGCAAATTATGGAATTAGTTTGCAATCAAAAATGTGCAATTATGATAGCAAAACTTCATAATGAATATGGACCGTTTACTTTTGTCAAAAATAGGCTGGTGTGTAATTCGTAACTTCCAAATAACTTTGTTGAATATCTCGAGTGAGAACTAATTTAATAAACATTTTTAATGTCAACCTAATATACGTAGCCGAGCAGGGGTCAGCGCGCGATCCCGTTTTCCGTAATGTGTTATTATATAGATATATCTTTATGCGAACCTTTCTGAAAATGTTTAAAGCATGCGTTAAACTAAACGGCATATTTAATCCAGATCGGTTTGTAAATCCGTTTGTCAAACAATCCCATGAGCAAAGTGGAATGTCAGATATCCGTTGGGCAACATAACTTGGGGGCTAACTATATAGGTAACAAATGGGGTCGCGTGGTAAAGGCAATAATATTGGATCACAGGCTAAATGTATTGCGCGAAGAAGCTCAGAGGGCAAAATACACATAGTGGCTATACCCAGGCACGGTCACAGTTATGGTAGGGGGTTACCCTACTCTGTTAACCCTGTGGATTACCTATCGAACTCAAAATCAATACGGTTACTCGTTTTGACCTATTGAGTTACCTGTTTTGACCCGTACCAAATTCAGAATGATTCTGATTCGAATCATCTGGCCTGTATCGTGTTCACAGACGGACAGAAAAATGTGACAAAATTAATACTAGCTTCATTATGCTTAGCTGCTTATCAATTTCTGAAACAGTTAGTGGAAAAAGCTACAAATAAAACCAGTGGAAAAAGATCTCAGCTATGTAACTTTATCGTAATGGCCGATGAAAAGTCTCAAAATAAAGGGTTTTCCTGATAAAGCGTGGCCCTATAACAAAAATTTTACTTAACTTAAAAGCAACTTACACTTAAGGTTCATCCAGAATCAACGCCAAATCAAGCAATATTTTTACATTCAAAATATAAATCAAATCTAATTTTAAAGACAAAATTTGCAATCTTTTAAATGTCTTTTTAAATGTCACCAAATCAAAAAGTAATTCTAATTTGTATTACTTTTTCATTTGATGGCTTTAAAATAATATGAAAATTTAAGATGGCAATAATGGTTTTTAAGATTTCGATCTGATGTTTCGGCTTGGATATGCAGTTCCTCCTGAATTCTGGATGAATCTTTCGTGTTTAGCTTAATTTTTGGTATAGGGCCACGCTTTATCAGGAAAACCCTTTATTTTGAGACTTTTCATCGGCCATTACGATAAAGTTACATACCTGAGATCTTTTTCCACTGGTTTTTTGTATTATGGTATACTGTGAACTTGGACTCTCAGTGTTTCAGTGTAAATAATATCCGCATCATAATGTAAACATTATCAAGCACGTTTATCATTGCATCATAATCGTACAAGTAATATTTTTTTACTATCAAGTAGTAAACCCATTCAGTTTGCTGGATAGAAAAGATAATGCTGACAAAAGCTGATTTTATATAGAAACGCAATTTGACAACTTGTTAATATTTCTACCATTTGCATAATTTTATTGCAATTAAAGCAATTGCTACGCTTTCCCCGTACAGTTTTGGTTGTATGGCTTCTCAAATATGTAGTTGTTGCATTTTCCAAATCTTACAAATTATTTTTAACCGTTCAAAATTCCATTTCGAAAAAAAATCATGGAATATCGTGGAGTTTAAATAATTTATCATTATTCAATTATTTGTTTGCTACCTAAAATCCAAGTCCAAAAATTCTAAATTTACCAAATCGTCTGTTCGTCTTTTCGGTGTAAATAGATTAAAACTGTTAAGATTTGAGGCATAGTATCCAAATTGCATGCTAGCAATAACGTGTGACTTGGAATCATGAGTAATTAGTTATTTTCATGGTTTATAAATGCATGATAGCTTTAAATATATTGTCAATTTCTTTGCAGTTTCGAACCAGAGACATAAAAATTTAGGGTACAAAAATCATTGAAAAAACATTATGTCAAAAACGAAAATATTTAATGTATGAGTACAACATTTATTTGTCATAAAAAGTTAATTACCTATTGAGTATATGATGAATATCAACACAGAAAATATTCACAAGATACTTATTATTATATCAAACTAAGCTATAAATAGGATTTTTAAGTAACTATATTACAAAAATACACATTTGAGAAGCAACCAAATTGTTGCTAGAAATCAAATCTTGAGACAATTACTTGGTAAACACTGAAAAACACTCAAATTGCTTTTGTCAAATACAGATTAAACCATTGGTAATATTTTATCGCCTGCTTGTTTTAGAAGTTAACAGTCTGCTTCACAATTTCAATTTTCTAGATCTTAATCCTGAATGGTTTCCTACTTCATCTACAACCGCCAGAAAAATGTTTCTTTTGCAGCAGAATCCATCATTAACGTGAGGGTTGTCTCCATAATTGCGAATATAGTGGACATGTATCTCTTGTTCCGTTAATGCTTCTTCTGCTTCCTCGCTCATCTACAAATATATCAAAATTAAAAATGTTGACTTAAACAGTTTAAAATCTATTTAGAAATAGTTTTGCTTTTTAGCGTATAAATGCATACTTCTTGTGACACTGGAACTGAAATCCACTCCAAACTTTCGATTTTCAAAAATCCTTCGTATACCGACTGGTCACTCAGAACACCTTTGTAACTACAGGCTGGCAACTGCTGATGAAATCTTTTCAAATCTGCAAAATCAAAACTCAAAAATATATAAGAATTTAACTTGTATTTTAAATTATATTTTGAAAATTTCAAATACGTTTGTTGGCATACTTTTTAGTCTTGTAATATTGTAAATGTTCCTTTCCTCCCCAGCATTTTCACTAATTCCGGTAACAGTCTCGTTATTCAATTGACTTCCATACAATATTCCCAACTCCTCCAAATTCGGCATCCATTTACAAACTGCCCGACATGTCTCAACAGTATTCAAATTCGCCCTGAATCTTTTCAAGTTCGGCATCCATCTCGCCAACACCTGAACCATTATATCAGTCATAAAGTCCAGATCCAAATGCAGTTCCTCCATAAATTCCAGCCGAATGTTTTCACTCTCATCCATATTCATGCAAGCCAACATATTTCCCTTAAATGGATTATACCTTTTTGAAAAAACTTGCATTTGCAACACAGTACCCTCCGGACAAAAGTAGTTTTGCATTATTTCAGCCTTATCATAGCAAACAGGATTTATCATTAATATTTGCAAGTTTGGCAAATTCCGCAAAAAGTCAAAATTTCGCACAAGGTTACCCCAAATACACAATTCTTCTAATTTTGGCATAACCCATCTAAAGAGATTGTCTCGAAGTACACCAAACACTGGTGGCCTATAAACTTTCAAAACTTTAAGTGTATCCGTATGAGACTCTAGCAAAGGCAGGAACACGTTTGTAACGTTCAAGTCAATATTCAATTCAATGGTGACCCTTTCCAATGGCAACTTGTAAGATCCTAAACGATGCAGGGGAAGATAAGTACCATTAAAAAACTGGGAGTGCATTGCATCGAAAGTGGTAAGTTTGCACTCTGGCCGTCCTCCCAAATTAATATGCAACATGTCCAGGAAGCTCCACATATCTATTAAAGTGCGAATACTGAGGTCGCTATTAATGTTGTCACGTACTCTGAGTGTTTCTAAATTAAAACTGTTTATTAACAGTGTAAGCTCGTCCATTGGAACTTTTCCCCTTACTTCTAAGTATTTCAAATTACGGTTTCTGGGAATTAACCCCTGAGACAAAATTTCAGCGTTGCGGACTCTTTCATTTTCAGCCCATGCGTCAACATCATCATCGTTCCGTCTAATTGCTGGTGGGTCAGTTTTGTTGTTGAGCAGATAAAGGTTTTGTAGATTTGGTAACTTCTGGTTTAAAATTCGCTTAAAAGGTTGTGTATCATTTCCAGGAAATGTGCAGTTTTCAAATGTGAGTTGATATACCAGTGGGCCAATTATGTTCCAGAAGTTTTGCGGGCTATCAATATCCCTTAAAGAGGCGTGTTCTAAAAATGTGAAACTGCTTATCACGTAATTTTTAAACGGCAAGTTTTGAAACTCGTGGGATCGTTATCCGGATTTTGATAAAGTTGTAGAAATTCGGTAATGGGAAATAGTGCTTTGCTGTGGTTGTCCAAATTGTCAGGACCAAGACGGATGGTTGCCACCGATCTAAATATTGGCAAGCTTAGGGAGTACCACGTTTTGCAAACGTAGCGTAAACTGAGGACATTTTTGGCAGTGATGTAGTTTGATTTTTGTAGAAATTCAGAAATGTGGGTGACAATCTGTGAAAGCAACACAATTAACAATTATTTGCTTTATGTGTTTAGTAAATAAAATAGTTTGTAGATTTTACCACTGAGTTTAATAGTGGATGCTCGGCCACTTCCAGTTCCATTTCATCTACACTTGCATTTACCATCTTACTGAAAATTGTTTATGAACAAGTTACTAATTAAATATATTTGTTTAGTGACCAGGTATTTGAAATTTTGTAGAAGTTGCTTATGTGCCAAAAGAGCAATACACACTATTTTTCAAATAAAAGGAAAATGTGTTAACGGATACTATATTCTCACATCTAAAACTACTCGGCATTTGAAAGGTAAATTCTATTCTTCTGACTGATCAAGCCAGTTTCATATGAAAAAAGTAAACACACTGGCATTCAATGCATTGGCTAGTATTCTTATTTCAACAGATGTTAAGCGTGCTGCTTTGCTTTGTTTTGGTATGGCTTGGGCATACTATGTGCTTGCAGTTATGAAACGCAACTCATGAGAGAATAAAGGACATTGCATGCTATGAAAAAAGGTCAGGCAGAACAAAACGAGAAAACAGTCCACGGCTTATATTAAAAACTTATTTATTTATATTCCCTTAATGCGCAATTAGCTGATTCCAGAAATATTTAGTATATAGTATTCTATATGCCTACATTTTTAGTATATTTTAGTAGTTTACACGGACCTAAACTACAAAATAGCAAAAAACACAGTTTATTAAATGTGTTCACAATTTTAATAAAAATTGCTTACTCAAATAACAATATAGTTTTACAAATAAAATTATATATTTCAAATATCAAAGTAAACTATGGCATACCTAAATGTTAAAGCTTAGTTACTAAATGATTGCTAATTTTTAGTCATATCACATAGCATGAAGGGAATCAGAAATTCATTTACCTATTTACACCGATCATTTTTTAACTACAGTTAATCTTTTCACTTTTAAGGTGTTACATTTACATAATTGTTGTTATAGCAATATTTTTTCAATTGGTTTTTAATTGGCTATTGAATTTTCTCAATTTACAGCAAGAACATGGAGTACATTCAATCTGATCATTTTGAAGGATCAAACTTTCAAACTAATTGAAAAGGATAGAGTCTATTTCACTAATACCCAAATCCATTTCACCAAAACCAAGTAAAATATACCAATTAAATTTTAATTCAATTAAAAATTTGGTGTTCATCGCTGTCATTTACACACTGCTCTGGATATTCATCAACGGTATATTTACTTCTTACACTTCTAAGAGCGTTTGGAAAGTGAATCTTGGCATAAATCAGAAACGAGAACAGGAACATTACCAAGTTTGGAAGGTGGCTAAGGAAAAAATTTCCGTACTTCTCTTCACAATATAATATTTCACCTGTAAGTGAATTCTTCTTTCCAAAGAAAGTTTCTGTAATTAGTTGGTCAACCAAATCAGCAGGATGCGCATGTTTATCTCTTATTAAACTCATAAGTGACAATATGGAATTTCCATTGTATTTTTTATTTGGTGTTGTTACATTGGAAGTTTTGCGTTTCAAAATATTTTCTAAAAATTCACTTGAACCCCAGAACGAATTATTTTTCCAGTCGAATGTGGGATTTAGTGATAAATATTTACTATCCAACCTTTCTATCACAGACTGAACATCACTTGACTTCTCATACAATGGTCGTACAAAGTCCAATATGAACTCATACTGTTTTTTGGCACTCCAGAAAAACGGGTGGTTGACAACTCGTCGAATATTTGGTCTTTTAGCGGGATCGTGCATCATCATCCACGTAAACAGACAATTTGCTGAACTTTCTTGTGGAGGAAGCTTGTTTGGTTTTATGTTTTCATTGTGAATATTTGGTGAAATAAATGCTCGGTTGGGTCCACTCGGTTTTTTAAAGGGATGAGTTTTTCCCTGCGTCATCGCATAATGACAAGTCATTCCAAAACTGAATATATCCGTTTTGAAGGTGGTGTAGAAAGGCTGATCATTTGCCAGTGAGTCAATAACTTCAGGAGCCACCCAATCTAAAGTTCCTTTTCCTAACGAGTTTGTACCTGTGGCATTCAAGCTTGTAATTTTCTTACTAATTCCAAAATCTGTCAGTTTGGCGATTTCTGAACCGTTCACGCTAAATATTAAAATGTTGTCAGGTTTAATGTCGCGATGAATCACACGCTTGACATGAAGCCATTGCAAGCCTGCTGCTGCATCTTTCAGCCAACTGATACATTTTTCACGCCACTGCAAATCTGCCCTCGATACTGTTTGTATAAGTGCCTGTTCCACTGAATATTTGGCAAGTTCCATCGCAAAATAGTAATTGTTATTCCCACCTTCGTAAAATGTTGTCCAAGAGAATAGCTGAATAACATTAATATTCTCGGGTGACACAGGATCAGATCCAATGCTTTGCCAAATGTCCAGCTCGACTTTGCTAATGGCAGCGTATTCACTGAAAACCCGTTTTATTGCTGATTTTTTAGTTGGTGTGCGAAAATACCCTTCATAAACAAATGCTGTGGCACCTTGACCTAAAACTTTATCGTCAGAATAAAAAATCCCAGACTTGCCAAGTTTGGTCATTTTGTTTTCTCGATTTTCATGCCGTACATTGCTTACGGGTTGTCTGGCTTCTGGAACAAATTATTGGGATAATTAAGTAGAAGGCCATTTTTAATGTTGGTATTTGAAAGTCAAATATGTCATGTTGGTGTTATTCATTAAAATGTTTTAGCAAACTTACTTTTTACGCCCACTGGCGTTTCCCTAATTTTCTCCTTCTTTTGTTTAGGCATTTCAAAATCCAGATATTAACTGATTTCCAAGTGTAACTATTGTGCAATACCTATAGGAAAATATAGGTAAATTTGTTTAATTAACTATACTCGGCAAAATTTATCCCACGTTTGGTGAAAATTACTCTACAATGTTTTTAAAAAATTTACAATGCTTGGTGCGGTTGCCCAATTAGATTTTCCTGTTTAGTTTACAAGTAGTTGTTAACCAGAATAGAAAAATTTCTTAATTAAAAAAAACTTGTGTAATTTTTTAAACAATGCAATTTAGAAATGCGGGAGTTTTTTAACGGACTTCTTTTCACAAGTCAAATGGGAAACAAGGAAAACGTTTTTGCCTCTCTTCTTGCATCTTTGAATATGTTCGACTAGCACCGAAGTTCCAAGGTATTTATACTATCAAATATTTGAAGTGCTTTACATATTTTGTAATATTATAGCACAATAATCAGGACATGATGCAATACTAAATTCGTTACGTTGTTATCTCTGACCCGCATCATTTATTTTACAAAAGATAACAACAATTCCACGTAGAAATATAGATTGACCAAGCAAAAACCAGAGCAGATATGCTTAAATATTCAAAACTGTAACTTGTCGGCCATTATTTTATTCACATTTTAACATTATTAATAAAAACCACCAAAAATCTGTGTAAAAAGGGAGCCGTATATATATCAGTTGCGGTATTTCATTTTAGAGTTTTATAACTCAGTCAATGGTAAACCTTTTAAAGATGCTCGCTGCTAAAGACAATATTAGCATAGTATGCTAAGCATACAACAATCCATGCACCATGTTCATGTCATATTAAGAAACACTGGTATGTTCAATTTGTCTAGTTTAATACTTAATTGTGCTTGTTTAAAGTCATGCTGCTTAAAAGCCCAAAAAAGTAAACGGGCGCACAGACGGACAGACAGCCAGACACAATACATCTTTATAAGCTCCTATCTAAGCAGCCAGAGCTAAACATCCATGGTAAACCAATTAAAGATGCTCTCTGCTAATAACTATATTTATTGAACCCAGTTTTGGAGGTTTAACCCCATTCAGTCTGGTTTATACCCCAATTGGCCTATTCTAGACCCCATTTAGTCTAGATTAGATCCCATTTAGCCAGGTTTAGAGCCAGTTCTGGCTGGCATTTCAAAAATAAGTGTACAGACTGACAGACAGACAGACCGACACGATATCTTAAATAGTGCTTATATATAGTCATATATATTGCTGCTGAAGCAGCGAGGTAATTATCGTTTACTTTTAAACGGTAGCTCTGCTCACTTATCTTTTATGGAGAGCGAGATATTTGAAGTTGTCCACGATTTATTATCTTCAATTCTTTGTTTGCATTGGATTACAACAAAAGTATATTAGGGTCAGTCAGCTTACGAACGCAAGAGCAAAGTGTGCTTTATGAAAGCAGTAAGATAATGCAACCGTAATCTCGGATTTTTTATAAAGCAAAGCGTTGAAGCGTAACTAGGTCATCGTAACAAATATTTAATGAGTCGTAGGGATACGGGACAGTGCAAGTCTGTACCTGTGAAAGTTTGCAAAAATTTGCGTCAATCTGGATGTGAGTAAACAAGACATTAAGGGTTAAAATGACAACTGGTCGTAATGGTGGAATCCCACTTGGTTTCTCCAGTTGTTAAACCTTGTGTAAATTTGGGTCGCGAGTCGTGTATGAACAGATCTACGAATTAAAGAATTCCCAAACCCAGAATAATTCACCACACAAAATACAACCTAATTACCTACATACCGGCCGGTGTCAGTTATGTAAAAATTTTCAAAGCTCCCTTATCTTTTATGTCAAAACTACTCGTCCATTTTATTCCGTTCGTTCCAAAATGAACCAGGATAAAAATTGCTTATTATCAACTGGTTTTCCTCACTTCGCCCCATAGCAGATTAATAGCTCAATCATGGCCCATTCTAAAATGCATTATATCATGAAACATAGATACATTAAATGCTAAATTTTTGTTACACGGATAAATTTCCCAGTGGTCAATTTACTTGCTTGCTTACAATTTTCTAACAAAAACATCATGGACTTTTGGAGGAAGCAGGATAACTTTTTTAATCCCACATAGCTCAAAACTGTATTTCCATTATCCAGGATCTGATTCACGACACGAGGAAGCACTGGCAAATATTGAAGATGGCATTCTTACTATAAAATTTTACTGGGCTTAGTCTCATTATCGGGCTCAATAAATCTTGCTTAGCAGCTGAAGCTGCAGAAGAAACCGAATTTGTAGACGTGCTATGTTGGAAAAGATGGCTGGGGTGAAACGTCTGGGATGATTTGTTAAGGTTATAACAGCGTTACTAACGGTAATGGCAAGGTATAACGGAAGCGTTAGAAAAATTGAAGGAATCCATGGCTTTTGATGAAATATAATTGTAATATTTAGAAAAATTTTGTACTGGACAATTTCACAAAAATTTTAAAGCAAAATTTTTGAAATCGTCTTGTGCAAACTTACGTTAATATTAACTGCTTGGGATACTGTAATTTTTAATCAATTTTCCTGCATGAGTCACTGAGTGCAATGGATCTACAAGTGAGTGATAGTCTGCTAAACACAAACTGTTATCTAACTGGCGTCGTAGCTTGTTGAATATCGGAAAGGTAAGCTGATATTTTGGTCAATTACTTAGCTTAGAATATTTCAATCATTTAATGTAGGTAAGGACTCATGAGAAGAATTAACTTGCTTTCGTTAATTTCCCAGTCACACATTAAATTACCAATTTTGCAGAGTGAACAGCTTAATGTTTGCTGGCGACATCCGGACAATCAAATTAGGTCCATACTCCCTTAAAGGGAGTCCCTTTTAAGGTGTTGGGAGAGTCAAGGATGTCAAGTTGGCTATTAAAAGAATGCTATGGGTATATCATTTGTTTTCACACACTTTCCTGAACCCAGTCAAATTTAGTAATGCATTTTATAATTAATCTTCTCAAGTCGCCCCGCATTTCTGTAAAGTTCTGAACAATTCATAAATTCTGGTGAATGACCGGGTAAGCAAATGACCAGTGGTCATTTGCTTACCCGGACAATTTCCGTTAAAACCAGCAATTTAATTACACGCTTTAAGCTCTTATTAGTAATTTTTCTAGCTTTCTAAATCATTTAGTTTTATAGATTTGTAAAATGCAGTAATTAATTAAGCAATTAAATAACTTTGTTTGCAACGCTTCAGTAACATTTGTTTTCTTGGTGGAGGTGGAGTAGCATTCCTGCTCACTAGATAGAATTCCAGCTATCCATGTCAAAAATGTACATGGGGTACCACAAATTAATGGAGTGACGCAATTTTCCTAATAGTAAATCATTACAATAAACTGTTTTGAGGGGGTATTATTTCTTAGAGGAATGTTGTATATGTTTAAGATAGTTTGAACTCAACTGAGTTACTCAGACTGCTTATCTATCTTTCTTGTCTCTCTTCGCCCCGACCTACCTACCTAGTTCCAACTTTGGGAAAATAAATACCCGAAAATGTCATTTAGTCCATTAAAAACCCAAAATTCACTAAAAACCTAATTAGCTAAATAGTTTCCTACAGAAAAAATCATCCCATCCGTTCCCAAAAGATGTGTAATTCGCAAATAAAACAAACTTTTATCTTGTGTCCAGCAAAATGCCTTGGTTTTATAAAAGATTCTCATGAATTGCAAAAATCTGAGTAAAACTCCGACTACTACCACCATCTAACTCACCATCAATGATGATCCATCATCGTAATCATTCCTATAGTATTAAAAACTACTCCGCAAAACTATTAAGCATATTTCTCTTGCTCCACCCAACTAACCAATATTTAACCCCCTCGCCCAAAGAAAACCCGAAAACTGTCGAAAACCTTTAAGGCTTTATTACAAATCACAAACTAATCAAATCTAAGCCCATTATCTATTAAAAACTAATTTTTAAAGTTTTGTTTCACTTCGCCCCGTGAACCAGTCTCGTCAAAACGCTCCTTATTTCCTTATCCAAGAAGATTTTGGAACTAATCCAAACAGTTTACCTCCTTAAATCTCTTCTTAACAATTTTATTTGTTGTGAATTCTAATTTTTCTGAACCTATCGTTATTTACTCAAATTACGAAATTAATTTAGAAACATGCAAAACAAAAACTTAATGAACCATTGGGGACGGGAACTGGGGTCAGCAAATAATGGCATCTCGCACTTACTTGATAAAGGATTGGGAAGGAATGAAGATTTTAAGCTTTTTAAGGCGATTAGCTAATTTTATAATGAGCATCTTTTTTCAGAATCTGCCAACATTTTCTTCACCCTCTCAAAAACTCTTCAAACTTTCAGAGATGATTCGTCCCTATAAATAAACAGCAATTGTTAAGTATTAGTTCGAAAGACTGCCACAATTCGGAAAAATTGCGAAATACATGATTTTTTTGAATGACCTCAGCTTAACCGTCGTAACTTTTTTGTGTGCAAGCAAAAACCAATGAAACTTGGCATGCTGATACACAACTAATTGGTCTATTTTCGTACGGAGAATCAAGTTGCTTGCTGCATTATAACAAATTCTGCAAGGCAGTTTATCTCAAATTTTGGTGTTTGCCCAACACAAATATGACTCCCTAGCCTCTACCAAACAGTATATTTCAAAAACGTAAAAATGACTATAGGGCCTATAATATGGGCTACTTGATACAAAAGATTGCACGAAGAAATATCAAGACGTTTTCGAGAAATGTCGGTTTGAGTGCTCAAAATCAGCAAAAATTGACCATAATTTTATGAGTGAAAAATTTAAAAGGTGTAAATTTGTAAAAATTTAACTCTGTCGTATAGAGAATTTCATGTTATAAAGTACACTGAAAGATTTATTGCAATATGCCAATTTTGTGAGAAGTTATGTAAATTTGAAATTTGTACGTTACAGTGGCCATGGTGTTTGTCCGGCTCAAATGTACAATTTGACAAATTTTGTCCTAGCAATTCTTTGAAGGGGTGTATGCAAAACTTTCAGGTACCATTCGAAACTGCTTAAACTGGGTTTGCTTATGCATATTATTGCGTCTTATTTTATGGACCCTAATGTTACAGAGTATGCAACTTTCTGAACATACTACCTGGTTTTGGTGCTAGGACTTGTATGTTCAAACCGACATTTCTCGAAAACGTCTTGATATTTCTTCGTGCAATCTTTTGTATCAAGTAGCCCATATTAGTGGCCCTATAGTCATTTTTACGTTTTTGAAATATACTGTTTGGTAGAGGCTAGGGAGTCATATTTGTGTTGGGCAAACACCAAAATTTGAGATAAACTGCCCTGCAGAATTTGTTATAATGCAGCAAGCAACCTGATTCTCCGTATGAAAATAGACCAATTAGTTGTGTATCAGCATGCCAAGTTTCATTGGTTTTTGCTTGCACACAAAAAAGTTACGACGGTTAAGCTGAGGTCATTCAAAAAAATCATGTATTTCGCAATTTTTCCGAATTGTGGCAGTCTTTCGAACTAATACTTAACAATTGCTGTTTATTTATAGGGGCTTCTGAAAGTTTGAAGAGTTTTTGAGAGGGTGAAGAAAATGTTGGCAGATTCTGAAAAAAGATGCTCAATGGAACTTCCATTATGGAAGTCAATAGGGGCTTTAAAAATTGATTCAGTTTAAGTTTTAACTTATTCATTTCAATTCGCCCTGCTGCAGTTTTATATTCTGTGACCTTAGATAAATATTCGGATAGAAAATTTGATTTGATACAAACTTTTTTGGATTTTGTAACATTTTTGTGTTGATTCGGAAGCATTTGGTATTTTGGATGATGGGGTGGTCCTACTTGGTATTGCCAGATATGGTGGACTATGTTGATATAATGTTGAATAGGTTGAAATAGATTGAAAGAGTGGGTGTAAATGAAACGTAATCACAGAATATACTAAACCTGCCTGTGGCCTGTCTCTTAATTCCATTGGATTAATTTAATTGTTAACTTGTGTTCTCAAATTACCAATGCATTACTCCAAATTCCAATCGTTACGTAATCTAGTAGGTCAATGTGAATGCCCTGCGTGCCAAAGAAATGAATCAAAGCTTAAAACTTCTTCAAAAATGGTCTGCTGAAAGCAAACCTTGTTAAAATCAATGTTAAAATTTAAAACTGAAAAATAACTTGTATTTGAATTATTACGATTTCTTGCACTGAATTAACTTATCATCGGACTTAACATATTCTGCATAACAGTTGAAGCCGCAGAGGAAGCCGAAGAAGTTATGACTTGTTGGATATAATTACTAATTACTTGTGTGAAACAACAATAGGCGGTTAATGCAACATAAAAATAGTATAAAAAGAGACAGGATATAGTTAACTTGAGTTCGCAACCTTCCTTGGCATTAAAAGTTAATTAATTTAATTTTTAACTTGGTTTTCTCAATATGCCCCGTATCAGTTATAACATAACACGTTTCCTCATCCTAAATAAATCAGCAGGCCATGATTCGGAAGCATTTGATTTGTTTGAAGTGGGTGTCGGGTGAAATAGCAATTCATTTGGATGGATGAAAAGATAATGCGAAAGAAAATCTGGCTGGTATCTTTAATATTGTCGAAGCTTCGAAATTCGATGTTCGTCTTGTCCTACATTAAATTACCAACCTTGCTGGATGAAATGCTTCTGGTGGCATCCTCACAACCATTCACATGAATATTCTGATTTGGTGGACCAGGACCACCAATAATGGCGGTTTCTGGTGTCATGAGACATGTTGGTTTGGGACAGTCAAGGTTGTCAAGTTGGTTGTCAGAAAAATTCTAAAGGTAATTTACTTAATGTTTTCAGGCTTCCCTGACCTTGATCATGAGTAGTAAGGTTTTTAAATCCATTGTCGCAACTAACCCCACATTCCTATATAAAGTTGCATTGCAAACCTCGGTACTTGCATGATTTCTGTTAAACAACCTACTTAATTACATACTTCAAGCTATAAACAGTTATTTTTCTATCTTTTCAAGTCAATCAGTTAGATTTGAGAAATATACAAATTCATAAACCTGAGCAAGCTCTGCCTGTCTATCTCTGGGGGCGGGGGTCAATGTGGAGTACTTTGTATCATGGTATCATGGGTGTACGGTAGTTAGCTCAAAAGACATTAGTTACACCGGACTCTAGTTCCAATTTTTTAGCTCCACTTTTTTTAGTTACACCCGGTCTTTACCTCTAAAAATATTTTAGCTACAATTTTTTTAGCTCCACCATTTTTAGTTCCACTATTGATTTGGGTCTACATGAATATGAATATTATGCTAATATTGAACCTGAAATGACACTGTGCAAATTCCTTGATACCAAACTTCTCATTATTTTCTTTTGTCAAAGTTCCATTGCATTTTCAACCAGCAAGAATTTTCTTCAGTGTAATCAAAAATGGCTCCAAATATAAAGATTGAACTTATCGAAACGTTTCAAGGATATAATTACTAGTAGAGAAAACTTTTCAGTACTATCGCAAACAGTGGCCGCGGAACGCGTTTTGACGAGGTGGTGACAACTTCATATATGATTTTTTCCGCTAAAAATCGATTCTTTCGGAAAGCTCACCATTTGCCATTTTGTCAAGCTGTAGTTTAATAACGTAATTTCATTTGTTTTTAAGCATGCAAGTATATTCAGTCAGGCTCCGTTGGATGCCAGCACTATTGTATGAAGTAGCCCATAATAAGTAAGTGATAGTGGATTGAATGCTTTGTACACATATGCGTTATGTATTACCAAATTTTCATTCTAACCCCATTTTCTAACTAACCTAGTTTTTTGTGTTGAGATGGGTTTTGGGTTCAGCGCTTTGTCGATAAATATTGTCAATAGAATTTATACAAAAGTTCCAACGTAACAATCCGTACCAAATCAGGGGCTAAGCGCCGAGGGTGGCAGAGTTCGAAGTCGACCCGGGCCCCGCACTTAGAGGGCCCCAAACGAAGCAAAAATAGGCAAGAATTGGAGAAAATTTGCTTATAATTTCAAAAAATTTGGGCTCGCTACGCTCGCCATCCATTATTTGTGGCCAAAATCCGCATATTTTACGCAGAAATTCGTTGAATTTTCTCATTATATCTTTAAAACATGGATTTTAACCGTAATTCACTAACTCAGCATCAGAAAAGTAAAGTATCAGACATTAAAGGGGCCCACTTTCTCCTACCCTCACCCGGGCCCACCCTCTGCCTTTCGCTTGACGCTTAGCCTCTGACCAAATACGTAAACAACCCATACACATTTTGGCGCAGTTTGTATCTGCGGTTATGTCACAAAAGATCTAATCACTTAATATCTTTGCCTCAAAAGACCGTGACTAAAAGACCTTGTCCTCAAAATATCGTCACCGCAAAAGACCGAAACTCGAAAATGTAGTTGTTATAAAAGACATAAGATACAAAATGTATTCATTCTATTTTTTTTCGTTTATATAATATACTCAATATATACTAAATGTTACTAGCAAACCGTATATTTAGAATACTTTAATATTTTTTTAAACACATCATTTGACAACAAATGCAACAAATACGTGTAGCAAAAAAGTTGAAGCTCCAGGAGTGTTAATAAACCGGGACATGATACATAAATCCTATTTGTTATCTTTATGCTTCATTTTTCTAGCATTGTTTCTATAAGTTGCTAGCCCCTTCACGTAGTCTGGTATATCAGAAAATGGTCCATACTTCACACTAAAAAATTGAATTTGTATGTACAAGTATTCAAATATTCCTCGGTACCAAGTAAAATTTTGAAATTTGCTGGACGAAGCATGGACAGGAAAAATAGGCGTTACAAAAATGATGTTTCCTTTCCTCCCAAACTACCGTTCAATGACTTAGGAAATTGGTGTCATTGTGTTAAGGAATATTCACTCTATCAAAATCTACTATATGTCGTGCTAGAATACGGAAGCATAAAGATAAAAAATAGTCTACTACATATTTAGTCCATATTTTGTAACATTTCTGGAGCTTCAACCTTTCGTTGGGAAATTTTTTGTTAAAAAATTATTAAAGTATTCTATACGCTTTGCTAGTAACATTTAGTTATTTAGTATACATTGAGTATATCATATAAACCAAATAAAAATAAAAAATATAATAAATTTTTGTATCTTATGTCTTTTATAACAACGACATTTTCGAGTTTCGGTCTTTTGCGGTGACGATATTTTGAGGACAAGGTCTTTTAGTCACGGTCTTTTGAGGCAACGATCTTATGTGATTAGGTCTTATCACGGGCAATCGTATCTGCATGCATTAAAATCCAAATGACAAGTTTACTCAAACGTTATATTTCTTAATTTGCTTCAAGGTTCTTGAGGAAAGACTTCCGTAATTCGGGTAAAATATTTTATAATACAAGTTTTTACAATTAAATTATAGAAAATCAAAGATGTTTCGCAGTAGTATTTTATATTTTAGCGTTGTAAGAATTTACAACTTACGCAATATTTAATTAAAATCATTATTTGTAGAAACATATATGCTCTATTCGGCGTTACTAGAAATTATGATGTTTAAATGGCAATTGATTTGTTTGTTTAAGTTCAACTTTTTTTTTAGAAATTTTTAGGTTATTTATATATGGAGGCGTAATTTTAATTTCTAATTGTTTAATTATTTCAAACCAAAACATGCAGTGTGAAAGTCAAACGTATCTGAAATTGTATGACTATGCCTTGTAAACTACAGTTATAGTACTTTGTATATCGTGTGGTAACTTTAGTTGTTTAAATGTACACTCATGATAAAAATGTCTCAAGCCATAGGTTTCTTTTCATAAACAGTCTCTTTTCTAATTAACTGTTTGAAGTAATCCCCACATACCGATCTAAACTGGTACGCTAGCACTAACAACTAATTGAGTCTAAGATGAATTTGCTAAACCACAAGTGATCTAAAGTAAAATGATTTTTTGACAGATACATTACAATTAGTCAATTAGTGCCGACAAAAACGAACTGAAATCGGTAATATGATGGGTATATGATTTAATAACTTGTAATATTCAGTGGCACTGTGAAATTCCCTCTACCTCAGGTTCTTATATTAATATGAATATCTTTTGTGTGGCCAAAATCAAGGGGGTGAAAATTATACAATTTCACCGTCAATTTTTTCGAGGTGGGGATTTATCACCACCCTCCCCACCTTCTCCGCGGCCTATGATCGCAAAGTACTTAAGTGTACAACAAAAGTTTTGATTGGTTAGCCGATTCGTTATACTATTTTGAAAATGAGCATATTAGCAGTATCGCATATAGTTTTAACATTATCATAATACAGCCACATTTAAATCACATCCAAATCATGAATGAATAGAAATAATGATTCTGATAACTGTTGAAATAAATCATTCAATCAATCAATTAAGCAAAACATGAACTAATTGCCCTTGCAAAACAAATTGAATTATAGTTTCGAATACTAACCAAACATGTGAATGCAGAATGCAAGATGAATTTTGTGTTCTATTAAAGCCCTCTAGTTTTAAATAGCATGCATTTTAATGTCAAAAAGCTTCAGACTACGAAGCCTTCAGATCTGTTTTACGAGCTCCAAGGAAGGTTGAATGCGGAGTTCTTTGCGACAGAGGATTGACAAGCAGGTTTGGTTACCAATAATGATTTTCCAACTGAACTAATTTCAATTAAATTAAGCTTTACAATAAAAACTTTTGGAGGAAAAGGCGGTGGAGCTAAAAAATGGGTGGAACTAAAGTCCATTGGAACTTTAAAAAGTGGAAGTAAAAACCAAGTGGAGCTAGCATCCTTGTAGCTAAATGTGGGTGTAGCTAAAAAATTGGAGCTAACTACCTAGGACCGGTATCAAGGATTGGGAGTATGCTAGCCATTTAACAGCTTAATTATTTGAAATAATTTATTTCCTAGAAGAGTGTTGCACTACATCACTACATAACATCCTATTTGACTTTTTTAAACAGGTTTAATTTCAATTAAATAAGTGTAATTCTTTTAGGTAGTTAGCTGGAGTAAGAACTCATTATCATCTCTCTTTGCCCCCACCTACCTACCCAGTTCCAACTTTGGGGAAATGAATATCCGGAAGGATTAGTCTTTTAAAAATCCAAAGTCTACTAAAATCCCTACATAGCTAAGCACCCCCTCCCACAGAATCATCCCCTCCGTTTCCAAATTATGTGTAATTCACAATCATGCAAACTTGTATCTTGATTCCAACAAAATGGCTTGTCTTACAAAAGATTCTTATAAAATGTACATAAAAGACTAACTCTTGATTCTGAATAAAAACTAACTCAGGCAACACCTCCCCATCATAACTATTCCTTTAGTCTTTCTAGACGTTCTTAAAGAAATCAAAAATAAAAATACTCCGCATAACTATTTGCACCTATCCACCCCCTATTTCTAATCCCCTCCACTGCTAAAAACCAGTATTTACCCACAACCACCACCCCCCCCCCCCCAAAAAAACCCAAAAACTGTTAAAAACCTTTATATCTTCCTTACAAAACACAAACTAATCATGGAACAGCTAATTAATCATATAAAACCAGTATATACCTAGTCCTCACCAAAGCTTTTGAAGCTACTACCCCAAAATCCTTAGAATTTTATAAATTTCAAAAATATTAAAAATCCAACAAAAGAATTTGTTGGGGTAGTTTACCCACATTTTAAATTACATAGTTAAAAAGCCTACCTGCTATTAACTTGGGTTTACCCCAATTTTTAACTAATTTTCTCACTTCACCCCAAACGATACCCCAACCACAACTTCTTCTGTTAAAACCACCTATTTAAATAAATACTATAATTACTATAAGCCCTAATTAGTTATTTTTCTACCTTTCTAAGTCATTTAGTTAAATAGATTTATAAAATGTAGTAATTATTTAAGCTAAGCAATTAAGCAAATTTTTTTGCGATGCTTCAGCAACATTTGGTTTTTTACGTGGAGGCGATACCAATTTTCTGCTTTTGTAGATATACTAGCAACGCCAAATCAAAGCTATAAATAATCTGTAAAGTCAAAATACTTTTTTTGATGAACAGGAAATAATTGCTAGCCATTTTGCCAATAAATCGTAACAATTACAATAAACTGTTTTAAGAGTTTAGAATAATTTTTAGAGAATGTTGAAATTTGCTCGACCTGCCTACCCAGTTCCCAGTTTGGGGAAATACCCGAAAGTGTTATTTATTTAGTCCATTAAAAATACATTAAACACCTAATTAATTAGCTAATTAGCCCCTTCCAAACAAAATCCCATTCGTTTCCAGAAATTGATTAATTTGCAATATATCAAACTTGTACCTTGTTTTATTGCGCAAAATGCCTTGTTTTATAAAAGATTCTCATGAATTGCAAAAATCTAAGTAAAAATCTAACAAAAATGCCACCATTTAAACTTCCCATCATTTCCTGTTTTAGAAAATACTCCGCAAAAACCATGAATTTTCGTTACAAATCACAAACTAATCATAAACAATCTAATTGTCTAGATTAAAACTAATTTTTAGCTAGCTTTATCTCACGTTGCCCCGTACAAGTGTTTAAGCTTATCAAAATGTTATAAAAATAACCACCAAAGAAGGTTTTGAAGTTTAGCAAACTTATTCATCTGCTTAAAACTCTATTCAGCAATTTTTTAACCTTTCCCTAAATTAATTAGCTAACTGGAGTTTCCCTAAAACATGTCACCCAACAACCCAACAATAATTACAGCTATGGCGGCGGCGATAACTCGAACCGAAGGAGCTAAAAATCTGTTCCAAGCAAGAATGCACTATTGAAGATGCACTCTTGCCTTCTTACTGCCAGGTTAAATGTTATTAAAAGTTAAATAATTAATTTTTAATTTGGTTTTCTCACTTCGCCCCGTACTATAACATTATGTGTATGTCATTGCTGGATGCAGTATTAAATGATTACTGGTGAGACATACCCGATCCTCACAACCATTCGCATGAATATTCTGCCATGAAAATTGTCAAAACTTAATTACCCAACTTAATTAGTCATTTAAAATATGATTCAGTTAACTTAATGTTTTCGAGCTTCCTTGACCTTGACCTTGAGTATGAATCATGAGTAGTAAGGTTGCTTTTTTATCAATTTTCTCAACTTGCCCTACATTTCCATATAAAGTTCGCCAATAAATCGCTACAATGAACTATTTTAAAAGCTTAATTATTTCTTAGAAGCGTGATGCACATGTCCAACAGGTTTAATTTGAATTAAAGTGTACTTCTTTTAGGTTGATAGCTAAGGTAAGAAGTAAACACTCATTGTCCCTATTCGCCAGAACCTACCTACTACCTACCCAGTTCCAACTTTGGGGAAATGAATACCCGGATGGATTAGTCTTTTAAAAGTCCAACAAATTCAATTAAAACGCCTATTTAGCTAAGTACACCCACCAACAAAACATCCCCCCAAACCCCCCTCCTCCTCCCTTTCCAAAATGTGTAATTCGCAATCATACACAAAACCTCTATCTTGATTTCAACAAAATGCTTTGTCTGACAGAAGATTCTTATAAAATGCAAAAATCTTAATAAAAACCTAACTAACGCAACCTTCACATTATAATTATTCCTTTAAACTTTCAGCCTATCTTTTAAAAAAAATTAAAAATACTTCACAAAACTATATGTACCTACCTATTACCTACCCATCTCTGTACATCTATCCTGCTCCACTCCCAAAAAACCGGTATTTACCCAAACCCCCACCACCCCCCAAAACCTAAAAACTATTAAGAACCTTTATAATTTCCTTACAAATCACAAACTAATCATAAAAAGCTAATTAACCAATTAAAACTAATATTTACCTATTCCTCCCCAAAAATCCCCTTCATCAAAGCTTTTCAAGCTACTTACTACCACAAAACCCACAAAATCTTGTAATTTTCAAAAAACACTAAAAATCCAACAAAATAATCATGTCCAGTAGTTTACGCATCTATTAAATCACACAGTTAAGAAACCTACCTGCCAATTAATTTGGATTTAAACCAATTTTTAACTAATTTTCTCAATTCACCCCAAACACTACCCCAACCCCAAGTTACAATCTACCTACCTATTATTCCACAACTAATTTTCCTTAACAATTCACAATTCTAACTTAACCAATGATTAAAATAACTTTTTTAACAAAAAATAGCTTATCATTTTTTTATAGAAGATTACAATTTTTATTCCAAACACTTCCCCTTACAAAACTTACAAATCACACCTTACCACTTTTTAAACTTCTTATCATTTTCTGTACTCAAGTTTACACTTTTCATAACCAATAATTTTATAAACCCTTTTAACTACTAATTATAACAATTAAAGTATTACAATGGGCAATTAAACCAAAAAAAGTAGAAAAATCTTGTTCAAGCTTCCTTCTCCGCCAGCGCAGTAAGCTGATCCTCAATTTCCTTTTCGCTCAGAATCCTTCACAAAAAAACCCCAAAACCAAGTAATTAATCAATCAATTAATATTCATAGATAAGTGCTTATCTTACCGAAACTCAGGTTTATCCTTAGTAATAATCCCAATCTCCATTTCTGAAGGCTTGAGGTCCGAACTCAACACAGAGCATAAGCACTGGATAGCCAACTGGACCAAAAAACCACCAATCATTAAAACTAGTCATTAATTAATTAATTTTATGATTGATTTCCCTACCTGAATGGTATCCTCCACAGAAAAGTTCTCCGTCTTTTTATACTTCTTCTCCAGAAAGCTATTAGCTTCCACCTGCTTCACGCCCACGCTACAAGCCTTGTAGCCACAATAGTATCCCGCGGGATCAGTTTTGTAAACGCAAGGCCCCGTTTCCTCGTCAACGCCAATTAGTACCATGGAGCAGCCCAAAGGTCGCATTTCCGCGTTTTGGGTGTACACTTGACAAATGTCGGCAATCCGGCGACAAAGCATGTGAATTGGGATCTCGTAGCCGAACTTGTACTTCCACTGGGCTGCTTCGTAACGGGCGCGCTGGACTTGGCTGCGGCTGTCAGCTTCAGAAGAAGAAAAACCAATCAATTAGTTAATTAATTAATCAATCAATTAAACTAATCATTAATTAAAAAGTTTACCCAACATGCCAGTCATCACACAGCCAATTCCACTAGTCAGCTTGTACAAGTGGGTGATGGTGGAGGGGTCCAAAAGCTTGTCCTAAACATCAAAAACCAATCATTTAATCATTCAATCAATCATAAACTTTAATTATTTTGTTAATTAAAGCTTACCGGAACCTTCTTCTGGGTTGCCACCACGGCACAGTCCTTTCCCCGCAAAGCCAGTGAGGTCATCCCTCCTTGATTAATCGCCTTGAAGGCATACTCTGCAAAATAATCACCAAAAAATTATCCTCCCCATCTAACTAATCATTAAACCAATTAAATAAATCCCCCCTTAACTTACCCACTTGATACAACCGTCCCTCAGGAGAGAAGATGGTAATGTGCCGATCAAAACCTGCGCTACTTCCGCGAGACATCTTTAGACCTGTAAAAAAAACCACAAAAATAACCAAAAAAATTAATTAAACCAAATAATTAACTAACCAGTCATCTAAAACCACTACCCCCACCAAAATCATCCCCTCAAAATCCCCCACACCACAAAACCAGCCCACTTTACTTCCCCTGGACCCCCCACCTCATTTCCACCTCCAAAACCTACCCGAAATCCCCAAAATCACCCTCCACACCTTCCTCCCTCACTCCTCCTCCAATTAAACCCCCATCCCCTCCAAAAAATCACCCAATCACCACCAAAAAATCCCCTCCAAACCAACCAATTTCACTACCAATCCCCTTCTTTCCTCTCCACCTCAATTTAACCCCAAAATCCCTCCAAACCGCCCCAAATCACCTCTAAAACCCCTGACAACCTCCCCCACTCCCTAATTCCCCATTGTACCCCCTCCCCCTCCAAAAACCACCTCAAAAATCCCCTCACAAGTCACCTCATAACCGGCTGATCAAACCTAACCTAACCACCACCAAATTCCCCCCAATTTTCACTCAAAACACTCCAAAAAGTCCCCAAAATCCTCCAAATCACCCCCACAACCCTCCCCACTCCTCCCAATCCCCCATTTAACCCCCTACCCCTCCAAAAAATCCCCTCACAAAGTCACCTCAAAACCAACCCGTCCCACCACCAATTTCCCCCAAATTTTCACCCAAAACCTTCCCAAAATCCTCCAAATCCCCTCCAAAATCCCCCACTCACCTTTTTAACTCCAAAATCCCCTCAAAATCCCCAAAAAATTAATTAAAATCCCAAAAACTCTTAAGCTCCACTCTCTGCCTTTCTCTCAGCTCAGCACTGACAAGAATGACTCGGCATCTGTCCAGTCCACCGCAGCTCAGTAGCCCAATAGCCCAGCACACAAAATGAATTGCCTTTTTTCAACACGCGTTCACGTGACTACCAGTCAGACCCAAAAGCCCGCGGGATTCAAAATCTTTAAAAAAAAATTTCAACTCAAGTCAGCAGCTCGCCCATCAAAACAGCCCATTTCACTGCTTATCTTACCGATAACCCAGTAACCCGAGGTTATCGATAACCTAACCGGCCACAAGATAACCTTCTAAAATAACCGGTTATTATAATAATTCGCCAAAAACTCGGGTTTTTTAGTGATTTTTAGTGAATTTTGTGAATAAAATGGTAATAAAATGATAAGACGAAAGATAAGCGCTTAAGAAGGATTGATAAGCACTGGTGGACGCTTTGGACGCTGGCAGCGTCGTTTTTTAAAGAAAATTCGGTGTTTTTTTTTGTTAAAAGCGTGGGCGGTGGTGACCAGGATGATGTGGAGGTGATCATGCGGCTTATCTTTAGGTTTTTGACTTTTGGCAAGGATGATAAGCCTAAGATAAGCTCAGTGCTAACTTGATAACCTTTTGGTGGTTTTTTGGGCGTTTTTTGGTTTTGGAAAGGGGATTTTTTAAAGTATGCGTTGTGGGCGTCCAAGATGGATGCTACGTCAACTATTCCAAGTGTTTTTTCTCAGTGTGTTATCCGTGCTGGTTATCGGAGCGGTTGTGGCTTATCTGCTGTACTTTCTACCCGGAAATGGACCACAGATTGGAAAAGGCACCGAAGAAAACAGAGGCCATGGTCCACCCCAAAATAAGCTTCGTCAACAGTCTTCCAGGTTATCAGTAGAAGATAACCAACTAATTCCCTTTGAATTAGCACCCATTCAACATGTCAGCTTATCATCCGAAGTTGACCATGGTCATCATTTAGACCCCTGGAGGGATTTTGACATGCCCTACCACCCAAAATGCAGCATGTTCTCCTGCTTCGACATCCACCGCTGTGGCACCTCCAACCTATCCATTTACATTTATCCCGTGGTCCAATACTTTGTCAATGGTCAACGGCTTCAAAATCAGTTATCCTTAGAATTCTACCAATTCCTCCAAGCCATTCGAAGGTCACCATATTACACGAGTGACCCCCAAAAAGCCTGTGTTTTTGTGCCAAGTATTGACCTACTCAATTTAAACCATCTTCAGTTGGGTTCCAAGGAATTAATGGCTGTTTTTCAAAGCTTATCATTTTGGGGAAAAAGTGGCCAAAATCACCTTCTCGTCACCTTGTTCCCTGGAAATAGCCCATTACTCCAACTAAAAACTAATGCCATCATAGCCACTTCCGGTTTAAGCTCAAAAGACTACCGACTAGGCTTTCATGTTCCTATGATAAGCCCAGGACTAGCACAGATAACCTCTCAAGAAGATAACCTTGTAAAAACTGAACAATGGATTGCTGTAGCCATTTTACAAGGCCATACCGATCTCGCCGCCACCCTGTCGTCCACCGAAGTTTTACTCCTGGACTGGTGTTCATCCCCCAAAGAAAAAAATTACAGCTTAAGATGCAGCGTCACTAAAGACAGATTTAATTACCCAAGTATTTTGGGCCATTTTAGTTTCTGTCTGGTGGTCAATTCCTTAGCTAGTCCGGTTTTATGGGAAGTTATGAAAATGGGGTGCATTCCGGTAATAATCTCAACCGACCAGAGACTTCCCTTTGACAGCGTTTTGGACTGGAGTCAATTTTCAATTCAGTTGTATCCTTATCAATTGTCCCAACTTGGCACAATTTTAAAAGGAATTAGTGTCCAACGACGGTTAAGATTGAAGCAGGAAGTTAAATGGGTTTGGGGAAGGTACTTTAGTGGAATGGACAAAATGACAGGGATTTTAATGGAGGTGCTGAAGGACCGGGTGTTTAGTCACTTTGCCAGAACAAGAAGACAGTGGTCACTGGAAGGAGGGGGCGAGGTTACCATGTCACCTTTTTTTAATCCCGTGACCGCTCCAAAGCCACCCGGCTTCACGGCTGTGATTCTAGCTTACGAAAGAATAGCGAGCTTATTCAGCGTGGTTTCCAGAGTTAGCCAAGTGCCCAGCGTGGCTAAGATTCTAGTAATTTGGAATAATCAACAGAAAGAGCCCCCAAAACTGGACACTTGGCCTAAAGTCCCCATTCCTGTGAAAATTATTAAAGCGGAAGGAAATAAACTTAGTAATAGATTCTGGCCCTATGACGAGATTGAAACGGAAGCGGTTTTTAGTTTGGACGATGACATTGTGATGTTGACCGTGGACGAAATGCAATTTGCTTTTGAGGCTTGGAGGGAATTCCCCGAGAGACTTGTGGGCTTTCCAAGTAGAAGTCACGTTTGGGATAATGGTACGGCTAGATGGAAGTATGAAAGTGAGTGGGGGAGTGAGATTAGCATGGTTTTAACGGGGGCGGCCTTTTATCACAAGGTAATTAAGCTAAATGACAAGTTAATTAAGTAATTTGATTGATTTTTAATGATTTTTGGCTATTTTTTGAACAGTATTGGCACTATGCGTACACCTATGAATTGCCAAGGGACATTAGGGACTGGGTGGACGCCAAAATGAACTGTGAAGATATTGCCATGAATTTTTTGGTGGCTTCACGAACGGGGAAACCTCCAATTAAGGTAATTAGCTTTTAAAAAAATAGTGATATTTTTGGGGGATTTTTTGGGTAATTTTTGGGGATTTTTGTGTAAATTTGCAGGTCACCCCAAGAAAGAAGTTCAAGTGTCCCACCTGCAATAACAACGAAATGTTAAGTTCTGACACAGGTCACATGGTGGAACGTACTGAATGTATTAATCGCTTTACTCAAATTTTTGGGGGAAGGATGCCTCTGGTAGCCACGGAGTTTAGGGTGGATCCTGTGCTGTTTAAGGTGGAGGGGGTGCCTGGAAGATTGAAGTGGTATAGGGATATGGGCACCATGTAAAAAAATAGAAGAATTTTCATAAAATCAGCTAAAAAACTACTATTTTTGTGCTTATCTTCTTTAAAAACGTGTAAAATAGCTTGCTAATTGACTAGTCATTCCTTTCTTTTGGGTAGAAAGCTTGAGAAAAAACTGCCTAATAATTTAGTAGACGAAAAATGATCTGAATAATTAAGTTTGTAAACCAGCTTGCATTTCAAAAGTGGCATTTTTCTACTTAAAAATCACTAAAATAAGTAGTTAAGATAAAGCGCATTTACTAATTGTTAGTTTTTCTACCTAATTAAGTGTAAATTGTACCATAAAAACGCAAACTATGTCTCAAAAACTGGTAATTACCAATTATCATTAGTAAACTGTGTAGCAATAACTGGGAATAGAGGAACTATTGTAAAATTTAAGAAAAATTGATCTAGAAAAATTTGCAATAAGAAAAATGCCTAAAAAAATGTTAAGATTGAATTATGAATGTACTTTTTCATGTAAAAAAAGTGTATTTTTACAACCTAACTGCTTATTTTTCTGAAAAAGAATGCAATTTTAGAACAGATTCTAGTGAAAAGATAGGTAATTTTGCTTAAAAATTGTAAAATTTAGTGGAATTAGTTGGAAGGGATGAAGTGGATGAAAAATGACTGTAAAGTTTGTACTGTTGGCCTATCTGTGATAATTTTTTGGTAAAGTAGGTGGATTTTGTAGTAAAAAGAACTCTATAGCCAGTATAGCCATTAGTAAGAAAAAAATAATAAGGTATTTTACTAAATAATTAAACTATTCTACTTAAAAATTTGGTCAATTAGCTGTAAAAAGTGTGGATTTTTGTGCTTATTTTGGTAAAATAATCAGCAATCCTAAAGATTTCTAAAGATTTAAGTAATTAATTAATTAATCATGTGCGCTGTTATAAATTTAGAGGATTTTTTGAGGATTTTTTAAAGAATTGGGAATTTAAAATGATGAGCATGATGACAAAAGTGTAAATAGGTAGGTAATTTAAGTGACAAAAATGTATACAAGATTATTATTCTGATGAATTTTTGATAACCGAAGTCAGTAGAAAAGTAGACTGGACAGGAAATTTTGTGGCATAAAAAAATGAAAGTGAAAGTGAAGCTGCTAAAGAATAAAAGTAATTTATAATGAAACAAAGAAGAAATGTGGAGTTTTGTAAGGTTTTTTAAACTTCATTTGGTTGGGTTACCCAGTTTTTTTTGGGATTTTATGCGGTTTGAAACTGTTATAAATTTTCTAATTCTGTAGCTCTTAATCTTGTGCAAGTTTTAATATGAAATTGTGTTAATTTTATTATTTTGTCGGCTTGCTTTTGTGGCTTGAGACCTTGAGGGCTTCAAGATCTATTGGGGCATTGTGAAACTGCAAACTAAAAACTACTTAACTACTTAGAAAATTGGGGTAAATGTTAAGTGGATATTGCTTTTTGCAGAGAATTTTAGTAAAGTTAGAAAACTGCAGAAAACAGCGAACCATTCCATTAAATTTGATTAATCATTGTTTAAATTTTAACTATTAAACACAGGTTAAGTTTGGAGGAATTTTAGGGGGGGTGGTTATAGTTGGCTGTTGGGTTAGTAGGGTAAATAGCTTAGCTCCCGGAATAATTCCAAAAACCTTCCGTCATCCCCCCTCCTAACATCCTCTTCGTTATCTTGATCCTCCACCACAATCCCCCCTTTCTTCACTTCCACAACTTCTAGGATCTAGATAAGCTTCTCCTGCTTATCTAAATATCAAATCTAATCACTCCTACCCAGCATTTCAATCATATCCGCAATCTAAATTAACTTCTTTAAAAAAACTCATATTTTTTTATAACCTAACTAAAATCCGCACTAACCACTCCATCCTCCTCCGGACCCCCTCCAACTCTTTAATCTTCCTAACCAACTCCCTCTTTCCCTCCAAATAGTTTATCCCCAGCCTATAAATAACCTTCTTCCACCACCCCATGCACAACTTCATCCATCTCCTCACATCCCCCCATTCTTAAAATACCCCTCAAAGTCCCCTCCAACACATCCAAAACCTGCTTAAGCACAAAATAACCCTCCAAATAATCCTCCTATCCCGCCCCAACCCAATTCACCTCCTCCCCCAACCTATAACCCCGAATTTCACTAATTTTCTCAAGTAGCCCCAATTCCTTAAAACTACCCAAAACTTTGCTAATTTCCCTGCATTTCACCCTTTTTCAGATTAAATTAATTACCTAAGTTTCCCTAAAAGTTAACAAAACCTCCCCCAAACCCCAGATATCTTTCAGTTACAAAAAAACCAAGCATTTAAAACCCAAACCAGTCTTTAAACCCACTAAAATAATTCACTAAACCACTCCATAATAGATTTTTTACAGGAATATTTATTCTTTAGAAAATCCTTCTTCATAGTTCATCCTTATCCTTTCAAAGTAACAAATGCTTATCAACTTATCTTATCAACCTTATCTTTTCTAATCATTCATTCACACTTTTTCACAAGAAAACCCACTAAAAATCACAATTTATCAGTAATTCTAACTATTTAGCAATGAAATAAACCAGATAACAGAACAATTAACTATTTTCAAGCTTTTCCAGGTGCCTGCTGACTCAACGGATTCTTCAAAACCAGCACAACCGAGTCCCCCCGCAGAAACATCTTGCTGATAAATCTGTCCTTGTTCACAGGCTTGCTCTGCAATCCAAACCAAAAAACCATTTAATTACCCATCTTATCATAATTTATCACCTTATCAGTCTATGATAACCTTAACTATTTACCTTCTTCTTGCCCTTGCCACTTCGGGGAACCTCAGTCCACATCTCCTTCACGTTTTCTAAGACCATGTTACAATGACGATCAAAGGCCTTCACTCTGCCCAGTAGCTTCTTGTTGTTCCTGCAGTTAATTAGGACCTAAAAAAACACCAAAAAACTGTTAAAAATCCCCTCCAAAAAGGACCATCCCCTCCAAAAGCTTACCTGGGTATTATTTTTCACCGAAGTGGTCAGAATTGACAAGGGACCAGTGTTAAACTCCTCCTCTTCCCGCTTGGCAAGCTCCTCGGGGGTCATCTCACTTTTGGGCTTTCTAAAAAAGCAGAACAATAGCTTATCATCTTGCTTATCATCTCCACAAGCTTGTGATCCCCTCCGCCACCTCCTGATCTCCTCCACAAGCTTATCATCCACCTCATCACCTCCTCCACAAATTATTAATTAATCCTCAACTTACGCTAAAGTCGCCATCTTTCCTTCTGTTCCTTGTCCTTCGATAACCTTTTTCTTCCTTGAAAAGCAGCCTGTTCTTTCCTTCGATAAGCCTCCAAGATAACCTAAAAGTCCCCAAAAATCCCCACTTAAAAACACCGGTTTTTCCCCCACTTTAAACCCCAATCCCCACCCAAAATAATAAATTAAAAGCTTATCTTTTCCCTTCTTACCTTTTTAGAAAGCTGTTAAGAAAGTAAAGCTGTAAAGATAAGCCAACTGAATAATTCCGGATGTCACAAAAAAGTTGAGGATAAGCCGACCAGTGCTAAAAAGCCAAGCTGAAAAGGTAAACAAGCGTTTTAAGGCCTGCTTTGAATTTCGTGCCATTTTTTGGGGCATTCTGAAGCATTTCTATGGCTTGGTGGGAATGCATAGTTTTTAAGTTACCCATAAGAAATACATTGAAGCGTCACCAAAGTGAACAAAGTGGTTTACCAGTGCAGCGCTGCTACTCTACTGACTTGATTTTATGAACGCTGCCAGCGTATTTAGAAGCGTTTGAAGCGTGTAAGGCTTTCAAGCGGATGTTCAAGTTCCTTTTGCGATTGTTGAAGCTTTATTTTGTGCGTTGATTGTAATCTATTGCTTTGTTTGGGTACTTCACGACGCTGCAAGCGTCATAACGCTTATTGTGATTATGACGCTGCAGTGATGACGTAAATAAAATGAAAAGGAAAGCTTGAGTTTCAAATCCTGTTATGTTGCTTTTTTAACATTATAAAACGCTGATGATAAGCTTACATGTAAAATAGTTAGGGTTTTTTGGTGCTAATGATAAGTTATGATAAGCTTTGAAATTTTTAGAGTGTTGCGTAAGATGATGATGACTTAATAGTAGGTGTATTTTTAAAAAGGTTAAAAATGGGCTTTTAATTTGTTATGTAAAATTGTTATAAAATGATATAACCGGATCTGACTATCTTGAAATGAATAGAAATGCAATTGATGATGGTGATGGGGTTCCTTTTCCTGCGAATTTTTAGAAAGACGTCATGAAAAACTGTTGAAAGGTAAATGAATTGTGTGTGAAGTTTGGTTTGGGAGGAAGGAGCCGGAAATTAGAATTTAGGATATAAGACGAGCTACGACGCCAGTTGAATAACAGTTTGTGTTTGGCAGCTTAATGGTCACTAGAAGATAACTCTAACTCATTGTTTTCAGGAACATCGACTTAACTAAACTTCAGAGTACCGCAAGCAGCGAAAATAAACGTAAGTTAACACAAAACAATTTCACAAATTTTCCTTTTAAAATTTAGTAAAATTGTCCAGTACAAATTTTCTAAACATTACAATCTTTCTCCCCACAGAAACAACCATGGACTTTGCCAAATTTCTCCCAATCTTCCTAACGCTTGCGTTATACCTCGCCGTTACCGTTAGCAACGCGGCTGTTATAACCTTAACAAATCACCCCAGACGTTCTACCCAAGTAATTATTTCCAACAAGTCATTACCTTCATCTACCAATTCAATGTCTTCTGCTGCTTCAGCGGCTATGCAAGATTTGTTGAGCCCGATGATGAGATTGAGTCCATTGAAATTTTACAGTAAGAAGGGGAGGGTGCATCTTCAATATAGACCGGTGCTTCCTCGTGTGGTGAATCGGATTCTGGAAAATGGAAATACTATTTTGAGCTATGTGGGATGAGGAAAGCGTTTTGTGAAAAAGAGTGCAAGTATTTTGGAAATTGTAGCTCTGAAATATTATATTTTTATTAAAGTCAGTTCAGTACAAAAAAATGTTTTTATTCAAACATGTTATGTTTTTGTTCTAATTTTAAGTTTTGTCATTGATTTTAATAAAGTTTCTTTTTGAAACATTTTTGAAAAATTTTAACGCTTTTATCCATTTTATTTGACAGGACAATATTTAGGTAAGTTCATAGATCAGTTACGTAGAAGGTAATCACATCACAGAAATTAGCATACAAATTTCATTCAAATATCATTACGGAAATGGAATAATGTACTTTGACAAAAATGCATCATTTGTCTAATAATTTGCATTAGTACAATTTACTAAATTTATCTTTTTGTTTTAAAACGACAAATGTAAGTGGATCGGGGCAAATGGAGAAAATTATTTTATGAGGAATTTCATGAAATTACGTTTACATCGGCTATGCACCTCTTCATTTAAACCTTGGCTTCAAACTTGTCGCAACAATTAATAGCTTTTTATGATCTGACAATATAAATTAGTACCCATGTCTCATTCAAAAAAAACAATTGCTCCCAGATCATCACAAAAATGTTATAAAGTCGAAAGAATCTTGCACCATAGTTATGACTAACTTAGTTCAGTTCATGCTTAACAACCCACATTGCTGATTTATTTGAAAATGCAAACTATAGTTCCTTTTTTGGTTCATTTTGGAATTACATTCTGTTACATATGACTACATGATGGGTATTCAATTATGACCGCCCCATGTCCAGAACCGTTTATGTGCGTGGTAACCATAGAACAATTTGCTGGCATGAATCGTCAGCATTTTTGAAGTGAAATACGATACAGCAGGATTCGTAATGGACAGGAAAAGACTTGACCTTGACATTAGATCTGAAATTTATTTAGAACTGCCACTGTGGAAGGAATCGGAAAACCGGTGCTGGTGCGGTGCTTGCAAACTTTCACGCCACCGCATATTTTTTTGCTACACTGGGCAGTTGAAGTACCTTTCAGATTCACTGTTACTCTTATAACTTGTTTTGATCTCGGATAACTTTCAAAAATAAATTTTAAAATCAAATTTACCATGTATTTTTTTATGTTTAAAATGTCAAACTTTGTATCTAAATATTTACAGAAAATAAGTAGACGGGGCTAATTGGAATGTTCAAGTTAACAACACGGAATCACTTTTTATGCCCGCTCGGCTTCCAGTAAAAATCAGATCTTTTTAAAACCGCAACAATTCAAGAATCATGTACAATAGTTATAAATAATTACTGGCTTTTAGTGCATGCTTATAAAATACAATGCTAATTTATTTAGGAACCAAATTCATTTTCGGTTAATTTGAGGCGAGTGGATACAGCTGGGTTATTGGCGCATGCAGAAAAAAAGTAAAAGGTTGTATAAAGACGTGTTGGACAATTTTAACTGAGAAAATGCTGGGTATGCAATTTGCTTATAATCAATGTATGGTGAGTTATGGATAGGATAATTTCTGGAGTTTGAAAGAGGACTATCAATTACATTGATTTACATATCTTAACTATTTAAGCATAAAACCAAATACGTGACGTTATTTTAGCTCATTAAATAGGTTCTCAACATGACATGATTAACTTAATCTCATATCACTTTTATTTACTTTATGCGTGACATTTACATGACTTTGGTATAATATACACAAAACGCTTACATTCCCAAGAAAAAGGCATGATGCAAAAAAAACGTTTACGTGTGTACAGTTTTAGTTTTTAAGATGATTTATTATGGTCGGCTCTATTTTTTAAATTGCGTTCTCTGAATAAGCATCCCTAGAAAAATATTCCACTTCATTGAAACGTTCAAAGTCCTCCATCCCTTATCCTTCTTGAGAATTCCATCAGCCCTGCAAACATTCTCAAAGAGAAACAACCTTTTTACACAACGTCCTAATCTTACTTTTACACCTTTTTGTGCTAGAGTGAAGTGAAACTCTTCTAGAATACGTTTTCTTGATAATGACCTTTGTCACTCAAGCAGGCCAACAGATTACAATCATTTATTTCTCCTGATGGATGCGTACGATACACAAGTATGTACTTCTATGGAAAATATCCAAAAACCTTTTCACGCAAGAATACAGTTTTTGGGTTTTGGGGAACGTTTTCAGCTTGGTATTTTAAATAGGTATTTTTCCATAATTTTTCTAGAGTGTTTTTTGTCTCATCTTGTCTTTGTTTGCTCGAGCAAGCTGACGACCAAGTACCATTTGAGCAATCAATAGCATTTGTGGTACATGGAAAGGTATACAAGTGGCTTTGGGCTTCAGACAAAGAGACAAAATTGCTCATAATATATATAGTAGCAAGGCAGAGACACGGACAAGCTCATTTGTGAAAAAAAGTTGAGTGCGTACGCACAATGCCAACTTGCTCCAAGCAAACTCAGTTTTTGATATTTTGATTTCGTTTGTAAAATTATTTGAGTCTACGTCATTAATAGCAGTTTCTTTATAGTAATTTGTATTCAATACGACATGCTGGATTATATTCCTTATCTACACTAATAATAAACCTCCAGACCGCAACCAAAACACTTAAAGCGTGAAAGTTCCACAACAATCAAAAGTGCATACAATTTTTGCAAACAACTCACATTCGTGAAAAACTGTTAGAAGAAAATTAATTCAATATGTGCCAATGCTGCAACCTCGCCTCTGCTTCAGCTACCAAATCAGTTAAAGGATGGCCTACCAATGCCACCGGTGCAACACCCATCATCAACTATCGCCGGCGACAGCAAAAGCCTCTGGAAGATATTCCCAATGACTCTTTGTGTCTACAAGGCAGTGCCAGCTTGTGTTTTCCCGAGGATCGTTCATGGTTCCAAGGCACTATCACCGCGGATGACGATAATGTTTATAGCTTGTTTGGTGAACGAGTGAGTAAAAGTGGAAAGGGTTTCGTGTCGGCGGATGCTCCAGCAAGTGCTAGTGCTAAAGGACGAAGCCTATCAATCCCGGTGAACCGACAAGTTCAGTGTTCTGCAGATTGTTACAACGTGACACTCCTTGACCATTTTACCGGCCAGAATTACCAACTTCCTCAAATGATTGCTAGGAAACGTGCCAATTCCAAGAGTGTTCAGCTATTTAAATCTAAATGTGGCAGTGTTACTTTCACTGTGCAAAATATTAGTAGAGGACAAAAGGCTTTAGTTGAGCTGAAAAAGTTGTTGGGGAATACTGCAGGGATTAATGAAAAGTGTTATCTGTATGGTGGAGAAATTTATGTTTCTATTTAGACAGTTTGCAAATGTTTTTGAAAGCCATTCTCAGTATTAATTATTTATTTAATTTATAAAAAAATCCTCAGAAAAAACCCATGTTTGTTTAACATTGCGTTTAAAAATATTTATGTATTAAATAAATATTCACGGGATATTATAAAAGCAGGAAATCTCCTGTCGCATAAAAATTCATTTTTTATCATGATTTATTGCATATCATGTCTTTATTTTCCAGAAAATAACAATCGCATAGACAGGAAATTACAAAAGTTTAATCAATTCCAGTTTCATGTTTTGTTTGATTTTTGTCATTTAATTGCTTAGTTTTGAAATCTATTCACAATTTCTCACCGAACTTTATTAGAAGTCGCACACTTCTCACGAAATGCATATCGGTTAGGTCATTTTCTCTCTTCAGTGAAAATAGCACGGCAGAAAAAATGCATACTGCAGACTATTCTAGGACAAAAATGACAATTCTGGAAAGCAACCTTTAAATGGTATACTTGTATACGATACGCGATAGCAGGTTAGGAACTGTCTTAGAATATCTGTATCACAATTTACTCTGAATTCATCGATTTAAAATATTTGGGGCATCAACAGCATACAAATATCTATTAGATTTTGTAGCATAAATTTGAACAATTTTAAAATACAAGACTTCACTTTACTACTTGACTTCAACGCAGTTCTACAGCAATGCCTTCTACCCGGCAAATCAAATCGGTTCTTTCTTGATACATAAGGGTATGCTATTAGCTATTTCCAAAAACTGTTTGAAATTCAAAAAAAATTGTACAAATGTATGTTTTTCTTGTCATGAGCTGAGTATCGGTTGTTAAAAATTGGATGTTTTCACATTTATGTGGGTGTACGCTTGTAGGTGAATAATAACAGCAGTGGGGAGCAACAAAGGAAATTTTTGCGTTGTGCTACCAATACCACTCTTGAATTTGTAAAGCGTAACTTGCATCAATGCATAAAACTATAAAACAAAATAGGCATGAGTATGAGGAGTAAGGGTATATCTACCGTGTATTCAGAACAGTTTTCCTACTCTTCACATAAAAAACTACACCTTGAATGGATTTTGCATTTGTCCGTGTTACAGCACACATGATGCGTACATACACTGCATTTTAGAATTATGGTGCTTGAGTATAAGCATTACTGGAAGGCATTTTTGCCCCAAATGTCTCTGTGTTTTGTGTGGCATACCAAAAAAAACTCCATATGATCACTGATTCGGTCAATTTATGCTGCTATGCAAAATTTTGTGTCTGGAAATTAAATTGCACCAGAAAATTAGTGATTTAAAAATTTTCCTGTTTCTTGGATACACCATTTGAAAAATATTTACTCAGGTTTGGATTAATAGTGAAATCCTGAACACCCTTTCTTGTTATTATTATTATTTTTGGTTGGTGAATATTTTTAAGCATATTTTATATTTAAAATGTTTCCTCTATTTTCAGTGACCATGGAGCCACTAGGAATGCAGGTATCTATGCTGCCACCGCAAGAGCTTTACGAAGCACATGAAGCATTTTTGGACAGTATAGAAGCTCGTATGGAACGGCAACGTGAGTTACAGGTTGAAAACTTATCACCAGAAGATGTGGTTAAATTGATGGAGGAAAACAAAATGTTGGAGGACAAGGTTTCGAGATTGGAAAGCGAAGTGGGAGAAACATTCGAAAAGTTATTAGCCCTGCGCAGAACACGGGATGAGAAACAAAAAGAAGCTGCGGAAAATAAAGTCGCTCATCAACAATTAGAAATGTTGGTAGAGCAACAGGAAACACACCCGACGTTGCCAAATACCAATATTCCTGCTTCAGAGTTGGGAGTATCTTCAGATCCATCATCAGTGACACAAGAAACTAACACTGGTGAAAGTATACCTTGTAGTTCAACTGGTGAAACTGTTTCCGTGAAAAAGTCCACAGACCAATGTGATAAAACGGTTAACAAATGAGCAACAAAGCGATAAAATCTGGGCATACACAACACAAAAAATTAGTAGTCACTAAAACCTGAAAAATAGCTAAGAATGTAAACCAGTCTTATCTCCTACCAATACAGTAACAGAAAATATTTTTAATGTGATAATTTGTTTAGCAACGTGCACTAAATCATAATCAACAACTCAAATCTTAAAGAATTTTAAAACATTTTGCACTTATTAACTGCTTTGCAAGACTTTCGTAATGAAGCAAATTATTTCACAAAAAATCAATTGATAATATTAGGCTCTATGTTGAAATACTAGCACTAATCTTCTGTATTGCATTATAAAATGTGAGAAATATATTGATTGCAAGATTGATCATGTAAATCAAATTGTTGTTATAACCATTACAATATTTTTAAAGAACTGAGTATCAAAACCAAAGAACAGTATGTAGCTTGTACAGAAGAAAAGTTCAAACAAAATACAATGTAATTTCAAAAAGTATCAGATATATTCCTGTAAATACTAAATACTTTATAACACTTTGCAGTATTATCAAACTAATTTACTATAATTTTCAGTTTAACGTCGTATAATTATGTTGTAAGTAGTCAGGCTTTGTGTAAATTTAAGCTCACAGAAACTGAAAACTCGTGTATGCAAAACTTGGTACTCTCTTAGCTTGCCAATATTTAGAGCTGTGGCAACCATCCGTCTTGGTCCTGACAACATGGACAACCACTGCAAAGCACTTTTTCCCATTACCGAATTTCTACAGCTTTTTCAAAATCCGGATAATGATCCCCACGAGTTTCAAAACTTGCCGTTTAAAAATTACGTGATAAGTGGTTTCACATTATCTGACTACAGCGTCTTAAGGGATATTGATAGCCCACAAAACCTCTGGAATACAATTGGCCCACTAGTGAATCAACTCACATTTGAAAATTGTGTATTTTCCGGAAATGATACTCAACTTTTCAAGCAAATTTTAAACGAGAAGTTACCAAATCTGCAAAAGCTTTATCTACTGAATAACAAAACTGACCCATTAGCGATTAGAGAAAATGATCATGCTTCAGTGGTTGAGAATGAAAGAATACGCAACGATGAGATTTTATCTCAAGGACTAGTTCCCAGAAACCGTTATTTAAAATATTTAGAAGTAAGTGGAGAAGTTCCAATGGACAAGCTTACTCTGCTAATAAACAGTTTTAATTTGGAAGCTTTAAGAGTGCGTGACAACTTTAATAGAGACCTCAGTATTGAAATTTTAATAGCCGTGTGGAGCTTAATGTACATGTTCCGTATTAATTTGGGAGGGCGACCAGAGTTTAAACTAACCACTTTGGATGTAATGCACTCCAAATTTTTCGATGACATTGTTTTACCTCTGCGTCTTTCACGGTTTTTCAAGTTACCTTTGGAAAGTATTACCTTGGATTTGAAACCTCACAGAGGCTACAGCGATTGTGGTTATAATCCAAATATAATTGTTGACATTACAAACGTGTTTATGCCTTTGCTAGAGTTTCATGCCGATACACTTAAAGTTTTGAAAGTTTATAGACCTCCAGTGTTTGCTGAACTTAGAGACAATCCTTTTAGATGGGTTATGCCAAAATTAGAAGAATTACATATTTGGGGAAACCTCGTGACGAATTTTGACTTTTTGCGAAATGTGCCAAATTTGAAAAAATTGATGATAAATTCTGTTTGCTATGATAAAGCGGAAATTATACAAAACGATTATTATCCGGAAGGTAGTGTGGAACAACTGCGAGTTTTTTCAAGAAGGTATATTCCATTTAAGGGAAATATGTTGGCTGGTATGAGTTTGTATGAGAGTGAGTACATTCGGCTTGAATTTATGGAGGAACTGCATTTGGATCTGGACTTTATGACGGATATAATAGTTCAGGTTTTGGCGAGATGGATGCCAAACTTGAAAAAATTCCGGGCAAATTTGAATACTGTTGAGGTATTTCGAGCAGTTTGTAAATGGATGCCAAATTTGGAGGAGTTGCAAATATTGTATGGAGGTCAATTGAATAATGAGACTGTTACCGGAATTAGTGAAAATGTTGGAGAGGAAAGGAATATTTACAATATTACAAGACTGAAAAGTAAGCCAACGAAATTTAAAACTATCAAAATATACAAAATTAGATTCTTACATATTTTTGTGTTTTGACTTTGCAGATTTACAAAGATTTCATCAGCAATTACCAGCCTGTAATTATGAAGGCGTTTTGAGTGACCAGTCGGTTTACGAAGGATTTTTGAAAATGAAAACCTTGGAGTGGATTTCTGTTCCTGTGTCACAACAGGTATGCAATTATATAGTGAAAAGCAAAACTGCTTGGGAATAGATGAGTAAGTGTAGGTTAATGCATTTTTAATTTGTAGATAAGCGAGGAAACAGAAACAGCATTAAAAAAACGCGTGAAGCATGTTAACTTTGTTCGCAACTATGGAGACAACTCTCACGTTGATGATGGATTCTGTTGCAAAAGATGCTATTTTCTGGCAAGTGTTGATGAAGTGACAAACCATTATAATGGTTTGCCACGTCTGATAATGGAAAATGATATAGCCGACGGATATTTTTGTTATGAATGAAGGTGATAAGAGATTTTGTAAACGTCGCTGTGAAATAGTGCATAATCTTCAAAACTCACAGATTGTCAGTAAATATGAGGACAGTCAAATAAAACCTAAATCTGGAAGCGATTGCATTTGTGTACATGCTTGTGTATATGAATATTTTTTCTGTGAAATAAGGATATTAATTCGGTTAAAATAGTTTTTACTGAAAAAAGTATTTCGGATATGGTCTGTCCTTGTAAACTTTACATTTTGAAATTAAGGCTTGAGAGAATTGTGAGCGACAAGCTCAGATCATAAACTACTTTTGTGTGTCGGATATTTTTCAAGTTACACTGGTTTCAAAAATGTAGGTCATATATTGCATAACTACACATAATCGGATTCAGTACTAGGAAGAAACCTGCAGTTTTTTGGAACCGTTTTAAAGAATGTACATGTTGTAATGTAATCTGGAATGTTCGTTGTAGTAGAAGATGCAAAACCGCTATAACTTTTTTACCAAAAGTTTTACAATGGTGGTGTCTTCAATAAAGTTGCTCAGAATGCTTTGTAAAGTTCAAAAAATAGTTAAAAAATATTTGGGACACTTTGAAAAAGTTGAACTTTGACCTAAATTAAAATGTCAAAATTTTTGAAAACCAAAGACTTGA
Organism: Entomobrya proxima; assembly: GCA_029691765.1. Taxonomy (NCBI): domain Eukaryota; kingdom Metazoa; phylum Arthropoda; class Collembola; order Entomobryomorpha; family Entomobryidae; genus Entomobrya; species Entomobrya proxima. The sequence goes on along the minus strand of CM056171.1, from coordinate 48,498,651 downwards.
TACCAAACACAGTCCAACTATACGAATTCATGCCAAATCTATTGAATTTATGAGCAAAGAGAAGCGAGATATCAAGTGCCCACTCCAGTGCACTTTTTACACTTGTTTGGGCTCATCACACGAATGTCTCAACTTACCCAAAAACTTTTACAAACAAAAATGATTTCTTTTTTAACAATGAATCCATTTACAAAAACAAAACAAAATTACAGAAAAAGTCGGGGACACGTTTAGAAGGAGTTACTCATATGTGGTACACGGAAAGGTATACAAGTGAAATTGACTTTAAATAGATTTTAGACGAAAAGGCAGAATTGCTCCCTAATATATATAGTATAAGTATAAGGCAGAGACACAGGCAAGCTCATTCGCAAAAAATCCTTTAGTGCGTAAGCCCATTACTAACTTGCTCCAAGCAAACCCCGTTTTTATATTTTGATTTAGTTTGTAAAATTTTTTGAGTTTTCGTCCATAGCAGTTTTCCTAATAATAAATTGTATTCATAATGAATAATTCATTTGTCAGTACCACATGTTGGTATGCAATTAGTATCTACGCAAATTAACAAACCTCCAGACAGGAACCAAAATATTTAGAGCGTAAAAGTCTCACAACATTTAAAAGTGCACGGAATTTTTGCAAATTGAACTCATATTCGTGAAAAACTGATAAAAGTGAATTCATCATGTGCCAGTGTTGCAATCTCGCCCCAACATCTGCCAACAGATCTGTCAAGGATGGTCTACCAATGCCCCCGGTGCAGCACCAACCCTCAGTGTTTGCAGACGGCAGCAAAAGCAAGTGGAGATTTTCCCCATTGACTCTTTGTGTTTACAAGGGAGTGCCAACTTGTGTTTTCCCGAGGATCGTTCATGGTTTCAAGGAACAATCATTACAGACGACGATAACGTTTACAGCATGTATGGAAAACGAGTGAGCACAGCTGGAAAGGGTTTCCTGTCAAATGAGAAAGGAAGAAACCGATCAATCCCGGTGAACCGACAAGTTCAGTGTTCTGAAGAATGGTACAACGTGACACTCCTTGATCATTTTACTGGCCAGACTTACCAACTTCCTCAGACGATTGCAAGGAAACGTGCCAACTCCAAGAGTGTTCATCTGTTTAAATCTAACTGCGGAAGCGTTACCTTCACTGTGTAAAATATTAATAAGGGACAGAAGGCATTAGCTGAACTGACAAAGTCGTTAGGAAATACTGAAGGGATTAACGAAAAATGTTATCTGTATGGAGGTGAAATTTATGTTTCTGTGTAGACAGTTTGCAAATGTTTTTGGTCCAAAAAATAGCGATTTTTAAGTGACGTCATTAGTGGATGGGGCCTATGTACAAAGTCTAAACATTTTTATCTTTATCTTAAATGGTCGTGCATGGCAACTGGCAACAAATGCACAAGCTCAATTATGTACTTTTGTGCTTGAAAGAATTTGAGTTGTATTTCGAGATCATTGAAATTACAAATTATGTAGCCTATAGAAATTGTATATAAAGCGTTGCGTATCACTGCAAATTTTATGAATAGGATCTCGGACTAGTTCAAAATGTCATCTATTTTATCAAATACATAGTTGACGCTTTTTAATAAAATATATGCATGCATGATTCATAAATGCTTATCAAGTTTGTCTGTGCATATTTTATTTAATATTTTTTGAACTTTATATACATTTCAAGCCAAAGACAACTTTATATGAATTATGAAATTATAAATATGATGACTCTGATAACATGGAAAAGTATTTAGTTTCTTTTTGTATTAATTAAACATCTATTAAAAGTGCGCAGTGCAGTTTTGCGATTAGGTAAATATAAAGGTCTGAACATTTTCTTATTAGTTCATTCTAAACAGTAGTTTGCTCAAAGCTGCAGGTATTGCAAATACCAATTCAAGAAGCTGGCAAAAGAAAGTTGTTTAAGATGAAGTTCTCATCGAGTCTCATATTCTGCTTGATTACAATAACTTTAATTATTGCATGTGGTAAGTTAACTAACAATTTTTTAATTATATGATCTCGTTAAAACTTATTGATTTTTAAAAATTGTCTTATTGATTTCAGAGTTTACATATGCAAATCGGGGTTGCCCCGACAATCCCACTGAATGCACACAATATTGTGGTAATCAAGTAGAGAAATGCTAGAAACGCTGGTACCATTGGAAATTACAATGGCGTTGTAAATGTAGTCCATGTCAAGGACAAACGATTTTTGGAGGCTGTACAACGGAGGTGAAAACACAACTTGTTATGCAAATGTTTTTCAAAATTATGGGCAAGAGCGTCTAATTTCTCTTGGAAAGCTATTTAGTTTGTACACTAAGTTTGATGTAAAACGTATAATTACGTAATGTGATTAATCGAATATTATTTTTTTAATTTTTAACTCTTTTTAAAAATTTATTGTGGTTCTTGGATTTTTACAAAATCTTTGATGGTTATCTGTCATTTAGTAATGCAAAATACTTGAAAATTTGAGATTAATATTGAATTTTTCAGCACGATACATTGCTATATCAGCGTAGTTCATTAAAATATTTTAATATTTAGTAACTGTTGGACGATAACACAAAAAGCCAACTCAATTTTAATTTCAAAACTCTACATCAAGCTTGGATACCAAAATTAATTCTAGTGAACCTGTTAACAAAGTTATCCCGTCAATACAAAGTTTTAGTTTACTGGCGGTCAGACGCGACAGCGCGGTGTTACCAAACATAATAATTTGAATAGGTAGCTTCATTATATCTTAATTCATACATGGATTCAATGCATTTTTGATTTGTTTCAATAGTTATCTGGCAATCGGAGTAGCTTAAAAATGAATTGGTAATCTTAGAACAGTAATAGGTTTTCCTCTAACTGTTGTATGTTGTGACTCAAAAATGTTTACGTTTTGTGCAATAAAAAAATTAGTAGGAGTTTCCATTGTCTAATGATTTACAAAGACTAGCCATTAGAGATATATGCCATTGACACGTAAAACCCAACGTATGACGTGATTGTGGCTTAATAGATAGGTTTTTCAACATTACCTTTTACCCAAGGATGTGAACTACTTCTACTTCTTGACACGATTAACTTGATTTCATATCATTTATTTTTTAAGCCGTTATATTTGCATGACTATGATTTAATGACTCAACTTTTTAAAATGTCGGATGTGGTATAGTAAAAATAACAGATTAAGCGTTTATATTAGAACGATCCTTTCATTTGAAATATGTACGTATTAAGATTTGAATTCGTTCTTACACAGTTTATACAACGAATGAAATTTGCCATGCAAACGTTTAATGTTTGATGTCTATCACTATTCATAGGTAGATGAACTTTCGTATGCATAACGTGCTATAATTGGGTTCAATAATCTTTAATACACATTGAAAACTCATATGCTACAGGCAATAGATAATATAGATATACGCCCATCAATGAATGCATATAGTTTGTATATAAATTAGTTTGTGATACTTCCACGTAGGTTTAAAAAATACACATGGTGGCGCACACATGCTGCAAAAAGTAGTATTTAAAAAATGTACCGCTTAGGTTCTTTTTGGTTAAAAGTTCACCTTAAAATCAGTTGGGATTGTCGCAAGACTTGTATCAACCAACCAATATTAAAAGACAGAATTGAAATATTCGAAACCGTCGTGAAGTTATTGTAATTACTAAAGTAAATACGGCGAGATATATCAAGTTGCCCAGAGTTTACACTACGGGAACCATGACAAACGTTCCTAACAGGAATTAACTTAACTTCACGCTTTGTATTTCGTAATAGGTTTCACATTGTGAGTTTCAAAGGAAACGATTTCACTTTATCACAGTCAATATAAATTGACAAATGACATGACTCATAAAATAAATGATAAGTTGTTATCAGTATAAATACCATCATAAGCCTTAGGCTTAAGCTCAGTTGAAATATTGGACGCGAGGTGAAATAATGTTAAAGCTGATAGGATGCTGCTGATTAGCAACGAGTTCAAAATTAACAGGTAAGCATACACATTGCAATTTTAGTTACACTGGCCAGATTTAGGATTTTATTATGCATATTTGTGATTCCAGTTTATACGAAAATATCCTTACAACGTAGTTTCCTGTCGGAACTCAAAAGCGTTTATTTTCGTTCGACCGTTTTCACTTATCATGGAAACCTCAGCAAGTAAACCACTTCCGAAGTCGGAATCATCAACAAGTCAAACAAACTATCAAACTAAAATCCAAACTCACCAACAAATTCCAACCAAAGGTAACAGCCAGCTTTTTTTGAAAGAAAAACCTAGATCAGATCATATATTTATAGGCTCCGGAGTAGGAAGTTTGTCTATTTTGCGATGACGTTCAGAAAAACTGCACGTGTTTTATATACAGTGATTTACCGCGTAGTAATTCATTTGAAATATCTTACGCATAATAAGCACTAAAGAATCTAAAAAATATTAAATTTTGTTAGATATCATTGTGTGACACAGTAAATGTAATCAGTAAATAAATCATGTATAAAGTTAACGGTAGCATTTTAAACATATTTCTGCTATTATAACAATTCATCCAAAAATACATCCATACCCACATACATAAAATCCTCAAAAGTAAATACACTAGTAGCCTTCAAATCATAAACAGTATCATAGAAAAAACGACCAAGTTAGGCTGACTGCCATCAAGATGCATAAATAGGGAGCGTAATACAAGTTCTACTGCCTCACAGTTATAAACTCCAAATAATAAAATCCTAAGATGAATTTCTCATGCTATCTGCCTGTTTCTCCCTCTGTCCGACTGTCAACCTGCACGGAATCTTAGCAATAACATGGCAGATTTGCGAGTATTTTTTGCATATTGATGATGTAGCAATTTAAAATTGAATACATCTCACAAAATTTCTCGACGGACTGTAAGCCATCCCCTTTGCACACATAATCTTGCAAACAGGCATGGTGGTGGGTTTTATTAACGGGCTAGGTATACCCATTTTATCCGTTTTACCCATGCCCACTTAACAAAAATTTATGTGGGTTTTTGGGCAAAATAAAATACTGGGGTAAATCGATACACAAAAATTAAATACTGGGTAAATGTTACATACAACATGCATTAATAGGATTCAGCTGGAGGCAATATCATTTATTAAAAAGAAATCGAACGAGAAAAACAAATACCATAATATTATGTTTGTTGTTCGCATTAATACATCTGTTTACTACACACATTTTATCATTTCTGTCAGTTTTAGACAGTCGGTAATGACAATCAGTTCTGGCGTTCATTTAGAAGACTTTTTCTTGTGTTACTTAAAAATAGTAGTTTAGGAAAAGGAAAGGGTTCTTGGGTAGTAATCTGTAGATTCTGTTGGGTACTTGGGTAGTTTTTTGAAGAGAGATTGAGTAGAACAAGTGACAACAGTCAATTACTTATTTGAAAAAAATTGGGATACTGTGGACACTCTCTGAAAAGCACAGCAGTTTAATTAAACGCTGGCCTTGCTTTCAGCTTGTATAAATTAAAAAGCAAAGCAATACGTGGACAGTTCTAGTCGTATGTGAGATTCTTCAATGGCATAATGGTATTACATGTATTTAGATAGGAAACCCGTTTTTACCCATCAAACCCAAAAAACCCGAATATTAGCCAAAAAACCCGTGGGTACCACCATGCCTACTTGCAAACAACAGGGATTATTTTGTTGAAATTGTACTTTTACAGAGTAAGCAACGGAATATTTCTGAATTAGAAAAGTACGAACTATGCAAGATCATTTTTAGACAAGAGACAAGTATAGATATGAAGTCGTCAGAAGTCTGCAGAAATGTTAGTTTTGCCAGTGCTTCTGGAGTACAAGCAGACAAAAATGAGAAATCAAAGATTTTCAAACCCAAACCACATAAATTCAGAGCAACATGAAGCAACTTGTGCAGCTGTATTGTACATATATTCAAATAAATTTTTTAAAAACTTCAATTCAAGAATTCAATTTACTGTTGGTTCTTTAATTTGTAAATTTATTTTTCCAATTCCATTTCACTAATTGACGATTACAATCCAAGCCTTGGATTCAAATATGTTTAATATATAAAAAACTCAATTGACTGCCAAACACTTGCTATTTAACTATGGATATTCCACCATACCCGCTACCAACAACAGCTCTAAAGTTAGCAATACGGAAATGTCCATGTGTCAACTCGCAGTTTTTAGTCTCTACAGAGTATGAGGGTTTGGATGGGCCACTGTGAGAATTGCAGGGAGAATCGGAATGATTGTCCAGCGCTCCTGGGACTCGACTAGAGTGGCCATAAGGTGCCAAGTTGGGACAGTTAAGTCTCTGTGGCCTGGAATTCATTTCCTAAAATTATTGAAAGTCTACAATATCATTTACAGTATAGGTATGATTCAAAATTTACTACAAAATATATCAATCGGCTGGTAACTTACAAGGTTATCGTTAATAGTAGAAGTTTTCCAAGGATCTCTAGTTGATGTTGATCACTAGCTTGTTTAAAAGCTATACACAAACCAAAACCTTTCAGCTTGCTTTTATAGAACTCTTGTCTTTGTCTTTATTTAAACATTTCATAGTCATGACATTTCAGAATGAGTGCATTAACTTATATTGTTGATTTGGGTTCATTATATTTTGAAGTATGGATGTTTTTGTTAATGTCAGAAGAATGACAGTCTGATAAGCATGTACACACATGAGTCATTGCAAAATGTAAAATGCAAAACGGTGTTTGGGGAAGAAAATCATAAAGTTTGCGCCTTAGATAGTTCATTTTCAAATATTTTCTTATTATAAGGAAGTCTAAATTTTTTAAACAAAAATATATTTTACTGACGACAATATATATACCCTATTTTGAGGATTATGAGAGGTGTATGAACTCGTTGCACTCTATATGATCTCTAATCTCTGGGCTTGACTAGAGGCCAAAGACCTTGATAAGAATATCAAAGCTTTTCGGACCGTATATGTCTACTCTGACAACTGACTCTTTTATCTTTTTCATAAAACAAGTTATTGATAATAAAGTATGGGATCAAAGCTAAGCTAAGATAATAAACATGTAGCAGATATAACTTTTATGACCTTCAAAGTGGTATATTTTAAAATAAAATTCGTATTATAAATGCCTCGTGAAGCACATCATTGTTAAGATTTGTGCGTTTTTTAAAAATGCAAATGCATCCGTTTATAAAAATACGTTTGCACAATACGAACCCGACACAAAGTCGTTGATCTGCTGCAGTTTGTATCGATCTTTTGTCAAAAACTTACACGATTTCTAGAAATGCAAGCTGAAATTTTCCATAAAGTGCATACAAGCTTTGATTAAAACATAAGACTTGCTTCATTTCACCACGTTTGATTATAATTGGTCACTCGTTGGAAAGTACGTCAGAGTTAGAAAATTCTGAACCTTAACCGTTTTTGTTTATTTTATATTTTATGCATTAATATGTACCCACTGGGTAAGTTTCTTTGTAACTAACTAGGAGAAAGTTTTGTAAGTACACGGTACAGGTCTTATCTGGTATAGATTTTTTGAGTAGATCAGGCAAGTGGTTGTAAAGAGTCTCAAATAGAAACATGTTAGAAATTTCCATTCATAGGATTGTGCGTATGAAAAAAATGAGAGCGGGTGATGTAAGTTTTGCGCCTTGACCTGACATTGAACCGCGCGCAGTGCGCGGCTCTAAATTAGAGAATGCGCGGTCCTACTTCAATGAAAATTTTAACAATTTACAACCCAACAATTTACTAAACAGAGCAAAGTCATTGGGATACAAGTTACAATTTAAAACATAAACAATTCTAAGAACATAAAACCGTTAACTTCACGTTTCATAAAGTTAGTTAAGGTTAGTAAAGGTTAAGTTATAACTATTATAATAATATTTTGAGTTCTCATTCTCATGCATTTTGACCAGCCTAGCATATCATATTATCATTGGTTATTTTCCCAAGGACTTTGCTCTGTTTAGTAAATTGGTGGGAGCAAACTTGCTTGGGAGCTTAAGTCCTAAGGGGGCAAATAGTTTGGGAGCAAATGGAACAGGGAGCAAGTTGGCATGGGAGACAAGTGGTCCGGGAGCTAGTTGATATGGGAGCTAATGTGTCTGGGAGCAAATGGCACGGGGAGCTAATGTGTCTGGGAGCAAGTGGGTCGGGGAGCTAACTGATCACCGGGAGCTGGTTGGTTCGGGAGCTAATAGCCTAGACCCAAATACGGGTCTAGGCTATTAGCTCCCGAACCACCGGAAAAGGTTAAGGTTAACGGTTTTATGTTCTTAATTGTAGCTTGTATCTCAATGAACTGTTAAGTAAATTGTTGGGAGCAAACTTGCCTGGGAGCTAAAGTCCTACGGGGGCAAATAGTTTGGGAGCAAACTGCACAGGGAGCAATATGGCATGGGAGGTAAGTGGTCAGGGAGCTAAAGGTTATGAGAGCAAACTTACCTGGGAGCAAATGGCACGGGGAGCTAATGTGTCTGGGAGCAGGTGGGTCGGGGAGCTAACTGACCACCGGGAGCTAGTTGGTTCGGGAGCTAATAGCCGGTTACCAACAAATACCCATTTGGGATTTTAACAATCACTATATTGACATTCATCTCCTTTCTCGTCCAGTTACCGAAAGGTTCTCCTGGTAAGTAGTTCTAACAAAATATTGAAATACAGAACTAGCGTTGAATAGTAAATCAGACTGAACTGACTAGCATCATTCCTACAATTTTTTAGTAGTTTGAGTACAGAATGTTGAGAATATTATGAGAAAATATATATCACATTTGAAAATGCATTCAAATCATTTTAATAAATGCGTTAACGTTTGTAAATTAAAAATTAGGAATGTACGAAGGCAAACGTTAAAGTCGTTGGTATTGCGTCAGCTAAAACCAAGTTTATAATGACATCATATACCCTTGCCAGAATTGTGAATTGTTGCACCACGTTTCTACTATACCATATTTAAAGCTTACGTAACCGTTTACATGGCTTAACGGATTTGCTTTAAAACGTTACTTTAGTGTGATGACGCATCTAAATCTGATGATTACACAAAAAAATATGAAAGGTTGTCGGCTTATATGATGAATATTTATTTACCTGCTTGAACTATGCGTGTGCATAGAAAAACCATAATTTGGTTTCCTTATGCTTCCATCGTGAATAAGCTTAAGGGCCGTTTTTCAGAAACTATACGGAACGTAAAGTTTCTTCTGGCCTTTACCTAACTGACTAGAATAAATCTATCGAATTTCTTTTATTGTTTATGCGGTTGTTGCTGACTAATTCTGCTGTTCATCACTTTGACGCATAGACTGGATGATAAGTTCTATAACCGCGTTCTGGCTTTTTATAATAATTTTGTCAGCATCCTGTATGATTCAAACATTAAATCATCAGGTAACAGCGCAGTCGAGTGTTTCATGTTGACTTACCAACAATTAATGCTAATCTCATCTCATTGTGTGATCTGCGCTTCCGCTTTTTTAATAAGTCATAGAAACTATAAACATTGCTTTATATGTGGGTACGAAAATGAGCATCTTGGGTGCAAAAACTAAAGACTCAGTGCAGTTCTTGGGTGTAGGACCCCATTTATATTGAGAATTATTCCACGGACATTATCTTTGCCAATTTTTTGTATCCGACAGTTATCTCCGTCCCAAAACTTGCTTACAGACACAAGTAGTTATTAACTCTGTGAAGGACCAGACACAGCTGCGTCACTCCTCTAGAGTATCCCAATCCTCGTTAAGTGAGGTTGAGACCCAGGGAAGTTAATATGATGCTCAGCGCTTTTCAGTGCCAAGTTCCAAAATAAATGTGCAATAAAAAAAGCCTCAGTTTAAGCAGCAAGTATTTTGGAGACAGTATTGGAGCAGCGTTTGCTTTGCTGACAAACTGTTGGTCAATTTTCCTGTAAAAATTTTCTGAAATACTTAGATATGAAATAAAAGCGCATAAGATTATTGCAGTTTATAAAAACATTTTAGGGTATAGTTGGTACTACTGATACTGAAATATTGCTGCTTACCAATCAGTCTTGACTAACAGCACCGTCGTAGCGCTCTACTACATTCCACCATGCGTTTGATAATTCGAATAACCTGAAACCTGTTCGTTTCTCTCTACTTTTTTCCTGATTGTACAATAGAATGGTGACTTATCATTTTTAACCTTTACCATGCACATCATAAAGGACCTTATTCAAATTCTCACTACACTGGGCCCCTGCCTTAACTTTTCAACTACAAGCAGAATGGTTACAATTTATAGCTCATTTGAAAAAGCAACTCAAGTACTATTATGCCACAGTTCAGTTATGTCCCAAATCTCTTGCGCATGGTCCGATTTTTGCAAAAATATTTTGCAAAAATCCTATTCAATAGACATTACCATGCTATATAAAAACCTAGTATCTTCGTAACAAGTAGAATGGTTACAAATAATAGCTCATTCAAAAGAGCAACTCAAGCACTATTACGCTACCGTCCAGTTGTGTCCCGATTTGCTTGCGCATGGTCCGATTTTTGCAAAAATATTTTGCAAAAATCCACTTCACCAGACATTACTATGCTATATGAAAACCTCATAGTTTTGCAAAAATCGGACCATGCGCAATCAATACGGGACACACCTGTTGTGGGGCCTAATAGTGCTTGAGTTGCTCTATCAAATGAGCTATTATTTGTAACCATTCTACTTGTTGTTACGAAGATACTAGGTTTTATATAGCATTGGATTGTCTATTGCAGTGGAGTTTTGCAAAATATTTTTGCAAAAATCGGACCATGCGCAAGTGAATCGGGACATAACTGAACTGTGGCATATTAGTACTTGAGTTGCTCTTTCGAATGAGCTATAAATTGTAACCATTCTGCTTGTAGTTGAAAAGTTAAGGCAGGGGCCCAGTGTAGTGAGAACTTGAATATGGCCCTTTGTAGTGAATAATCGTATTTGAAGAATCCTCGGTTACCAAGCCGGCTGGCCACCGAGGTAACTTAAAAGGCTGATCCTCATTTACTGAGATACCGTCATCCAGCAGTGGATTGACATCGCAGGCCTAGCTTGTGACGGGGTTATATTTTAATCGTATTTGATGAAATGTAAACATCTCAATCAACGTATGTGTGGGTAAATCTCCGATCAAAAAACGAATCTTACCAAACGTATGTATAGTTTTTAATTTCTGTTAATCATCGCCAGAATATACAGACAATGCTTTTGACAACAAGTTTAAAAAGTTTTTACGTCAACAAAGAAGCATTATGTTGCAAATTTTAAGACTTCGTAAAATTCAGTCAACATTTAAGCCTTGGAACATGTGTAATCTTGCAACCAATAGTTAGTTGTTGGTACGTATAACTTAACTATATCAGCATTAAAACAAACTACTTCATGATTTTTGTTCGGACAGATAACGGAACTGTCTCGAGGCATTCTGCATTGCAACTCAATTTACGAGATTCTATGATGAACAGTAGCCTACCGTTTATGAATTTAAATAAATGATACTTATCAATCATGACAACTAATATATTATTCTTTCGTTGAGCGTGGGCCATTTTCAACCATTTTTAACATGACAGGAATTATCTTGTGTTTACATTGAAAATGAAAGTCATTATCAGTAATAAACTTAATGATTGATAACACTCATCAGTGTGCAGGATGTTTTACATAGATAATTGAAGTGATGATTTTGTTTTCATGATTGGTTTTAATTTAGTTTGTTTCTAACAATTGTGGAAAGCACTGGAAGCGTTTTACGAAGTTAAAAATATCATTTACTTCAATGACTTTCACAAAAAAAATTGTCGAGTAAAAGATATTAGTCAATAAACATTAAACCTAACATAAAACTATTAATCTTTAATCTCAAGCTATTTTTTAATAAATTTTAGCCGTTTACTTAAACAGTTTTTAGGGAAGCTTCAATCAATACACGTTCAGCCTGCGTAACAAAAACTCCAAAAATGGACGAAATAGAAGTGGACTGTATAAACCGCAACTTGACAGACCTTATAGCAAGCACCAGATGCAATGAAGTTTTCCTATCTTATTTTGTCAAGGATGGGGTTTTGTCGGGAGAAGACCTTGATGATATTGTGCGTAAAATGTAAAATACATCTCAGCATTAAGCAATGTTTGTTTTGCAGATACTGTTTGTCAATACTTTTGCATGTTTGATTATTTTCAAGAAATCCAAAAGTGGGGAGACGGCTAAAGCTGCAATCTTTTACGAAATTGTAAAACAGCGAAGACATGGATATCAATGCTTGCTACGAGCATTGGAAGAGACTGTGCAGTCAGGAGCCTGGATGAAGTTGGTGTCATTTCAAAACCAGAAAGCTACTAAAACAAAATTTGGCGTCTCAGATGAAGGTTCCCATACTCTGCTCAATGCCTTTATGTTCCATGTGAGGGCGCCAGCTCCTCTGTTTACGGGTAGAAACAGGGATCTTCAAAACTTGCATAAGAAGTTGTCAGCTTTTAATAATCCTGGTGGTAGTGTAAATGTAGTGGCTTTAAGTGGATTAGGAGGTATAGGCAAAACCGAGCTGGTACGTAAATACATCCAAGGTCAATACCCAGGTTACTATGAGTTTGTCATTTGGATAAACGGTGAACCAGATTCAATCAAAGAGTCTTTTCGTACATTAGCAAAAGATAAGCTTAATATATCCACTACAGACGCCAACAAAGGAGAAAAAGATATTACCACTATAGTCTCAGAAGTTTATAGACATTTTACAAAACGAAGAAGTCTGTTTGTTTTTGACAACGCGGAGAAATCAAATTATCTAAGTGATTACCTGCCAAGGAACTACATAACAGATAAAACCGATGTTGGCAGTGGTTATATTAAGGTAGTCCTTACTACACGAAATAGCAACTGGGCACAAGAAGAAGCTTATGAACTAACCTTAAAAGAGTTAGGACCAGACGATGCCATTGAGTTTGTAAGAAAAGGCTTAGAAATTACTTCATATGAAGACATTCACGAAATCACCGGTCTAGTTAAAAAATTGCAATGCTTTCCGCTTGCTTTACAACAAGCAATTGCGTACATTAGAGAAGAAAATAAACTAGATCCAGACGGATACACTATTGTATCCTTTCTAGAAGACTTTCAAAATCAGTCGATGCAAATTTTAGATTATTTACCTAGTTTAATAAACTTAGACTATAACAAAACCACGTACGCAACATGGAAAATGACTCTTGAAAAAATTGGCAAGCAGGAGCCGTATGGTGACTTGGCTGTCCGAATTATCAATTGTATGGCATACATGTCAGATAATTTTGATCGATCGTCATTCAATTCTATTTCAGCAAATAAGAGAGAGATTGGCAAAGCCGTTGGGTTGCTTCAGTCGTATTCTATGATAACGAGTGATATGAAGCCAAATTCGAAGCTACGTATTCACAGGCTGGTGCAAGAAGTGATACAAAAAAACTTGCAGATTGACAACAAAGAAGAAGATATTCTTGAGTATGTCCTGGAAATTCTTAAATTTACTCCTTTTAATGGAAATTTAGATCATGCCATATCCGCCTGGTCTCATGCCAGTGCGCACACAAATTTGGTCAAGAAATTCAGCAAGTTTCCAAGCGAAGTTACTGAAGGTCTTATAGGGCATGGCAGGTTTCGAGAAGCTTTAGAGTTTGCCCAGCGCAATAAGGATAAAATTAGAATTGAGTTGGGCGAGGCTGGTGTTTTGGATTTGAGTCATCAAATAGGGGTAGCAAGTTATCGACTGGGTAACTATAACGAAGCAATGACAATTTTAGAAGATGTGCTTGAAAACCGTAAACACGTTTGTGGAGAAATGAATCCTGACACACTTGACACAATACATTTTATTGCATCCCTGAAACTTGAACAAGGCAAACCAGAAGTAGCTCGAGAAATGTATAGAGATGTGTTTGAAAAGAAACAACAGGTTTTGGGGTTGCAAAAAGAAAAGACAATCGACAGTTTGCTAAATGAAGGTATATGTCTACTTGAAATGAGTCAGTATACCGAAGCTCTTGAGTGTTACAATAAAGCATATCTGCTTTATGTTAACATTCTTGGCGAAGATAGCGAAGCCGCTTTAATTACAAAGCAGAACATTGCCGTCTTAATCGGTGATATGGGCAAGTTAAAGGAAGCAATAAAAACGCTAAGAAGTCTACAAAGTTCTGAAAACCAGAAAAAAGACATTCTTAGACAATTAATAGTTAACCAAAATCTTGCTTTCTATCTAGCACTAGATGGTCAGCTTGATGAGGCATATGAGTTAAGCAAAAGTACATTGATGGAACTTGCACGGCTTATTGGTGACGATCATCCACATACTTTGATGACAAAAACCAATCTTGGAATAATTCAAAGAAAAATGCACAGATTTGATGAAGCCCTTAAAACACAGCATGAAGTATACAAAAAGCATTTAAGCATTTTTGGGAAAGACACTGACAAAACATTGTTAGTGAAGGCAGAAATTGGAATCATATGGGGTTGGCAAAAACTTTATGATGATTCAGTAAGTGCATTAAAAGAAATTATTAGATTATTAGAATCAAAACGAGAAACAAAACATCACAATGTTATCCGCATAAAAATTGAACTTGCATCAATTTTGGAATCCCAGGGAAATAAAAACGAGGCATTGCAAATTTTAGTAGATGTTAAACAAGTAATTCTAGACACCTTGGGCGAAGAACATGCCGAGCTTCCTAAAATTTCTGAAAGTATCTTAAGACTTACCAAAAATTAGCTTATAACAAAACTGGTAAACTTTACCGTATGTTATATTAATGCACGTTACACTTATGTTCTTCTTGTAATGTGTAGTCAGCTAGACTTATATATACACATAATAATATGCACAAATATCATGTAATCTAAGTCAATCAAGATTTCAGTTGTTGTATGTTATCTAAATATGAGTGACGTTTTTACTAGCTCGCTGCTTCTGCAGGAGAACTTATTAAGATATCGGTGTTTGCTTGAACGTGGGTGCGTCTATCTGTTCAATTTATTTCAAACAGGACTAAATGAGCCATCCACCAAGCTAAATAGGTTATAATTTAGGTTAAATTGGATTTAAACCAGGCTATTAAGCTCCTAACATTTCAATTAGCAGGTTTCTTGAATTTATATACCTGCTTTAAGCAGCAAACATTTTTTGGTTTGCCAAAACTGGTTTTTTAAACCGTAAAACAGAATTTGTGGTTAAGAAGAACAAAATACGTCGAAAATTGTGTATAAACATTTTTATAGTTGTAACTTTCGTTCTATTTTGTAACCTATTTAGCATAGTTGGAGTTTATTAAACTTTGAGTTTGAGTTTCTGGGGGTCGCCAGACAAACTGATGCATGCAAATATTTTTTTACTCAAAATTACCGTAGGCGTCTTAGGAAATATTTCAAAAAATAAACCACTGTCGCAAATAATGTTAACACGACATGTAAAATATGATAAGGAAGCATTCCACACTGTTATCAATATAAAAGATAAGATAAGCGTACCGAGGTTATTTTAGTTAAATTATCAGGCGCATGATGAAATGTAGATGCTGGCTTGTTTTGTGATCTAATCTTATTCGTAAGACATAATAAAATATAAGTAAAACAAAATAACTTTTCGTTATGCTTTTGTAAAATTTTTCCTTTAAATGCATGGCCAAATAACAAAACCTCTGTTTGTGCGTTATTCCAGTTTAACGTTTTTCAGATTATGGATACAAACGTGGCAGAAATGCTTTCAAGTTGCGATTCAATCGTTACGAGCGAAACCAATCAACCAAACCCGAACCCAAACTCCAAGGCAATGCAGGAGCATAATGATACTCAGATACTTTTAAAAGAGAAGCGCAGATTGACACTTTTGTTTGCACCGGAATAGGAATGTAATTATTGACAAACGTTTATTCGTAAAGTAATACACAACAAACTATCAATTTGTAAACCAAATATTATATTTTGTTGGTTAAAAACAATTATGTTACTGCTAAGTCATGAATACTAAATGAATATTTTTTTATATTCTGGATGCTGATTCATAAGACTTTATTAAGAATCAAAGATTCTTCTATTTCCTATTCCAGCCATCCGGCCGTTCGTGTGCACGCTTTCCTCCGAAATGGCTAATCGGATTTTACCAAATTTGGTATACAGGCTTAAGGCGACCTCTGACTAAACCCTATTGAATTTTATGTCAATTGGCTTACTCTAAAGATCAGAGGTCACCAGTGGTTCAACATTTTTATAAAAAACCTATATCATGCGGCTCATGAGCTTAGGTGCATTTTTCACCAAGACTACGAATCCAGAGTTCGTTTGTTAAAATTTGACTATTTAGACCCTGATTTGGGGCCTTAATTGTCATTTATTCCAAATTGTCGGATCCATGCTGTGCGACACATGATTTTAGGTCAATTTTTGATCAAACACAGTGTACATTTGTTAAAATTTAATTAGTTAGGCGCTGATTTCGTACCCCATCTTTGATTCTTAATTACTCCATTTACCAATGATTTAATAATTTGTGCATGCTAAAATCCTCTAGGTTGATCATATTTAACAAGTCGAGTAAATTCCGTTGTTATAAAAATTAGGTGATTGACATATGATACCAGTTTTGAGAAAAGCAAATGTTCCTTGAGGTATGGTCAGTCGAAGGAAAACAATATCAAGTATCTTCGACACTCAACAACTTTTTCGAAAATAAATTTACACATCTGCGACGCAATTTGACACATGCATAAGTAGACTATAAGGTTTTTGTGCATACCTGCGTTGGAATGTTAACATGTTAAGACAGGTGTCTACATATATAAGACAAATTTTAGAAATTCAAAGTAATGGGATGAGTCAATGAAAGTTTAAAAAATGCTTTGCCAACTATCATTTCTTCATGTTTGTTTTTATTCTGACTATCCTTATATGATGGAAGGTACTATTTTCAGGCAAGATTCTATTCGGATTAAAATGCTTAACATTGAAAAGTTTTATATACTCCTTTTGTTCTTGCAAACCAGAAAGCAATATGCGCAAGTCAAACACATTTTTTCTGCAAATAAACATTTTAGGAAGTTGAAACTAATTTTTTGTAATGCTAGTATTTTATTACATAAAATAATGTTATTAATATATATTTCCATATACATGACATTTTGAATGAAACTTAAACATTGTATTCATAACTAACAGTATTAAGTAACTATTAGTTACTTAACAATGGATATTCCACCATATCCGCTACCAACAACGGCTCTAAAGTAAAGGTTTCAGGTACGATATTGTCCTTGCCTTAACCTGCCGTTGTTATTTCCAGCTAAACATGAAGGCCCAACCTTGCCGCTGTTTGAATTACAAATTGACAGAAGGGTATACTTCGAAAAGTTCCAGCAACCCAACTGGACACGTCATTAGCTTCTAAATCGGGCAAAATATTCCTCGTTTGTTTGAAATTCATTGCCTAAAATATTTTTTAAATACAATACAATTGGCATTGTGGTTAACAAACAGACAATACGAGCATATTTAAATAATGACATACAAACTGGAAAGAAATGCTATTGTTTGAGTCGATATTCTTTTGTGTTCTGCTTACAGTCTTCATGCCAACTCAGGACTCCTTTGTCCGTAAAGCATTCTGTTTTTGTAGTGTATGTACGAGATATCATAAACATTATCTGTTGAAAACACTCAATCAATAAATATTACCTTCAGGTTAGAAAAGATTGACGCAATACGTGTATTAATGTAAAAATTGTTGGATGTGAATTTATTGATAACTATACCATTTCACGCAATGCAATGTGTTGTGTAAAGTGATAGCTTAATATTTTGCAACATGAAGTGCAAAATGTAATTGGTATATCTGTTATGTACAAGCCGAAAAATATAATACTCAATGAAAATGATATTTCTGAAGTCGGCCACTTTTTAAGTTATGCATGTATGTACTTTATAAGCATACATTTTAAACATATAATGATAATCACAACCATCCTTGATGGCAAGTCATTGCTTAAGAATGAAAAAACACATATACTACTGGTGTTTTGTAATCTTACGCAGCATAAACATAATAAAACAAAATTAATTTACGAGAAAATGAATCCAATTAAGTTAATCAAAAATGAACCTTCTCCAGGTTAACTTCGACTCTTCTTCATTGATGAATCATTGCTTGTTGGTATCGAATACAACAAATTGACCAGCAAGTTTATATGCTCCAAACAATATCACTTTTTCATGGAATCCTGTCTTCAAGCTGTAGCAAAAACATTTATGTGCGCTGAGGTGCATACTTAACGTTTTTCTAAGAATTAAGATTCTAGTAGAGCTACATGCTTTCAGACAGATATTTTAAGCACAAAATATTCATCGTCGTGAATTTTAGGATTAAATGGTTTTAGGTTATACGTTATCAACTTATAAATTGGCCAGGCAAATCCTATATATATACTAATAATAATAATAATAATAATAATAATAATAATAATAAGTTGGGTTTTTATTGTCCAGTTTTCCTCATAAGAGGTAAATTACAACAAGACAAGGAAATTTAGAAAATACAGATTATACAAAGACAATAATATGTCAATATGTTGATTATACATGTTAATACAAATGTAATTTGTTTAATCGAATACATCATCATTGTCAAGAAATTCTTTGGATTGAAGTTCTAGTAAATATGAATGCAGATCACGTTTAAATAAAGATAGATAAGATAAGATAAGAGCAATGTATGTCTGCAGATTACTGCTTATATTTTTGCAGTCTCATTTGTATATCCCCGTAATGCATTTATTTTGTTAAGGCTGATGAACAAAACGTGTCTTTTGTACTGCGCAAATGACTGTTTTATCTTTTGCATGTTTGTTCCTGCTTAATGACTACATAAAAATTAAATCATGTAAATTAAAAACTGTCAATCCATATGAAATGCAGATAAAAATAATATGACAATTGATTATATTTATATTTACAATGGCTTTGCTAAATTGTATACTGCATGAACTTGGCATAAATTGCAGGAAGTTTTTGACATAAATAAAAATTAATTCATGTGAAATCAAAACTGTCAATGAAAAAAGAACAGCAGATAAAAATGTAATGACACTTATGGCAATTGATTACATTTATATTTCAGGAAGCTTTTAACTTAGTAGTTGTGAAATAGAAAATATTACATATTGTAGCGTGAGTTAGTTGTTAGCCATGTAAATGTGCTTTTATGTGAACAGACAAATGCGCCATACGTCAAAATACGCTTCAAAATTCTTAATCAATTTATAAAGAATGAGACACGGAAAGAACTAAAACCGATTTAAAATCAATAAATAATTAAGCCAAAAACCACCAGTGAATGGTAAGACACATATGCAAAAAGAAGCAATTATACATATTGCAGCTATTATTACACTCGTCTCTGGTAAATTTTGCAAATATCATTGAACAAAGATAGCTAAGTTTTACGTTGCTGAGTTTCTGTTATTGCTTTTAACCCTTTCAATAATATTGTCATTTATTATTTGTCTCCAGCAATGTGCTTATATTTGCATACAAAGTGATAAATGAGCAGTTCAGTGTAAATATCAATCCAAATGCTTATGATACTTATTCATATAGGTTTTCAGAATGCGAGATATGCTTATCTGAAAATGTAGCCATGGATTTTACAAAACTGTTTTATCAATTGCGGGCAAGGCATAAGTGTATACGGGGTAGGTTTATGTACATTTACAAGCCAAATCGGATCTTTGATCTGTGGCCCGTGGCAATGTATTAAATATTGGGCCCGGAATACGCTTGAATAATCCTACCTGCTATATGGTATGTGATTATATATTGGCAACTCAAAACTTTGTGAAATTGTAGTCAATATTGAGTGTCAAAACAAATGACATCATGTGATAAGTGCAGTTGAGTTTGCTTAATTGTTGTGTTAAAACTAGGGTATCAGTAGGAAACACCCTGGGTATCAGTATCAGTAGGAAAAACCTTGGGTATCGGTATCAGTAGGAAAAACCTTGGGTATCAGCATCAGTAAGAAACACCTTCTGTGGTATTGTACAATTACAACCCTTTCCGGATCACTGCGAAGTTGTATTTAATATTGCCAACAACAAACATGTTGATTGACAGAAATGGATTGATTTTTGTGTTATGACAACAAAATTAGCAAATTGAATGTGTCAGCAAACAATACAATTTTGAATTTGAGGAATTACGAGCAACTATAACATTTCCGGACAAACATTGCTCCCATTCGATTTGGTAAGCTGCTGTATTTCTACTAGTGAGCTAGAGTATAGCGCAATGCGAGCATGCATTTGAATATAGTAAACGCAATGTATTTTTAACTCCAATTTACTTCCGTTATTTTACAAGCACTGAATTGTAATCAGAAGCGTTCGAATTAATTTGGAACTAAATCAATTTGACTTGACAGGGGTTGTGAAACATCATTTTATTTTTAGTTACAACCATTGCAAAATCAGACTGGTATAAAAGCAACATAATCAGTTTTGCGTTGCTTAATAGATTGCAAGCCGTCAACCAATAATCCGAAAAAATACCACCACTTTTAAACGTTTTATAAGGTAAATATATTTAAATTTGTTAAACTTCACTGGTAAGTTGGTAAAGCTGACAATGTTATTGTAAACTTTTATAGTGAATATGTTTGGTGTAGTAATATATCATGCAAATCAATTTATAGATAATGGATACCAAGCGAGAGAGAGCTAATTGGCCATTAGCGGAAGTTAATGACCATTCTATTAATAGAATGGCCTTTCTAATGGCCGCTTCCGTGGCCACGGTGCCCGACTCAAATAGTGAAATACTAAAGCCATCATACTCTACAGGAAGTAACAATGACGAGTTGAGCCATGGTTACATTCGTACTACAAACGCAAACTTTCGAGCCGTCGTTGGTAGCGGGTATGGTGGAATTTCCATTGTTAAGTAGCCGACAATTCCTATTAATGCTGTTAACAACCGATGCTTAAAAATGAATGTATATTTAAGCATATTTCAATAAAAATTTCTCTTGACAACAAAACAGATAGCAATACTGAAAAATTAGTTGAAATGCAATTATTTTAATATCGCCAATTGAAATTTAGACCACACTGATCTTCCTCACATGTGTTTCAGGAAAAGGTCAACTCGCATATACATATACAGTGCCTTTGTAGAGGTAAGGATATTCTTTCATTTTTCTTTAATTTTTCAATGATACAATCAATTCATGCGGTTAATATGTGCTCATGCAGGGTAGTTAATAGCCGTTATATGTGCCAAGTTTCGTGACATTCTGTTACGTGGCAGCTAGGAGAAAAAAAGTTGTCATTTTGAGGTGTTCAAAAACCTAAGAATAGGTTATTTTCCAGCACGCAAATTTGCTTTCATTGTTTTTATATCTTACCAAACAACCTCGAAATGATCATAATTGGATACAATAAGCATGACTAATACAAAATGTGCTCACTTGGTGGGTTTTTATCACCAAATACTGCCTTAGAGGTACTTACATCCATAAACTTGGTTACCAACTTTTCCGTTCGGCATGCCTTTGTTTCTATAAACACGCCTGTAACTTTTTTGTTTTTTTATTTTAATCAACCAAACTACTGAATCTCTTACTTCACTACAGGGGTGCTACTTAACATTTGCCGAACTTATAGGGGTCGAAAAAATGTGTTACTATAATACTACGAGCATGTTTCTTCAGAATCGGCCAAAATTTTCTTCACCTTCTCAAAAACTCTTCAAACTTTCAGGGCTGATTTGTCTCTATAAATAAACAGAAAATTTAAAGTATCAGCTCAGACGACTGTCATAATTCGGAAAAATTGCAAAAAACGTGATATTTTTTAATGACGTCAGCTTAACCGTCATAACTTTTTTGTGTGCAAGTATTAACTAATGAAACACTACATGCTGATACACAACTAAATGGGTTATTTTCATACGGAGAATCAGGTTGTTTGCTATACTACAAAAGATTCGGCGAGGCAGTTTATTTCAAATTTTGGTATATGAGAAGGAGTTTTGGTGATTTTCACATTTTTTGGGCTTTTTGTCAAAATTGGTTTATATGTACCTTTTTTAATCGCAAATTCAAAAATAGTATTAGTTTGGTTCCAGGGTGACATTATCAGTAAAAACTGGATGATCAAATACGACCATTTGCATAGAATTTGAAGAATACTAGGATTTTTGTAGTTTTTTGAAAATAACTTTTGTATGCATCAAAATCAGGAAAATCGCCGAGATGCCCATCCTAGATTTTTTATTGCTTGTTCTAACAAATTAAACCACAAGACAAAATTCCGTTCCATGGTGGAGATACTCGAAAAAATGTATTGACATGTTTTACAAATTTGTCGGAATCAATCGTGCCAAAAGTGATCGAATGCTGTTTCCGTCTGCCTTATCCGAACTGTACAGTTAATATACCAAATGAAAGCCAATGCAAAACGACAGGATCATGTTTCTCAGATTTTTGAAATTTTGGCTTTAAAAATGTATTATCCTGTTGGATAGTCAAATGTTTTGCAAACTTATTTTCTAAAGCATCTTCAGTACGATCTTTGGAAGGGAAACGTGAATCCAAACGAAAATTATAAAATAAGTGGCGTTAAAATACGTCATAGTTTGTATTGGTGTATGGAAACTCTGCGAGCCCAACAAGCAGATTCATAGTAGGATTTAAAGATGCTAAATATTTTTACTTTGAATCGCTGCTACCTATATGTTTGTGGTAATGATAAAGTTACATGTAAAATAAGTAGCTTGAGTTCTTTGTTGTGGTACTGGTAAGCTATCATACGCTTTGAAATTTTTAGAGTGTTGCGTAAGACGACGTTGGTTTAATAATAAGTGTATTTTTAAGGGTTAAAATGGGCTTTTAATTTGTTATGTAAAATTGTTATAAAATGATAACCGGATCTTACTATCTTGTAAAAAGTAGAATGAATGAATAGAAATGTAAATGATGAAGGGGTTCCTTTTCCTGCGAATTTTAGAAAGACGTAATGAAAAACTGTTGAAAGGTAAATGAATTGTGTGTGAAGTTTATTTTGGGAGGAAGGAGCCGGAAATTAGAATTTAGGATATAAGACGGGGTACGACGCCAGTTGGATAACAGTTTGTGTTTGGCAGCTTAATGGTCACTAGAAGATAACTCTAACTCATTGTTTTCAGGAACATCGACTTAACTAAACTTCAGAGTACCGCAAGCAGCGAAAATAAACGTAAGTTAACACAAAACAATTTCACAAATTTTCCTTTTAAAGTTTTGTAAAATTGTCCAGTACAAATTTTCTAAATTTTCTGATTTAC
Organism: Entomobrya proxima; assembly: GCA_029691765.1. Lineage (NCBI taxonomy): Eukaryota > Metazoa > Arthropoda > Collembola > Entomobryomorpha > Entomobryidae > Entomobrya > Entomobrya proxima. Next base: position 48,475,256 of record CM056171.1, on the reverse strand, counting down.
TTTTCCACAGAAACAACCATGGACTTCACCAAATTTCTCCCAATTTTTATAACGCTTGCGTTATACCTCACCGTTACCGTTAGCAACGCGGCTGTTATAACCTTAACAAATCACCCCAGACGTTCTACCCAAGTAATTATTTCCAACAAGTCATTACCTTCATCTACAAATTCAATGTCTTCTGCTGCTTCAGCGGCTATGCAAGATCTGTTGAGCCCGATGATGAGATTGAGTCCATTGAAATTTTACAGTAAGAAGGGAAGGGTGCATCTTCAATACAGACCGGTACTTCCTCGTGTGGTGAATCGGATTTTGGAAAATGGAAATACTATTTTGAGCTATGTGGGATGAGAAAAGGGTTTTGTGAAAAAGAGTGAAATAGTTTTACTTGAAATGGTAGAGCAGCTATGAAATATAGTATTTTATTAAAGTCAGTTCAGTACAAAAACAATTGTTTTTATTCATTTAAAAGTTATGAGTTATGCTTTTGTTTTATTTTTAAGTTTTGACATTGATTTTATTAAAGGTTGTTTTTGAAATATTTTTGAGAAACTTTAACGCTTTTAGCCATTTTATTTGATGTGAGGATATTTAGGTAAGTTAATAGATCAGTTACGTAGAAGGTCATCACATCATTCATAGAAATTAGCATACAAATTTCATCCAAATATCACTATGGAAATGGAATAATATACCTTGACAAAAACGCTCCATTTGTCTAATAATTTGCATCCAATACAATTTACGAAATAACTTTTTGTTTAAAAATTACAAATGTATGTGGATCGGGGCGAATGGAGATTATTATTTTCTGAGGAATTTAATGAAATTACGCTTACCTACATCGGCTATGCACCTCTTCATTTAAACCTTGGCTTCAAACTTGTCGCAACAATAAATAGGTTTTATGATCTGACAACATAAATTAGTGCCCATGTCTCATTAAAAAAACAATTGCTCTCAAATCACCACAAAAATGTTATAAAGTCGAAAGAATCTTGCACCATGGTTATTGTTATGACTAACTTCAGTTCATGCTTAACAACCTACGTTTGCTGATTTATTTGAAAATGCAAACTTCAGTTCCTTTTCTGGTTCATTTTGGAATTACATTCTGTTACATATGACTACATGATGGGTATTCATTTATTGACCGCCCCATGTCCAGTTGACAAAGAACCCTTTAAGTGCCTGGTAACCGTAGAACAATTTGCTTGGCATAAATTGTCAGCAATTTTGGACTGGGATACAATACAGCAGGATTCGTAATGGACATGAAGAGACTTCCCCTTGACATTTTATCTGAAATTTATTTAGTGAAACTGCCACTGTGGAAGGAATGGTAAAACCGGTGCTGCTGCAGTGCTTGCAAAGTTTCACGCCACCGCATATTTTTTTGCTCCACTGGGCAGTTAAAGTACCTATTAGATCCACTGTTAATCTTGGCATATTTTGTTTTAATCTCGGATAAGATCAAATTCTGAAAAAATGAATTTTAAAATCAAATTTACGATGTACTATTTTATGTTAAAAATGTCAAACTTTGTATCTGCATATTTAAAGAAAATAACTGGAACGGGGCTAAAACGGAATCAATTTTTATGCCAATTCGGCTTCCAGTATAAATCAGATCTTTTTAAAACAGCAACAATTCAAGAATCATGTACAATGGCTATAAATAATTACGGGCTTTTAGTGCATGCTTATGCTTATAAACTACAATGCTAATTTACTTACGAACCCCGGACCTAATTCATGTTTTTGGTCTATTTTGAAGCGAGTGGAATAAAATGGACGAGTATGATAGCTGGGTTATTGGCACATGCAGAAAAAAAGTAAAAGGTTGTATAAAGACCTGTTGGACAATTTTAACTGAGAAAATGCTGGGTATGCAATTTGCTTAAAATTCATGTGTGGTGAGTTATGGATTGGATAATTTCTGAAGTTTGAACGACGACTGAATTGCATCAATTAACTATTGAAGCATAAAACCAAATACCTGGGGTTATTTCAGCTCATTAAGTAGGTTCTCAACATGGCATGATTAACTTGATCTCATATCACTTATTTACTTATGCGAGATATTTACATGACTTTGGTATATATAATACACAAAACACAAATAGCTGAAATTCCCAAGAAAATAGCATGATGCAAAAAAACGTTTACGTGTGTACAGGTTTAGTTTTTAAGGTTTTTTATTATGGTCGGCTCTATTTCTTAAATTGTGTTGACTCTGAATAAGCATCCCTAGAAAAATATTCCACTTCATTGAAACGTTCAAAGTCCTCCATCCCTTATCCTTCTTGAGATTTCCATCAGCCCTGCAAACATTCTCAAAGAAAAACAACCTTTTTACACAACGTCCTAATCTTACTTTTACACCTTTTTGTGCTAGAGTGAAGTGAAACTCTTCTAGAATACGTTATCTTGATAATGACCTTTGTCACTCTAGCAGGCCAACAGATTATAAGCATTTATTGCTCCTGATGAATGCATACGAAACCTAAGTAAATATTTCTATGGAAAATATCCAAAAACCTTTTCACGCAACAATACAGTTTTTGGGTTTTGGGGAGCGTTTTCAGCTAAATAGGTATTTTTCCATAAATTTTCTAGAGTTTTTTTTGTCTCATCTTGTCTTTGTTTGCTCGAGCAAGCTGACGACCAAGTACCATTTGAGCAAACAATAGCAATTGTGGTACACAGAAAGGTATACAAGTGAATCTGGCTTTGGGTTTCAGACAAAACTGCTCCATAATATATATAGTAGCAAGACAGAGACACGGGCAAGCTCATTTGTGAAAGAAAGTTGAGTGCGTACGCATACTGCCAAATTGCTCCAAGCAAACTCAGTTTTTGATATTTTGATTTCGTTTCTAAAAATTTTTGATACTACGTACTTAATAGCAGTTTTTATAGTAAATTGCATTCAATAGGATATGTTGGATTGCATTTCGTTCGTATCTACAGGTGTAAATTAACCTCCAGACCGCAACCAAAGCACTTAAAGCGTGAAAGTCCCACAACAATCAAAAGTGCATACAATTTTTGCAAATTTATTTCACATTCGTGAAAAACTGTTACAAGGAAATTAATTCAATATGTGCCAATGCTGCAATCTCGTCCCGGCTTCTGCTACAAAATCAGTCAAAGGATTGTCTACCAATGCCCCTGGTGCAACCCCCATCATCACCTATCGCCGGCGACAGCAAAAGCCTTTTTTCTTAAAAGATTTTTCCAATGACTCTTTGTGTTTGCAAGGCACTGCCAACCTGTGTTTTCCCGACGATCGTTCATGGTTTCAAGGAACAATCACTACGGATGACGATAATACTTATAGCTTGTATGGGGAACGAGTGAGCAAAGCTGAAAAGGATACCCTGTCAAATGGCAAAGGAACAAGAACAAACCAATCAATCCCGGTGAACCGACAAGTTCAGTGTTCTGAAGACTGTTACAACGTGACACTCCTTGACCATTTTACCGGCCAGAGTTACCAACTTCCTCAGATGATTGCTAGGAAACGTGCCAACTCCAAGAGTGTTCATCTGTTCAAATCAAAATGCGGAAGTGTTACTTTTACTGTGCAAAATATTAGAAGAGGACAAAAGGCTTTGGTTGAGCTAAAGAAAATGTTGGGAAATACACAAGGGATTAATGAAAAATGTTACTTGTATGGTGGAGAAATTTATGTTTCGATTTAGACAATTTGCAAATGTTTTTGAAAGCCATTCTCAGTATTAATTATTTAATTAATTTACTAATTTAAAAAATTCCTCACAGAAAAAAAAACATGTTTGTTTAACATTGCGTTTTAAAATATTTATGTAATAAATAAATATTTACGGGATAGTGATAATAAAAAAGCCGAAAAGCTAATGTCTCATAAAAACTCATTTTTGTTATGACTTGTTGCATATTATGTCTTTATTTCGCAAAAAATAACATCCGTATAGACAGGAAATTACAAAATTTTAATCAACTCCAGTTTCATGTTTTGTTTGATTTTTGTCGTTTAATTGCTTAGTATTGAAAACTATTCACAGTTTCTCAGCGAACTCTTTTACATGATTGCATACTACCAATATTCTAGGCACAAAAATGACAATTCTGGAAAGCAGCCTTTAAATGGTATATTAATATGCAATACGCGACCGTAGGTTAAAAAATGTCCTGAAATACTTGGGGCATCAAGAGCATACAAATATCTATTAGATTTTGATAGCATATATTCGGAAAGTCTTTCAGACGAACTTGTTTCATAACCGACAGAGCAAATCAGTTCCTTCTTGATACATACTAATATTTGGTTTGATGTAATTTTCATATATTATGAAAAAAATGCTAAGGTATAATACCAATGTCAGAAAAAGCTCTAGTACAAAACGATTTGTGACTTAAATACGTTAGATTTCTTCGAGTTTTCGTTTTTGGGGTAGCAAGTTGCTACCATCAGCAACATGATTAGATTTTTATTACGTTAACACTACCACTGAACAAAACTTTTCTAAAATATGTAATAAATATTAATAAAATCTGCCTCTTCAGCCATTCAATGAATAATTTTAATAAAAATAGTTTCAAAGCAGAGAAACTGAAGAGCTCAGATACAAGAGAGACTAACGTGCGTACACAAAATACCATTTTGCTCCGAATAAACTCTTCAGTATTCTTTTTAGGATTTAGGTTTAGTTAGGATTTTATTTATAAAAAGTATTCAATCAAGTCGAATCACAAGCTAACCAGCAGCGTACTATATAAGTTAAGTTGTGCTCAATCCATAAAACACTCTATCCAAATAGAATACTTGCTACCTGCATAAATTGGAATCCAAATATGAATTTAAAGAAAATTTGTGGCATCAAGATGATTCAAATTCATTTCCATGTATTTTGACAGATAAGATATATGCATACGCGCATGTTTTCTTTGCATCTCAGCGGATTTCCTTTGAGAGCATATTTTTGTACTAGCTCCACAACTGCAGCAGGCACATTTGCATCACAAGAACCAGCATGACCTTCCCGATTGAATGAGCCGGTTTGTGAACGATTCGCCATACTAGAAATAGAAAAAATATTATTTTCAGATTCTTGATCGATATATTGGTTTTACTGTTGATGAATTTTCAGTTAGAGCTATGTACTGTTATTGTTTGGAAATCAACAATTTGTTGATACAAAATGACACGTTATAAATTCAATACGTCCATATTTAATTGCAATGAAAACACTCTCATTTGATGACAATTTGAAAGAAGATTTACATGGATTTTACATAATCGTACGCTATTTCCAAAAACTTGTTGAAATTTGTAAATTTTTTGCACAAATGCCAGTTTTCTTGGTCATGAGCTGAGCATAGGTTGCTAAAGTTTGGATGTGAATTTATGTGCGTGTAAGTTTGTAGGTGAAGAATGTGAGCAGTGGGGAGCAACAAAGGAAATGTTTACGTTTTGCTACCCTTACCACTACTCGTTCATCTGTGAAGCGTAGCATGCATAAATATATAACCAGATTAGGCTTGAAGAGTAAAGCTACCGGGTATTGAGACAGGTTTTGCTACACTACACACAAAAAAGTACATCCTGAGTGGTTTTTGCATTTGTCCGTTTTATAACACACTCATATAATGCGTATATACACCGCATTTTAGAAGTGAATAGAGTATAAACATTACTGGAAGGTATTTTTGCCCCATATGCCTCTGTGTTTTGTGTGGCATACCAAAAAATCTCCATATGATCACTGATTAGGTCAGCTTTTTCCTACAACAAAACCTTGTGCTCGGAAATTAATTTGTACAGGAAAATTAGTGCTTAAAAATTGTGCTGTTTATCTGATACGCCATTTGAAAAATACTCAGGTTTGAAATAATTGTGAAAAGCTGAACGCCCTTTCTTTTGATTATTATTTTTGTTTAGTGAATATTTTAAGGTTATTTTATATTTAAAACTTTTCCTCTATTTTCAGTGACCATGGAGCCACTAGGAATGATGCAGGTATCTATGCTGCCACCGCTGGAGCTTTACGAAGCCCATGAAGCATTTTTGGACAGTATAGAAGCTCGTATGGAACGGCAACGTGAGCTCCAGGTTGAAAACTTATCACCAGAAGATGTGGTTAAATTGATGGAGGAAAACAAAATGTTGGAGGACAAGGTTTTGAGATTGGAAAGCGAAGTGGGAGAAACATTCGAAAAGTTATTGGCCCTGCGCAGAACACGGGATGAGAAACAAAAGGAAGTTGCGGAAAATAAAGTCGCTTATCAACAATTAGAAATGTTGGTGAAGCAACAGGAAACACACACGACGTTGCAAAGTTCCACTATTCCTGTTTCAGAGGTTGAGGTTCCTACAGAACCATCTTCAGTGACCCAACAAACTAACACTGGAGAAAACATACCTAGTACAACTGCTGAAACTGTTTCCGTGCAAAAGTCCACAGACCAATGTGATGAAACAGTTAACAAATGAGCAACAAAACGATAAAATCTGGGTATACACAACACAAAAATTACTAGTCACTAAAACCTGAAAAATAGCTAAGAATGTAAACCAGTCATATCTCCTACCAATACAGTAACAGAAAATATTTTAAATGTAATAATTTGTTTAGCAACCTGCACTAAATCAAAATCAGCAGTTCAAATTAAAAAAATTTAAAAACATTTTGCACATTAACTGCTTTGCAAGACTTTCGTAATGAAGCAATTAATTTCACAAAAAATCAATTGATAATATTTAAACTTTATGTTGAAGTACTAGCACTAATTGTATGTATTGCATTAGAAAATGTGAAAAATACATTGCCAACATTGCACATGTAAATTAAATTGTTGTTATAACCATTAGAATATTTTTAGGCATGTATTTTCTCGTCTATGGGAAAATACTCTTTTATCTATGGGATTAACGTTTTTTAGCCGAGAGCAAAAAATATTCAAATTTCTCCGATAAGTGAGTATTTTTCCAGGGATAAAAAAGGATTTTTCATTTTATTTGAAAAAATAATTAGAATTGTGCAATACATTAATATTCCTATTCTTTATGCAATGCTTTCTGTAGTTTTTTCGGGCGACCTGGTCCTCTTTTAATTCCAAGACCTCCTGTTGCTGCTTCAGCAGGTAGGTCAGGTCTAGTTTATCTTCTAAAACTGCTTCCCCAATTAAGTGCTTACATATGTATTTCTTTAAGAAGCCAGTACAGGAAGGACTTGTAATCTAGTAAATATGCAGATTCAGAAAAAGTAATACGATGAATAGATAGCTGCTGTTCTACATAGGTGTCAAATTTTTTCTATGTTCTAATTCCTGCGTTGGATACCAGCTTTTTGGCCTGATTCGCTGATATGGTACACTTTCCTGCTGCTCTTTGGTCAAACCAAAATTAAATTTCCTGTGGTTGCAGTGATCGCGCTCGTTGCTCAAATATACTGACACTTCATTTGCTAATACTCGCTTTTACATTTTGCCTTGTACTCTTTCTCATAAGCACAGTAGTATTAACATATTTCACTGCCTTTAAGAGTAAAATGATCTTTAATTCTACAATCTCTCCTGAGAAACAGAAATTTCTTTCCAGGCAACTGCTTTTCTTTTTGCCTTCAGCATAAAATGCTGAGGCTCATTTTCAGAATCACTGCTACTAGACATTTTGCTGATGTCTGGTTGCTTGCAAGTTTGCTACTGACATAAAATGTATGAGTATGAGGTAAAGAAATGCTATGTTGGTATGCAAAGTAAGCCCTAAAATGACAAATACTCTTTTATCCCTGAAAAAATACTCACTTATCGGAGAAACTTGAATATTTTTACCTCCAGTGATAAAAAACGTTAATCCCATAGACGATTGCAGATTTTCCCAGGACGAAAAAGATTATTTCTATTTTTAAGGACTGAGTATCAAAACCAAAAAAACTGTATGTAGCTTGTGCAGAAAAACGTTTAAACAAAATATAATATTTTTCAAACTGTGTCAGATATATTCATTATGTGTTAATACTATATAACATTTTGCAAACTAATTTACTATAATTTTCTGTTTAATGTCGTATAATTATGTAGTAAATAGTCAAACTTTTACGTAAATTTAAGCTGACCGAAACACAAACAGAAACTGAAAACTTGCAAATTAATTAACTATCATAATTTTATGGAGTAAAAATTGCAACATGTTTTTCCCAAATTTGCAAATAGGTAGTATAAAAATATTGTTACATAGAGAGCTCGGGTGGCTAAAATTGTAAACACACACACTCGAGGTGTTAAAATTGTCCAGAGTTCTTTAAGCCTTTAGTTCATTGTGCGTTTACTGTACTTTATAAATTGTGTAGTTGCGTTTTACTCGTTTGCTATTATGCTATTGATAGATCATTAGTCAAATTATTCCCTGTCGGCAGGTTTAAAAGTGAAATTTTTTTACATCAAATTACATAGGATATTTAAACTCCAAGCGCTGGAGCGGAAGGAGTAGTGCATAGGAAGTCCTATACTATTTTTTGCGTTAAGAGTTACTTGGTTTCGTGTGCGCAAAAATGCACATAAAGTTATGAAAAAAGGTTCATGTTGGTCATGATCCCGGATCTGGGTGCAAAATCTACCGAAATATGCTAGCTCGGCTGTTCGTAAAATCATTACAGTATTAATGTTAATGCCAAATAAACTCTAAAATGATAAAACCATTTACGTGTGCAAGATAACTTTTACATGCATTAATGCTATATCTCGATGTATTCCCTTCAAACTAAATATTTTAAACAATGCTTGTTTGCTACTATTTGCACCTGCTATATTAATCTGCACCAAAGTCATATTTTAATCTACCTATGAGTACCGAAAACGAGTTTGAATGTTTGACATTTTAAAATGATCAGATATTTTTATGTATTTGTCATATTCCTGTTGTAAATGGAGAAAGTTCAATAGCCCATTGAAACAAACAATAGAAAATATATTGATATGACAACATTATGATGTAACATGCATGAAAACTGAAAAGATTATCTATAGTGAAATTTAATTAAGTAAAATGATTGTGGGCTTCTACGAGTGTTAAGGAAAATAATACAATTTATTCCAACGTTTCGACCTTTTATATCTTAGTGAAATTATGAGTTAAGTCAATTTGCGATTCATGTCTTATATATTTGACTCCTAATTATCAATAGTTTTGTATTCTAGCTATAATGTTCATTTAGGACATACCGTATTTATTTGATTTATACCCCTGGCTAAAATTTCAAATTGGAGGGTGTAATTCGAGAAGGGGGAAGGGGGTCATAAATCGAGCACGGGGTATAAATCGAATAAATACGGTAGTTTTCTTATGGAATGTAAAAAATAAAATACTATTTGTAAAACTGCATTTTAATTTGAGTAAGCAATTTTTATTAAATAAGTGATCTGTATTACAAAATTAGTAATTTTGCAGTTTTCCATCACAAATGTGTTTAAAGTTTTTTTTATTTATTCCCCGAGTCAATAAATTACGCATAATTAGGATATATCCAAACAAACAAATAAATATATATAAATACAAAAATAAATAAATTTTGTAATTTGAGCCGCGGACAGTTTTCTCGTTCTGTTCTGCTTGACCTTTTCTTCATAACATGCAAAATCCGTTATCGTCTCATGAGTTGCGTTTCATAACCATAAGCACATAGTATACCCTAGCCAAAACAAAACAAAGCAAAGCAGCACGTATAACATCTGTTGAAATATAAATGCAAGCCAATGCATTGAATGCCAGTGTGTTTACTTTTTTCATATGGGACTGGCTCGCTCTGTCAGAATACAAAAATTCTCCTTTCAAATGCCGACTACGGTTTTTAGATGTGAAAATAAAATATCCGTTAACATATTTTTCCAGTTTGTTTGGAAAACAGTATTTGTTGTTTTTCCGGTACATCAGCAAACTTGTACAAAATTTAAATTCCTGGTCCCTAAACAAACTAATTTATACAACTACGAATAATCTTTCCGTAAAATGGGAACTGAAAGTGTAGAAGAAATGGAACTGGACTCAACTGTGGCAGAGCATCCACTTTTAAACTCAGTGGTAAAATTTTACAAATTTACAAACTAGGTTTGTTTACTAAACACATAAAACCAATAATTCTTAATTGCACTACTTTTGCAGATTGTCACCCACATATTTGAGCTTCTTCAAAATTCAAACTACATCACTCCCAAAAATGTTAACAATTTACGCTACGTTTGCAAAACTTGGTGCTCACTAAGCTTGCCAATATTTAGACCTGTGGCAACCATCCGTCTTGGTCCTGGCAATGTGGACAACCACAGCAAAGCACTATTTCCCATTACCGAATTTCTACAACTTTTTCAAAATCCGGATAATGATCCCCACGAGTTTCAAAACTTGCCGTTTAAAAATTACGTGATAAGTGACTTGACGTTATCTGACTACACCTTTTTAAAGGATATGGATAGCCCACAAAACTTCTGGGATACAATTGGCGCATTAGTGAATCAATTTACATTTGAAAACTGCACATTTCCTGGAAATGATACTCTACTTTTCAAGCGAATTTTGAACGAGAAGTTACCAAATCTGCAAAAGCTTTATCTACTGAATAACAAAACTGACCCACCAGCGATTAGAGAATATGATCATGCTTCAGTGGTTGAGAATGAAAGAATAAGAAACGATGAAATTTTGTCTCAAGGGCTAACTCCCAGAAACCGTAATTTGAAATATTTGGAAGTAAGTGGAGAAGTTCCAATGAACGAGCTTATACTGCTAATAAACAGTTTTAATTTGGAAACTTTAAGAGTGTGTGACAACACTAGTAGGGGCCTCAATATTGAAACTTTAATAGCCGTGTGGAGCTTGCTGGACATGTTCCGTATTAATTTGGGAGGACGACCAGAGTGCAAACTGAAAACTTTGGATGTAATGCACTCCAAAGTTTTCGATGACATTGTTTTACCTCTGCGTTTTTTACGGTATTTCAAGTTACCTTTGGAAAGTGTTACCTTGGATTTGAAACCTCACATGGGCTACAGCCATCAAGGTTATAATCCAAATATAATCGTGGACAGTAGCTAAAATAGCAGTGGCCCGGCCCGCGTGTTATGTATTTACGTGATTTTTTTCAATTTTCATAAATATTTCTCATGAAAATTTTATTGTAGTGTATCAACTTTAACTAAGCTGTTGTACCATGCCGTAACATTGGCCTCAAGTTATAAGATTGTATCAAAACTTCCTAAGTGAATTGCAGTTTTGAAGCGATTTAATTTGAAATACTTCAAGAAAAGGGAAGCTTCAAACAATTCCTCTTCCGATTTTTAAAAATAATTTTAAATCCATCAGAAACATAGACTGCATCCGTGATAAAATGCATCAAGTCATTTAGTAAGGTTTGCTACAATTTACAAATTGGATTATAATTATAAGAAACTGGATTGTTCCGCTTTGCATAGCATTGTAGGGGTTTAAAAATATTAGCTATTACTGACTATAAAACTGACTGATTTACTATAAAATCTTTAGAATAATCCATTTTATGACGTCGTCGGTTATTTCTTTGGCTTCAACGTAAGGATGTCTTAATGCAATAATTGTTTCAGGAGTATTGCTATACTAGTAGTACTGCATTGTGGAAATAACTTTAAAACAAATCTCTTTCGAACATATTGAACAATCATCAAAATGTTATAAGACTTAATGGCACCGTGTTATAAAATAGAAATCTTGAAGGTTTGATGCAAGCAGTCATTGCAAACAGCATAAAAATCAAGCTTAGTTGATTTTTAAATTCTTAAAAGTTGTAAAAGTACTTGACATAATCGAAATAGTTATAAGAAAATATCTAAATAGAAAACACATTGCTAGAAAAGGATAAATTTGAAAGTGAGTTTGCACCCAGAGCTATTAATGTGTATTTAATGCTGCATCTAGGACTCTGTCATTGTGGAGTGCTTTAGATTATATGAAAGCAAATTTGCGATTGTAAAGTCGCTGCTTTTCTAAATCCGAATATTTCTTGTGGCTTCTTTGTTTAATTATAAAGGGCGCTGGTCTGGATTTACCTCGCATATGTTTAAACCATAAATTTGTAATTGGAATTTATGTGCTTTTCTACAACTTTTAATGTTCTCCGGGGTTTAAAATTACTCGGAGTTATTACGGTTTCATTAAATGTTGTACAAAGCTGGGGTCGCTTTTTTCCTACCTGTTCAAATATTTTCCAAAGCACATAAAAGTCCAAAAGCAACAACATGGTTTAAACAAAATCCCTGTTGCAAGCAATTAAATCTTCTGATGTCTAGTCGAACAATAATTAACTATACGCTGGAGTGTCTTCTTTGGTTTAATGAATTTTAATGTATCTTTTTGATGTAGTTGGTGGCCAACTCTGTCCAGTAGAATGATGAATAGTTATAGAAATGCTAGACAATTGGCATTTTTTATTTCTAACAAGCCTTCCAATATCAAATTAATCCAACTAAATTTTTGTATATTGCGGGGGGATTCATTGCATTATTTAGCCATTTAATTTTGGTTGGATATATATATTTACAATATATCAAGTTAATAGCGGTCATCTTTAAAACATTGATATTTTTCATTGCCAACCTGTCTATCAAAGTATGCTAGCCTAACATTTGCTTGGAAAGCTAAAACCTCGTTTCTGTACTTCCGGTTTACGCTGACAGTAGCCAGATATTTGGGTAAAAATATTAATTACTGCACACATAAGAAAACTGAATTGTCTGACTGATAAGAACAAGTCATTTAAAGTTGGGTGCCTGGATAAACAATATAAATACCTTGGAAGCGTAACAGGAACATGGCCGTTTGGTCGACAAACAAAACACAAATGCTCCGCGATTTAATAATCTATTTTGTATATTGCTTAAATTCTTTTCAGATTTTGCATTTTAACAAATGGTTTCTCTTGTCCGGGCAGCTGGAGCCCGGCCCCATGTCCCTACGTACCTAGCCCGGCCCGCGTGGAAATCACGCTCAAAACGCGCCTATTTTAGCCTCTGATCGTGGACATAACAAACGCGTTTATGCCCTTGTTAGAGTTTCATGCCGATACACTTAAAGTTTTGAAAGTTTATAGACCTCCAGTGTTTGCTGAACTTACAAGGGAACCGCAAGAGTTGCTAGTCCGATTTTTTCACAAACTGATGTTTTTTCCACTAAATCGAGCGTGCTGAATTTAGTGGTAATCACCTTTTTTCTGCGTGGGCCCTTACTGTAAATTTGCTTTGAAAAAACCATGGAAACTTTGCGTCTTAACGCCTACTTGCGACGCCCCCTTAACACATACCATTTATTCGGTTTTTCACGAAGTCGTGTTTTTTCCACTAATTGTAAGTATATGACCAGTGTTCTTTCTTGTGTTGAATCGGATTTTGGAAAATGGAATAATGCTACCTAGGTATTTTGAGATATGTAGGATGACGAAATCGTTTTGTGAAAATAAGAGTGATTTTTTAGAGATTGTAAAGCAGCTATGAAATACAGTAATTTGAATAAAGTCAATTCATTACAAAAAATATGTTTTTTGTTCATTTACAAGTTGTTTCACCGTTTCACCTTTTTGTCGTTTTTCATTCCTTAACGGTAGTAGATCGGGGTAGAGGGAGAATATTATTTCAGAAGAAATTTACCGAAATTACGTTTACGTTGGCTTTGCACATGGAGTCTCTTCATTCAAACCTTCAAAATTATCTCAAGAACAACAGTTTCCAAATCCAGTTGCAATTTATCTGTCATGACGAGAAAGTATCCATACCTCATTCAAAAAATCAAATGGTCCCGAATCGCCACAATTTTTTTTTTATAAAATTGAATGAATCTTTTTTACCATTGTTATAGACATGACTAACTTCAGTGCATGCTTAACAACCTACATTGATACATTGCTAAAATATTTACAGAAAGTAAAAAATAAACTTAGCAACCCCGGACTTTCTTGGTTCATTTTTAAGCGAGAGAAATTAACTGGACGAGTATGCCTGCTGGGTTTTCAGAACATGCAGAAAAATGAAAGGTTGTATAAATAAGTTTTGGACGATTTAAACTTAGGCAATGGTGAGTATGCAATTTGCTTTTAACTCGTGGGGTGAGATTTGGGTTGGATAATTGCTGGAGTATAAAAAACAACTGAATTACATTGATTTACAAATTCAGATCAAAAACCTCTATAAGATATTCCCAATGACCCTTTGTGCGTACAAGGCAGTGCCAACCTGTGTTTTCCCGACGACCGTTCTTGGTTTCAAGAAACAATCATTACAGATGAGGATAACGTTTACAGCATGTATGGGGAACGAGTGAGTAAGCTGGAAAGGATTTTTATTGTCAAACGGCAAAGGAAGAAACCGATCAATCCCGGTGAACCCACAACAAGTTCAGTGTTTTGAAGACTGTCACAACGGGACTCTCATTGACCACTTTACCGGCCAGAGTTACCAACTTCCTCAGATGATTGCAAGGAAACGTGCCAACTCCAAGAGTGTTTAGCTATTTAAATCTAAATGTGGAAGTGTTACCTTTACCGTGCAGAATATTACTAGGGGACAGAAGGCATTAGTTGAGCTGAAAAAGTTGTTGGGAAATACCGAAGGGATTAATGAAAAGTGTTATTTCTATGGTGGGGAAATTTATATTTCTGTCTAGAATTTTTGATATTTTTAAAAAGCCATTTTCAGTATTAATTTATTTAATAATTTATGAAAATTCCCACTAAAAGGAAGCATGTTGCTCTAACATTGCGTGTTTTCAGAAATATTTATGTATTTAATAAATTCTTACGTCATCATATGAAATCCGGAAAGCCACTGACTCATAAAACTCATCAATTTTTTGGCAAGTATTATTTATTCTTAATCCTTTATTTTACACAAAATAAACACCACCACACATCAAGTTATACAACTGATATCAATTTCAGTTTCATGGTTTGTCTGACATTTGTCGCCTTAATAAATGGGTTTTGAAAACCTCATAACATGCATAACATAAATACATATCGGTTACGTCATTTCATTTTCTATTGAAAATCACACGGCATGGGAAATAAAGTATTGTGCAAGTTAGGGAAACAACTAACAAATATTCTGGATCAGAATGTGTTTATAATACAAAACCAGCACTCTGGAACGAAGAAAAATCTGCTTTAATACTTACTCCAAATTCGGCTTTTAAACCTTTTGGGGCATCAAGAGCATACAATTTTTTTGCACTTTAAGAGCATATGTTCGTACATTTTTGCAAATGAACCGGTTTTCATAAAACAAAAACAAAATTGATTTTAACCAATTTGCAAAATCTACAAAATGAATGGATTCATTCGTGAGCTATGATGGTACTCGTGAGATATGAGTTTATAATTTTGTGAGAAAAGAGAAATACTAAGTTCATTCGTACAATTTCACTCCCACAAGGAGTTCTAGTACATCACTTATTGTTATTCAGAAATCGCTAAGCTTCTTCAGGTTTTCGTTTATGGAATAGCAACAACATTATTGACCATTTTAAAAATTGTCTTGGTGTTCCGAAAGCAGGCATCACTGGCAAAATATTCCAATTCATTCCATCGTTCAAAGTCTTTTACTCTTAATTTTTCTTCAGAATTCCATAAACCTCACCAAGATTGACGAAAAATAGCCCTATTTTAAACAACATCAAACCCTACTCTACCGTTTACAACATTTTGGGTAGTATCAAGTGAAACTTTTCTAAAATAAGTTTACTTGACAATAATCTCTATCAACCCTGTGTTCAAACAGAATATATAAAATTCACAGACTTGCTCTCAATCAACACACACAAAGCCCAAACAAATGTTCATATGGAAAATATCAAAAAAAAATATTGTTATCAGCTAAATATGTTTTTCTATTCATTTTATAGAGTCTTGTTTTGAGTCATCCTGTCATTGTTTGCTAAGGAGCTATCGATCAAGTATTATTCAAACAAACAATAACAGTTGTGGTACACATAATGGCAAGCATGTAAAACTTGCTTCATGTTTTACATCAAGACAACTTAACAATATGATATGATATGTAGTATGAAGGTGAGAGAAACCGACAAGCTCATACACAAGAGAAGCTCCTGTGGAAATGAATTTTGGCATCTTGCTCCAATAAAATCTTCAAGTTTTTAAAGTAGTGATTGTACTACTTTAATTATATTAACCCTGGAAATGTATCTGTATGATTTGAAAACTTTTATATGAATATGAACTTAATACATGCATGTCTTCATGTACACACATTATTTGTTTTTCCCACAAGCTTCGGCTGATGCAGCGTCGAATTTTTTACAAAGTTCACAAAGAAAACCTTTTTTTGTACCTAGTAACCCAAATAGGTACTACATACATATTCCTTTCTTATGCTGCCCTACATTCTGCTGAACGCCTGGATCAATATTTTTATCAGACTGTTACGTGCAAGATCTGTGCCAACGTTTCTGGAGAAAGTTGCTTTGCTCATTTTGTATTGAGCATTTACGCTGCACACAAGCTATTCGTTTACCAGCAGAATACGGAAAAGTCATGGAATTTAACAATAACGTTTAAATATATATTTATTTACAGACAAAATGGATTGTCCGGGAAATCCTGCTACCTACCTTCCCAATGAAGTTTGGGAAATTGTTTTTCACAAGTTGCAGTTTCTAAGCTGAAAAAATCCTAATGCTAAAGAAGTGTACAAAAGTGATTTATATAATTGCTAGCAAACATGCACTTTGTTTCGCAATATTTTAGAACCTACAATTAGTAGCTGGATATTTCTTGAGGTAAGTACGTGATTTTAAAGCATTCTTGGACAAATAAAAAATTTGCTCACCTGTTTATTTATAACTTTTAGGCAGTGCCTCTATTGATCCTGCACCTAAACAAGAATGAAATCCTGCGTTTGAATTGAAAAATTTGTAAAATTTTTTGGGGCATCAAAAATAGACCAATGAAACAGATAGATTTCTGGATGCATTTATTTGTAAACAACACGTGCAATATTGCAAAAAAATAAAAGATTGGCTTCTACTTTCATATATGCCTTGCTTAAAAATGCATGGGAAAAGCTCAGCTACTTTATTGAATTTCGGTGCACTGCAGTGACCATGAACATGCCGAGTACATTGTAAAATAGGTTATTGCTTTGTTCGCTGTATTTGCACACTGAACTCACAGAAATGGTAGAATAGTACACCTAAATGCAGGTCAGTATTGCGTTTTCCCCTTCCGCGTTGTGCGTTAGTATACCAACAACATGATTTGTCGCTTGTGAAAGCCAAGGAGAAAAGGTATGACAGGACGAATGCACATCAGCCGCTGCTTGCTGTGTTGGTTTTGAATGAGCTTCGCTTTTCGAAAATGAATTTTAGGTTCATACTCGGTCAATTACAGGTATAAAAAAAGCATTTAAGATAGATGTCCTTGCAATAAGAGAATATATATTATTCAGACAATTTGTTTTATACGCACTTCTATAAAAATCCGTCAATCAATCAATCAAGAAAATATTTTTAGACCTTTCGAACGTAAAAAATATTTTGAAAACAAATAAAATTCAATTTAAACCGACAGGAAGAAATTATACAGCAATGTTAAATTTCAACATGCAAAACCGTTTGTCAACAGGGAATTACTTTCCTTGAGAGCATTCTCGAATCTGAGAATTCTTTGTTACTACCACACAATCCATTGATGATATTTTTGGAATCAAGAACCCATCCTCAGTAAGCTTATAGACTACAAAGTCACTTGGCACGTTTCTCCTGGTTTATAACAAAACGAAACAAGAAGTCTAATCGAATGATAAAGCCAGACAAAAAATAAGAATAACAGCATCAGAACAATGTGCATGTGGCATGGCATGTTGTTGTTGTTGGTCTGATAATACACATCCCATGCGTTCCAAGCCCACACTAGTATACATTATGCAAAGAGAACAAATAACAGACAACAATGCTTTATCTTTTGTATAAACTGGTAGTTGCTTTATTGTCCCCTCATTTACAACGATACGGTTTTAATTCCAATATTCTTTTCAAAACACGCCAAAGATGTAAATATTTTATGTCTGATCATCGTTTGTTTATTTTCTGCATGCTAAATTATAACATTTTCTTCATAAGTCGTTATCTTATTATTATTGAAATAAAATGGGTTATATTGTCAGCTCTACAATCTCATTTTTTACCACAAAGTTACTTACTAATTATTAAATAGAATTGTTCACAAAACCTTATTCTATGTATACTAAACAGTTTAAATTAAACTGAACAAAGTCGCAACTTAAAAATTAAATAATAATAACGCTCTAAACAACATATAACAAACTTAGTGTTTACCGTGGCTTACCTTGTTGGTATGTATGGATTTTATTCTAGTATATGCATTGGTATACTACAATAAATTTGAAAACTGTTCGGAAAGATGTTGAGCTAGGGCGTTGAGATCATGAATGAAAGCTATTGTATGGTTATTCCGTAGTTACCTACAAACACGTTTTTGCTATTTTCTACTAAAATGTTCATTGTAGCAACACAACCACTTTCAGCGGCATGTTGCAAAAGTTCGACCAAATTCATCCGTCTCGTCAACAAGAGCCCCTTCTGAAATTAGGAAACTACAGATTTCAGCATGCCCTCTTCGAGCTGCAAGCATTAATGCGGTTTTGCAATGATTATTACAATGGTATATGTTGCTTCCTGATTCAACTAATTTTTTCACCAAGTCCAAAGTGCATTCACTTAATTGCACTGCTTCAAGAAGAAGAGTTTCCCCTAAATGATTTACGGCATAAACAGCACTTGGATACTTTTTTAAATCGTCTAAAATAAAAATATTTCTATCAGTTTTGCAGCATCTAAATCCGTAATGAAATGCGGTTTCTTTAAACTTATTAAGAGCACATGGATTGCAACCAGCTTTTAAAAGAGAATTCCAAATTTTGACAGACGCATAAAAAAATTCTTGATCAAATTCATACCACAAAGCCCTTCGAGCTACAGTATGCAAAAGCGTTTCACCATTTTTGTCTCTTATATGAACGTCGGAACAAAGCTCAGTTGCAAAATAGTTTATCCACTCTACGCACCCATTTTTACTATAGTCTACATTGTCTTCAACTAAAATGTTTAAAGGAGTAAGACCTTTGTCGTATTTCTTATTAAGCTTACTTCTATCAAGTTTATCATTGTTGAGTAGTTCTTTAAGAACACCCTTAAGAGCTAATGTTGGTCTAACTTCCAAATCATAATGCTCTTCTGAAGCTATGCGGCGAAATGTCCAAGCAATCCATTGAAATATGTAACAACCTCTGAGGTCATATTTATACAAACCCTGAGGAAAAACACGAATCTCCATATAAACTAGATTTTTGCTGACTCGAGTACAAAATGCATCCTGGCCAAACTTTATTGCAAAAAAGAAAATATTTTTGAATGGCATATTATGCCTTAATGTTATTTCGTACAAATTTTCTACTTCGAGGTGATTTTCAACGTAAGTGTCAAGACTACTAAACGTTTCGGTAATCCATTTAATGGATTTGACTTCTAGTTTTAACTTTGTGTAGATTTTCTTGCCTTCGTTTGCATACACAATACTAGCAGCTATAGAATCATGTTGGCTCAAGAACGCGTCTAAAAAGTAAGCAATTGTGGCTTGTTTAAAATTTGGATGTCTGTGTTTCATACCATCTACAGTAACATCCAGAATAACGTTCCACAATAAGTTGTGAAAATTGCAATCCGATTGCAAAGTCTCGTCATGGTTGCCATTAAAAATGTCGCTGATGTATTTTGCAACAATAAACTCTGGTACAGTACGATGTATAAAGCGAATATTTGTTGGATTTTCAATCAGACCAAAATCTAGTAAGGTTTGTTTGTCAAGTAAGGTTTTCGGTACCCATTCAATTGTTTCGTCTGGAAAAATTAGCTTGAATGCGTAGTATATGTGTGCGCTCTCCATTAGTTTTCTCATTTGCTCTGCCATAGGACATTCAAAGTTGTTTTCAGTAAAACCATTCTTTCGCAAATAAATTGCAAATTTTTCATCTATCATATTTTTATAAATACTAATCAACGACAGATTTGAATCGATATTAGCAAAATCAATATTTTGAAAAAGCCTTTCTGCGTATGTCTCGGCTAATAATTTACACAAAAGGGGAACTCCTGTAATATCAACATTCATCCACAATATTTTAATTTCTGCACACTTTTGGGCAAATGATTTCAGTTTCGTCTCTGCTGCTGGTAAAGGAAAAGTACCTGATTTATCTTCTATATATTTGCACCAAAAATCCACCAAATAATTTATTTGTTTTGGCTTGGAGAACGGTAGGATTTTCAAAAAGATGGCTGGAAACTTATGAAACTTATTTTCTAATTCACTAACCATATGGTCACGTACACTTATCCACACTCGGACAGTTGAAAACAGTTTTAGAATTATGAGCGCATTTAGCATAAAATCTTTGACTTCTGGAAGCACCTCATCCAGTCCATCAAAAAGTATTGCAACTTTAATTTTGTCACCGTTTTCTGATTTCAGCCAATGTTCTACCAAATTGCGTTCAAAATATGACTTACAAGTTAAATCTAACAAGCTTTTAATTATGGAATCTTTGCTTAGCGGAATCTCTCCATGTTTAGTTACAAAAGCTTTTATGTCTATTTGCGATACCAAACAATCATTTGTAATTTGGCGCATATATTCTGCCAATTTTCCCAACATTACTGATTTGCCCATTCCGGGTTTATCACATAAAAATATCACCCTCTCGTCAGAAGGAATATTTTTTAGCAAGTCCTGCTCATCATATATCCTATATTCTGTAAGCTTTTTACAAGCCAAATATTGTAGCACAGACATATCACCTTTTGACCCTAACCAAAGAAAATTTTGCTGCTCTTCATACAAAAAGCAATGTATATTTAAATCAGATAACCCATATTTTTCCTCAAGTGCTTCCATAACTTCTGAACTACTGTCGACTCGGCTTTCTAGTACAAGTATTTTTGTAGCTAGCCTTTCTGGAAAATAGTATTTCTCACTCTCCCACCTACCCTTAATGTTCAGTGGAGCAGAAGCTTTACCAAAAGTTTTTTCCACCTTTTTATATTCCATTCCACATAATACAAAAATATTTGAGCTGTCTTGGGTATTTGATATTTGCGGGTATAAAACCGTAACAGGCACAACAATTCTTTCCAAAAGCTGACGATGGACATAAATTGGTGGTAAAGAGGGCTTCTTGCACATACTAAAGAAGTTGGGCTTCTGGTTTTTAAATAATTTTACTAGTGTATCTCCCTTAAAATGGCACAGTGTTCTGTTTCTAATGTTTTTGTTACTTGGCAAAACTTGTTTTAGTTGAATATGTTTTCCTAAAAAGCTAATTTCCCTTTCCAAAATTGGACCAGAATCCGAAAAATTTAAATCCTGCCACGAAAGCGGAACTTGTTTAAATTTGTTTGCACGCAAAGTTTGATTTATCAAGTCCCTATCAGAGCTAGCACTAGTAAACGTAATCAATCTTTTCAGGTTTGTGTGAGTTTGAAGCAAGTCAAGAACTAATTGATCGCAATTATTTGAAATCAGTATCAAAGTACCTTGCAAACTACTGTTGTTATCAATGGTGTAGTTCATAATTTCATCACTTTCTCCAGAGTTGACCGTTCCACTTAAGAAACGAACCTCCATTTGGTGGCTACTGACTTTTACATATTTTGAAGCGAATTTTGGTACAATTGCAGAAATAGTGTTGGCTGGCAAAATGCTAATCTCAACTTTAAGTTGGTTATTTTCTGAAATCCAATACTCCTCTTGCTCCCCTAAAAAGTTTATAAATAAATTACACCAGCTTTAAAAATTATCTATATACCTTAATTCCCAACTTGAAATACTCTACAAATGTAAGTGTAAAGTTTAATTTATAAATACCATCATAAACTCCTTGGAGTAATGCTCCTTCCAAATTTTTCAGCACATCTTGTATATTCAAAGACGCATCCAACGCTTGTTGATTAGTAGGAACATCCGAATAAAAGCCATAAAATGTTGGAAGTTCCCGGAAAACAAACAATTCCTTCCACAGAAAAGGCAAAAGTTTTGGGTACCAGAATGTAAAATACTGTGCTAGCGTATGATGTTTTCTGCTTTCTTCAGAACTGCCCAGATATTTCTTGATGTCATCCGGAAAATCCATAAAATGGTTGATTTTGTGCCGAAAAACAGTCACAAGATCCGTTATTTTACCCGGGTTACACCAAGGTTGCTTTTTGTTGCGAACGCCCTTTGTGTATTTTGTTGTTAGAATTTCATAATGACCAGGGATACTCGGCAAACTCCAGTTTCCTTTTGGACCAACAATCTCCTGTGCGTTGTTTATCTGGTTTAAATTGTCAACGAAAGTAGAACCTTGCTCATTCTGCAAATTATAAGTCGCAATAAGAAAATGAGATATTTCTTCAGAACTCCAGAAACACGGGTGTAAATGAAGTTGCGTGAGCTCTGAAAATTAAAGAAAGTTGGTCATCCGTCTGAAATTATGTTCATTTAGTCAATGTGAGCAATATAAGTACTTATTGTAATGCACCTGTCGAACTGCTGCTGTTAGACATTTTAGAGCATAAACTAAATTTCCAATTGTTCACTTAATGCCCGTAATGTTCCGCAATTCCTTTGCAAGTAAGTAGCCACGTGGTTCCTATCAGAACATCAAATCAATTCAGCTACCAAATTCAGGTAATGGTGAGAAAAGCTTGTATCAACTTACATAGAAATTTGTAAAGCTGCTGCCAATCTTCGGATCCGTTCTCCTTTTTTAACACAATTGAGACAGGACGGGGTTGAGTCACAACTGAATTGATTTCTAGAGATCACTAGAGAAAAAAATTTAATAATTATTAGTTTTCGGAAAATAAGATTTGTGACTATTTTGTGGCACTACGCGAAACGAGTAACTGCCACAAAATACAAAACAAAGAGTATTTTAGTGCAAAGCAAAAATTTACTGGTCTTTGGTAATAACTATGTTAACGTTTTATGCAATTACGTGTAGTGATAACGATAGATAAGATATCCTGATAGAAAAATATCACCGTGTCGTGAATAGTGGTAGCTGTATACCCACCAAGCAAAAAGATTCTGATATGATCGTACTATTGATTCAGCCTATTTGAGTGAGTGTTCAGCAGCATCTACTTGTGCGGCAGATGTGCATATTTCCATGCGTTGCATCGTATTAGGCTGAGGGAAAGTCGTTGAAGGTCAACACTGCAAACTGAGCGTAAAAACATATGATGTTGTTGATGAATATTAAAAAGGAAAAGGGAAGACTGATCTCAGGGCCATTATAGTTGCTGGGTTCTCTAAAGTTCAATAAATTTTCTGTATTGAAAATCATTTTTCGATAAAAACATAAAAATACATTTTCATTCCCTTTTTGTAAAAATTAAGATATAAATTCAACTGCTAATGACTCCAAACTTTGCTGTTGTGAAATAGACTATCAAGTGGAACAAAAGGTTGTTTTACCATCACACTTGGATTTTAGGAAAATCTAATTGAGAGAAAATGTTTACACAAAAGATGGTGAAGTGGCCAGTGAACTGCTTTAAATTAAAGCCATGCTAATATTTAAATGATTAGTAGTTTATATTCAATTTAGAACTAAAACCTGAAGATTGTGCACATAAATGTTTCCAATTTTGATGAATTTATTGAATATGATAAGCTAAAGATACTTACGTTCCAAAAAATTTCCCGGGATTCACAAAGTTAAGCAAAATCTGGTTGGAAGGTGAATGTGTGTACATTAAAAATTACTACGGGTGAATTATATCACAACATTCCAAATCAGAAATATTTGAAACTAAGTATATTGTTCTACATTTTGCCAGTTATAATTATGAAGAGCATTCAAGTTCTACAATTTTTTTGAGAACTATTCAAAACTGTGTATATACAGATTGAGCTTTTATTATACAAGCATGAAGAACACTCACGGCAAAGCGTACACACACATTTTTTAGAACCAGAACTAAACCGTGCTTCTCCAAAGAATACGTTTTTACGTGTTCACAGTATATGTTCCGTTATAACTTGGGAGGACGACCAGAGTATAAACTTAAAACTTTGCATGTAATGCACTCCAAGTTTTTTGATATTTTTGTTCCTCTGGATCAATTGTGGCCTTCACAGCTGCCTTTGGAAATGCTTACCTTAGATTTGAAATCTTACCTGGGGTATAACAGTCGCAATTATCATCCAAATATTGACGTGAACATTAGAAACGTGCTTCTGACTTTATTGGAGTTTCATACCGATACACTTAACGTTTTGAAAGTTTATAGACCCCCAGTGTTTGCTGAATCTCGAGACAACCCCTTTAAATGGGTTATGCTAAAATTAGAAGAATTGTGTATTTGGGGAAACCTTGTGCGAAATTTTGAATTTTTGAGAAATTTGCCAAATTTGAAAAAAACTGATGATAAACCCTGTTTGCTATGATAAGGCTGAAATTATGCAAAAGGAGTATTATCCGGAGCGTAGTGTGGAGGAACTGCGACTTTTTTCAAGTAGGTATATTCCATTTAAGGGAAATATGTTGGCTGGCATGAGCTTGTATGAGAGTAAGTACATTCGGCTGGAATTTATGGAGGAACTGCATTTGGATCTGGATTTTATGACGGATATAATGGTTCAGGCGTTGGCAAGATGGATGCCAAACTTGAAGAAATTTAAGGCAAATTTGAATTCTGCTGAGGTATTTCGAGCAGTGTGTAAATGGATGCCGAATTTGGAGGAGTTGGGAATCTTGTATGGCGGTCAATTGAATAATGAGACTGTGACCGGAATAAGTGAAAATGTTGGGGAGGAAAGGAATATCTACAATATTACAAGATTGACAAGTAAGCCAACAAATGTATTTGAAATTATCAAAATATACAAACTAAGATTGTTACATACTTGTTGGTTTGAATTTGTAGATTTAAAAAGATTTCATCAGCAATTACCTGCCTGTAATTACGAAGGTGTTCTGAGTGACCAGTCGGTTTACGAAGGTTTTTTGAAAATGGAATGTTTGGAGTGGATTTCTGCTCCTGTGTCACGACGGGTACGGGATTATATGCTGAAAAGCAAAACGATTTCAAAAGTAGAAGCAAAAGTAGATTTCAAATATTATAAGTTAACAGGTTATTAATTTTGATATATTTGTAGATGAGCGAGAAAGCAGAATCCGCTTTAAAGGAACGCGTGAAACGTGTTCACTTTATTCACAACTATGGAGACAACCCTTACGTTGATGATGGATTCTGTTGCAAAAGGAAGCAATTTCTGGCTTGTATGGATGGAGTGACAAACAATGAAGAATTAGAAAATTGAAATTTTGAAACAGATTGTTATAGTTATGGATTAGCAAAAGTTTGCAGGCGGGGGGAATCGAACCCACCGTCTATCTGAAAGGCCCAGATCGTTATACCACTATACTACGACTGCAACTTATGCTAATCTCGGTTTCAGAAGGGATAATGTCTCGCTGCGTGATTACCTAATTATTATGACGCATTACTTATACTAGAGCAGCTCGACATTGCTATTCTGATTGACGAGTTGCCGCACGTCACTTTATGTTTTAAGAAAAAAGCGATAAAATATTTTTGGTGCTTTAATCTTTATTGGACTAAAGCAGATTGAGTTTTGTTCAGTGTTTATCAAGTAATTACCTCACGACTTTATTTTTAATAACAATTTGATTGCTTCAAAAATGCGTATGTTTTGTAATATAGTTACTTAGTGATAACATATTCTTTGCTAAACTTTAGGTCATAATAAGTACCTGGGGAATATTTTCTGTGCTGATATTCTTCAATTACTTAATAGTTAATTAACTCTTTATTGCATAAGTAAATGTTGTACTCATGCATTAAATATTTTTTATGAGATTATGTGTTTTCAAGGTTTTTTACTCTAAACTTTTACGTATCGATGTTTCATGATTTTGCGTTGGCGAGAATACTGAGCGATTCAAAATAATTTTTAAGATAACTAGAAGAAATTTAAAAAATCTGAGGTACAAATATTTATGCAAGCCTTAAAGCAAAATCTGTAACGAGTGCGTTCATTGCATTAAAATTATTATGCAACTTGTAGAAATATTTTACAAGCTACCGAATTTTTGTTAGGATTTCAATAATATTTTTGTAATATATTTCAGTAATATTTTTGTAAAAAATGCTGAATATTCAAGCTATCAATACTGAAACGATTCTACACGACACAGTGTGTTTACATTTTTATTCACAGTTGTTCAAAACTGTTTTTGAATTGTTTGTCTTGTTTCATATGCATGCTGTTGTCCAGTGTACTTTTGCATTATTCTTATAATAAGCATTTCTATATCAAATCAGTTTTTCAGCTTTGTCTTTTCTATCCAGTAAAGTGAATGGGTTATTTCTTGATAATAAATAATATTACTAGTACGTTTATCATGTTATGATCAACGCACTTGATTATACTTATTTATATTATGATATGGATATTATTTACACAATGTACAAATCACTGAAAGTCCAAGTTCACAATAAATCATGATGCAAAAAATGCAAAGTTTCGTGAGGCTTTTGTTTTAGGATAATCCAATGGTGGCTTTATTTTTATACGGATTTATGCAAAATATTCCACTTCATTCAAAGTTAAAAGTCCTCCTCTATCCTTTTCCTTCACAAGAATTCCACAAGCCATATACACATTCATTAAAAAAGCAGCCTTTTTAGCCAGCACAAAGTCCTAATTTCTTACGTTTACACTTTTTTTTTTAAAATAGAGTGAAATCAAGCTTTTCTAACGTTTACTTGATGCTAACCTTTGTCAATCCTACATACCAACAGATTAAAAGCTATTTATGTCTTTGCTGCTCCTAATGTATGCATAGGAAGCCCATGTGAATATTCCTATGGAAAATGTCCAAATATGCGTTCACGCAAGAATACAGTTTTTGGGGTTTTGAGGAACGTTTTCAGCTTTACTAGTATTTTTCCACTATTCTTTTAGAGTTTTATCCTGTCCCATCTCTCTTTGATTTAGCTGAAAATCAAATCTTTTTGATAACAAAAATACAAGTCATTTTTGGTCATTTACTTCCATAGAGAAAAATACACGGCAGAGTAAATTAGCATACTGTGTCAGGCACAAAAATAACATTTCTAGACATCACATTCTCTACACTTTAAATGGCGGGGAGACTTTTAAACAGAATAAAGCGATAATAAGCATTCAGCAAGCAAGCATATGAAAATTAAAAATCGAATAGTTAGGGCTTAAATTGAAAAAGCATACCAACTAAAATGCATGCTGTGGAGTTTACATTTTCGGGTTTCAGGTTATCAATTTGTGGACATACTCCATGTTTCTGAAGTGTATCTTGTATTGCTTTTCAAGGGATTTTTAGAAAGGAATGTATACATGTATGTATTGCTGGTTTAACCCTTTTTGGCTATATTTGTCCATAAGGTTTTCAGGGTGAGTTTTTGGGTTTCTGAGCACAGCTGACAGAAATCAACAGTTCAGAGTTCAGAGTAAAAAACTCAGCTCTTAAAGGATCACAGCTTGCTTTTAAGTTGAGAATTTAAATAAAAATAAATGGAGGAGAAATCTGTAATGGAGGAGGCTCCACATCCCCTAGAAAACATTGTAGTGCTGAGTGCTGAAAGTCCTCTTTCAGTGTGACTTGGGGGTGAACTCTTTAATAAGAAATAGATTGGTTTGTAAAACCTGGTTACGGGCTTGTGCCCAGAAATGGGAGGAAATGGAAAAGTATCCAATACTGGACTATTATTCTGGACCATGTAGTCCAGACAACCCCGGGTGAAATGGGATGAGTTTGGTGCAGTTCCATGACCAGTTCCAAGCTGGAGATCCGTCTGTAATGCAAATGGTTACCAGTCCAAGTTCCCTGGGCAAGCTGACCTTGTGTCGTTGGAGGCATTTGAAGGGAGAAATGAGCCCGATTGACCACTGGTTTTGCTCCAGTCCCATGTTCCAATGGGTGAAAAGACTAACAACTGTCGATTTTCGGAGGAAGTGTGGGTCTTTCAGGAGACCTTTCTTAAAGAGGTGGCTCAGTTGGAGGAGCTGACCCTAAAGAATTGTGTGGTGGAGGATGAAGCTTTGGATTGGAGGCACTTCGAGTGGCTAACCAGCACTGGATGCAACATCCGGGCAGGGCCAACTGGCTCCAAGCTCGGAGAGACGTTTAGCGTCCCCAACACTTGAGAAACTGGAGGCTGATAAGCACAAATGTGCCCTATTACCCCGAAGGTTATCAGCACCAAAAAACTGACCAGTTTAACGGTCAGTTTAGGCCAAGTTGAAGGGCAACGGGGTATTAGTTTTTGGGGTCCACTGTTGGCCATGTTGCCAAATGTGAGCAGTTTGAAAGTGTGTGGTTATGGGGAGCCAGGGCCGGAGGCGGGGGAGCTTCCGCCTCTTGAGCTGCCCCCACCGGGCTGGGATACTGATGCCGTGCTGCAACGTCTTCCTCAACAAAACAGATATACCCCCTAATATTTGGCAGAGTTGGCACGAATGCGAAGCTGTTGGCTGGGTATGGAGCCTCCTCCAGGAGGAGGAAAGTATAGGGTTTCCCCCGCCCACTCAACGAGGCTACTTCTGGGAGCTGTTCTGGTTCCATGAAATTGGTCAAGTGGTAAACACTCTGCGCCAGTAGAAGCTGCTGCTGCCTGCTCAGTGAAGATCTTTGGGACAGTATTGATTTGCTAACGAAATTTAGATGCAAAAATTACAAACCAATTACTTATTTGGAAATAGGCAAAAATCGTGTATACGAAAAAAATCAAGTTAATGACTTATTGGCGGATGCCTTTGTAGTAAAGAACACGCAAGAAACTAGTACAATTGGTCAAGAAATTATTACATATAGAAATCAATATGATTATACAAATAGTTCACAGAATGACATTGAACCAATCAAAGTGTCTCATAGTGATGTTTTAGATGCGGTAAGGGCGCTTAATACTAGGAAATCCCATAATCCAAGCAATCTTGTGCCGCTTAAAATGATGAAAAATGTGTGTGGTGTTTATGTTAGCATGGTAGTATGGCTATTTACATTGATAATAGGAAGTAAATCAGTGCCAGCTGCATTTAAGAAGGCAAATATTATGCCGTTTTACAAAGGAAAAGGCTCAAGAAAACAAGCAGCTAGTTATAGGCCAATATCACTACTTAATGACTACTGCAAAATATTTGAAAAGTTTTTGTCAGATAGAATTCAAACACGGATAGAGTCACAACTTTGCGAAAAGCAATTCGCCTATCGGAAAAACAAATCTTGTCACACAGCACTTGAGATGTTAACAAGTGATATATATAGGTATATTGATAAACCCAAAACTAAAGTTGGTGCAATATTCATTGATTTTTCTAAGGCATTTGACTCTATAAAGCACGAAATACTAATTAAAAAACTAATGAATGAGTATAAATTAGAACCTTGGGACGTGGAAATGATGTATGCAAATACTAGTAACAGAGTTTTCAGTATTAATGGCTCTGAAAAATGTTATCCGTTGACTAGGGGTATTTGTCAAGGCTCAGCGAATGGGCCGTTAACTTTCAGTCTTTACATTAATAGTATAAGTAAAATAATAAACTGCGATTATATAATGTATGCTGATGATATAATTATATATACCTCTGGTACATCGCTAGCAGACTTTAATAAAGTTCTTATGAAAGAAATGGAAAAAATCCAAAACTGGTGTAATGAAAATGCAATGTCCATAAATTATGATAAAACAAAGTGTATGTATTTCCATAAGAATCGGGACTTAACAATCAGAAATGAAGAAGTAAATGGTATCCAAATAGGTGGTCAGTTTATAGAACGTGTGTATGAATTTAAATACCTAGGAATAGTTTTAGATCCTTGTTTAACTTTTAAGCTACACTACAATAAAGTTACAGACAAATTAGTTCAAAAGCTTAAATATATTAGAGGGTTTAAAAGATTCTTTAATAATACTGTATTTAAAACAATGATAAATGCACATATTTATTCTGTAGTCGACTATGCTATTGACATTTGGGCGGTTTTAAGTGATAACGACCTAAATAAGCTACAAAGAAAAATAGATAGACTTCTGATAGAATATGAGTACCCCTCATATTCAAAACGAAAGGTTTTCTCAGATAGTGATCTTAGTATTTGTAGAAAAATATATAACTTTTTATCTGTTAAGAAAAGAAGGGATTTTGTTGTACTTAAGAATGCATTCATATTATTGATGAAGGATGTATTACCCTTATCACAGCGTAAGTCTTCGAGGAAGGCACCTTTAGCAATTGTGCCTACGTTTAAATCAGAATGTTTTAAAAATTGTCTAAACTACCGTAGAATTCAACTATGGAATGCGTTACCTAAAGATTTAGATGTAACAAATATGAGTCTGTATCAGTTTGAAATAGCAATTAAAGCTAATATTAGTAAGTAATCTGATGTCAATATATTTTTAAATATTAAGTTTGTTATTAGGTTAATTTTAGTTAGTATATTATCTATTTGTTGAATGTCACCTTATGAGAACAGAACGATTGTACCTTGTTTATTATAATATGCACTGTACCAGTACTGAAAAGGCCAGACAATAAAGATCAAATTCAAATTCAAATGCGCCAACTTGACCTTTTGGATTTTTCTCAAAGAGCTCAAGACTATGGCGTGTTTAGTACGGTGGAAATTGCGTCAACGGAGAAGGACGCGTTTGGTTAACGTATAGTGTACCGCTTTCCCTGGTTGACCAGTCTGGCTTTTGACTTGGGACTGGACCCCTTGTTTGCGGAGCGGGACCTGATTACGCTCTACAGGTGGATAGAAATGAACCAGGTACTTGTGAAGGAGTTGGTGCTCTATCGCGCACCCTTTGCCACCCAGTTTCCTCGAACATTTTCCGTCCTGCTTAAGGTTAAACGGCTGGAGCTTTGGGGCAATGTGAGCAACAGCTTGGATTTTTTGACATAATGGAGCTCCGTACCATCTGAGTTTAGTAGCTGGAATACTACCTGCTATGAGGACAAGCGGAAGGGAAGGAGGATACACCATTTGTTAAGGGGGAGGGGGCAGGAGGGCCAACCCCTTGCATAGAACAGACCTGGTTGAGGCCACGGACTGGGAGAGTATTCTAAACTGGCCTGGTCATGAAGGCTTTGGTCACCAAAGTTTGGTGACTTGAGAAGCTGGGAAATGGACTGGACTATGGGCGCCCCTGGAAAAAACTTTTTCTTCCCGGTATCCAGATGTACTCAAAAAAAATTCCCGGTGAGCACATAATTCTGTAATTTCCCGCTGGACATATGTCGAAACGACACGGTACACTCGCGAATTGATTATAAAACTGGAATACCTAACTTATTACATTTTGAATTGTTATGGACACATTTTATGGAAAAAATTTGTATACTATCGATTTAGCAAAAAATTAAAAGAAAGTGTGAAAATTTTGTAAAATAGTATAAACATGTATATTGGGTAATAATGTAGAAGAAACGACGGGAACTGTGCTTAGTAAAGAAATGCAAGATTTTGATTACAACGAAAATAAAATTTGTATACGAATTTTTAGAAATGAATAGAAGACTTAAGGAATTTTCAATTTACATAAAAGGACCCTTTCAAACTTGATAAATTTGTAGATCGGTTTACTGAAAATAATTATTAAAAATCAACATTACGCAGTTAAATCGTTCGTAGTACTCTAGCCTTTATTCTAAAACGGTTTTATATATAACGTCTTCTTGCATTGTACCCTGTCTTACAGTCTAAAACTACGCTATTTTGATAAGTCGTTGGTGTCGGTTAAATCAGTTGCATAACTAATAAGAAATTAGTAGGTAAGGAAAAAGCGGAGATCATGGATGCCATAATGTTCGATAAGAATTCCATAATGCCATAATATTAATAAGAAATAAATAAATACTTAGAGACTGAAAATTTCATTAAATTGTTAAAATAAAATCGAGAAAGTTTTATAGGAACTCAGGAAAATTTTCTAAAAATCTGAAAATAATTTGTATACGTCTGGGAAGAATGTGTAAAAATCTTAAAATTTTTGTATAAATCTGGGAAAATTATGTGCAAATCTGGGAAAATTTTGCATAACACTGGGAAACTAATTTTGTATCGTTTGGGAAATTTTTGTACAGATTAGAAAGTTTTGCTTAAGAGCGAGAACACTTTAGTGCCAGTTTTAAATCGTCAATCGTCAAATTAAAACAGTTAGTCAAAAATCACAATCGGGAAACTTTATGAAATATCGGAAGATTTTGGAACATTTCGTTCCACATATTTACGTTACTTCTACAATTCCGTTTCCCTCCTCTTCCCCCTGTTTTCCCTTTCTCTTCCCTCCCTTTCCTCTGCCCTCCCTTTTCTCTTCCTTCCCTTTCATCTTCACCCCGTTGGCTCAAACTTTCCCGGTATCCTAGATACCAGGATACCAAGTTTTTTCCAGCGGCGACTATGGGGGTGGCCAGTTGGAGAAAGTTGGCTGGGAAAGTTCTAAATTTGAAAAGATTGAAGGGTCTGATTGTGGGGGATGAGCAGTTGGAGGAGGTGGTGGGCTTGTGGCCGGGTTTGGAGGAAATGGAAATGCAGCATGGCAGCAGGGTGACAATGGGGGCTTTGGGGAAATGTTTGGGGAAGCTGGGCAGTCTAAAGAAATTCAAGTGGAGGGGGTGTCCATGCACCCAAAAAATGTTCGGGGAGGAAGAAGGGATGGCAAAAAATAGGGAAATATTTTGGGGGGAAGTGGATAAAGATAAGATTGAGATGGAACTCCCCTGGGAGGTTGAGACCACAAGTGCTTATCAGAACAGCAACGGGGAAAAGGTGTGCATTCAAGCCACGTTTGAATCTGCGCTACTAACAGGAAACTCAGAAGAGTTTTTAAGCTTCTCGAAACGCATTTATAATGTGACGCTTGAAAAATGTAATATTTGTGTACATAATGATTCGCAATAAAAATAAATACATTTTAATATCACTTTGAATACTTTTGATTGGATTTGCACCGATAAGAATGTGATAATGCCTACAACACAACGTATATTACCCTCGTGCATTTAAGGTTAGGGGTCATCCACTAATGATGTTTTTATTGATGAGGCATTTCTCAAGTAAAATTGTATTTTGTAAAAAAAGCCAAAATACCTATTTGTGTTTAAAGACTGCTATTGTATTTTCAATGCATTTTCGAAGTTTTATGTGTATAGCTTAGGCGCCATCCACTAATGACGTCTCCTTAAAAAATCGATTTTTCGTGTGACCCATTGAGCCGATCACTATTTTTTAGCCGACTAGTCCGTCAGCTTCTAACCATATAGTGGCACATGGACCCCGAAAAGTGACATAAATAGTGGATGATCCCTTATTAGTAGAAACTTTGAGATTTTTGTAGAAGCTCAAATAATGTCATTTTTGAGTGTATCAATGTGTGCCCTATATTTATAAAATTGGGTCTTTGGTATGTATGGATTTTTAGGGGAAGCGAGTATTTTGCTTTGCGGCTTCTCTGTACTCTGTACACTCACTTTGAAGCACTACAGAAGAGAGGAGTACGTAGAATTTTGTTGATGCCGTATATTTTTTGTAGCAATTTTCCTCCAGAGTTTTCTTTTGATTTTGTTGTGCATCATAGTTTGTTGTTAAGATAACCGCATCTACTTGTATAGGCCTTGTTGAAGGTGATTTGGTGCCTCCAAATTGGAGGTAGAAACACTTTGTGGCAGAGTTTGGGGGATTTGGGGAGAAGTGTGATTTAAGCATTTAACATTTGCTGTTTTGATATTTATATGCGAAACAATTGTTTTAAACTAATAATATTTGTAAATTTTAATCAAAATTTGCAAAACTTTATAACAAGCATGGAGGAATTTTGCCTGAAATATTTTGATCACAACAGTACACCCTCCAGGTTATAAAATTTATGAAGAAATTGTTAAGATTAAATTTATAGAACGTAATTTATGGATAGTGTGTTGCTATTCATTCATACGTAAAATGTTTTTGATTAGCTAACCTTTGCAAAATTGACATGCAATTTATGACACAAAATACCATATGGAAATGGGACGTTGTTAAATGTTTAAATTGTGCGAATTTTTATTTGTTTTAAATTTACGTTTATTTTCTTACAGAAGTTATTCAATGGATATACCATCATACATATGGATTCTAAGTGGTGCCCGAGATGATTGTTAGCATTGAATTTTATAGCTGTAAAAAATTGTGTAAAAACATAATATGCATGCTGGATGTCTTAGTTTAAGATTACTGTACGATACCAATCATGACTTAAATGTAATGCAATAATACCATTAATCCATGCAATAATTTGCCATACATTCTTCGTCAGTGAGCAATGTGTTGCATGATATTTATTATACCTACTGCTGCTGGTATGAGAACTGATTCAACAAACTCATTTTCTTAGCCACTGTCTGCGCTTAATGGTCAATGTAAATTATATTTATATTTTATATATTGAATATGGAATCAATGACAAATATTGCGCATAATTAAAGGAGCAACAAACTCAAGTTGAATATATAATGCATGCAAAATGAGACCAGAAATCATTATCAAATTTGGTTTATTTTCACATGAATCATAATAAC
The DNA here is from genome assembly GCA_029691765.1 of Entomobrya proxima. NCBI lineage: Eukaryota > Metazoa > Arthropoda > Collembola > Entomobryomorpha > Entomobryidae > Entomobrya > Entomobrya proxima. The sequence goes on along the minus strand of CM056171.1, from coordinate 48,440,544 downwards.
CAGAAACGGGTAAAAAGCGTGCAAAATGCATTAAAAATTAAATATCCTGATTACTTCAAAACAAGATAATCAAACATATTGCGCACACGTTTGTTAAAAATGATATTACTCCAAAAAACCAGAGTTTTATATTGGTCAGCAATCAGGCGAACGCTGTGTGATCGATTTCAGCCAGCAGGCATTCATTTCAAAAGTTTCCCACGTAGTAATTTAAAATTATACGGGTTTTGAAAACATTGTATTTTTGTTTCTAAATGCGTAGAATTTACGTAAAGCGTTTTTATATAAAACTTGGGTTTACAGGTGTATAGGCATATTCTATAGTTCCCACAGCTTTTCCTTTATGCGTGTAAACTATAATTTCCAGTAATTTAAAATTTCATACTAATTGCGTATAATTTTTATTGTAATACAATTTTGGCAATAATTGGGTACTCTCCTGTTGGAATCGGAGTATCATCTTTATTTTCAGAATAATGTTGCATTAAATTATGAATTTATAATGATTTCATAGTACATGTTTGTTTCAGTTTTCATTTTGACTGCTTGAAATTAGTTCCTAAGTTACCAGACTACAAAAGGACCGTCGTAAATTTCAACAGTTCTGGTGTCAATGTGGCTGTTTGCAACCAATACGACAGGGATTGGTACCTGCGTGAATATACTACCGAGGGCAGTTTCTTTTTTGAACAATTAGAATTTACCATTTATAAAGAAATCTGTAGACTTTGAGATCAATACAAACACCATGTTGGAGTTTTATATCTGCTGACCATATTTGGCTTGAAAGCCTGGATGAAACATCGTCCTGCGTATGATCTCAAAATTTCGTTAAATTGTTGGAATGCTTTCCTAAGAGTTTTTTCAATCCTGGGATTTATTCGGATTGTCCCAACGTTTGTGGATTTGTATGGAAGAGAACATGGTTTCTATGATATCGTTTGTATTCCGGATGGAGCAACACAAACAAATGTTTTCTGGACGTAAGGAAATATAATTTTTCATATCAGCAATAAGCATTTAAACTATTTTTTTGTGTTTTTCATTTTCAGAATGATGTTTGTATTTTCAAAAGTTTGGGAATTTGGAGATACAATTTTTATTGTGCTGAGAAAAAAACCTCAGGTATTTTTGCAATGGTACTATCATCTGGGAAGTTTCTTTGTTTGTTGGACCGTTTGTAATATTTGATAGGTACAAGAGTGTAATACGCAAATATCAGTCTGTGTTCAAAGGACCTATTTAGGTCCCCAGGATTAGGGACCTAAATAGGTCCTTATGGGGACCTATATATGTCCCTAGAATTCTGAGGACCTATTTAGGCTGTGAAAATTTTTATATGGTCTTTTTCTCGTTAAAAAATCTTAAAATAATTTCTACCGGCTTCACGTTACAAGAGCCGATGAATCTGATTCCAGATACAGAATCCACAAAAAATTTGCTATTTACTGTCAAAATTTGAGGTCAACTTTCCCTCTTACTTTTTGAGAAAAGTATTTATGAAGTTAGTTAACATTGAAATTGCCATAACTTTGTACCCCTTTAACAAATTTGCCTGATTTTTATTTCAGAAAATCAAGCATTTGTTTTCTTTACGCGACTTTTTACAACTTATCTCCAATCTAAAAGTGCTCAAGTTTGAAGTTGGTGGACTATTTGGAAGTCAACAAAAGTGGAAAGCTTTAAGACTAAGCCTAGAGTCTTGCTTATTCCCTGAGTCAAAGGAACTTGCGTATTTGCAATTGGGCATTTTACCAACGCCCGTATTTGACGCCTTGTTATGCAGTAATTTCCATGTGAAAATGTTGTCATGTAACACACTGAGTGGAACAAGAGACATGTTGAGGTACACACATAAGTTGCCAAATTTGACGCAGATTGCTCTATTATTTAAGGATTTTAATATTTGATTCAGTGGAATACGTCGAATGCTTTGTGGCCGTTGAAAAATGTAGTAAGCAGTTTAGAATTTTCCGAATTGGTCTGGGACCAGCAATCCTTATTCCAGTGTTTGGAAAATCGGTGGGCAACTACTTTAACAAAGTTGAAAATTGACTTTAATCATATTCGCTTTCACAATAACCATCCAACTCAAGTTATACCATCTCTAAAGCTACCCAATTTGAAGGAGTTTGCCTTTGCATCTAACATCTTTGTTCCGTTGGATTTTATTTTACCCATGAGGAATCATTTAGAGCGGTTGATTGTTCGGTACAATCCTAATCAGGGAAGAGCCGAATTGGAGCCCGATGAAAATGGGCAGGAAATCCAGTTCTTGAGATTTCGAGGAAATCTAGAGCGTTCAAATATTTGGAGTTTGTTTCCCAATTTTAACGCTGCCGAATACTACCGTAGGTGTCAATCGGGAAACATATTACACAATAAAAATTGAAAAACTTATGTTTTGTTTTGAGAGAGCAGTTACTTAAATACTTTTGCCCAATTTCTTGTATCGAAATGGTTTTTGTACATTATGTAAGCAATAAAAAATTTGTGGTTTAAAAATTAAACATATGTAAATTTATTTTTAAATGTATGATTCATACAGTATGAATAATTTGATTACATAATTTATTAATAAAAATATCACGAACGTTTTTGGTAAATAGGTTCTGCAATAGTTAGATTACAGTTGTGGCTATATCAAAGCGCGAATAATAAGGGGAATTGAACCTGAGAGTCACTTATAAAACTTGTAAAAAATTTACTGACCTTTAAAGGTAACAAAGGTGTAACCAGTAATGGTAAACCATAAAAATGCTCGCTGCTAGAAACGTAAATATCGTAATAATATAATACAATAACTTAAATCTTCAGAAGAAAGACCTAAAGCCATTTAGCTTAGTTTAAAGCCCATTTAGCCCATCTACAATAATTAACACATCTCTATAATCGACCTGGTTAAGTACCCATTTTTGCTTGTTAAGAGCCCATTTTAGCTGTTTTAGAGCCCATTTTGGCTGATTTAGAGCCCATTTTAGCTGTTTTAGAGCCCATTTTGGCTGGTTTAGAGCCCATTTTAGCTGGTTTAAAGCCCATTTTAGCTGGTTTAGAGCCCATTTATGCTGGTTTAAAGCCCATTTTACCTGGTTTAGAGCCAAAAATAAAGTAGACGGACACACAGACACACGGACACACGACATCTTAATAAGCTCCACTGCTGAAGCAGCGAGCTAATAAACGCTATGTCGCTGCATAACTGCTAGTAAAGTAAAAGAGACTCTAGTATTAAAAGGTTTGTAGAAGAAATAAGGACGTTACGCAAATTAAGTAATTTCAGCATGGAAATGTTCATATTGTTTGTCGAAATTTTTTACGTTTTTACTCAATAGTAATCAATAGCACTCATTTCTAGAATAAAAAAGTTCTTTAAATAAATGCATGCGATGTCGGGCAAGAAAGCATATTGAAGGTGTTTTTGTGAATAATACCTGGTAAGTCAATTTTGTTGGCATGTTTTGGTTTCTGTTTGCTACAAAACTACACTTTTTGTAAAACATAAGATATTGAAACTCTACAACAAATAAACGGATAATAAAATTAAACCTTGTTCTGCATATTGTCTTGTCCATTTGTCATAATAAACATAAGCCTCCAACATAGTATCTGTTCTCAATATTCAAGCAAATTAAGAGTGCTAGAAATCTACATGCACCCACACTTGACATATTGATGCTGCAAAGGGTTACAGATTCTCAGGCAATTATTGCACCAAACACATGCATACTATTTTTCGGCAATATTTTTCGAGTTGATGTATTATTACTGTAAGAGCTTTATAGACACAGAAATGTCAGACAATCAAGAGAGCAGATGTAAATCGGTGATTATTTAGCTCAATTGATTCTGTTGGGTATTAGATTGCATTTATTGTATTGCTTCCGCTCCACACTGTGGCATAAAATCTTAATAAATTCAATTCATTAAGCACAAATATTCAAAAGTACCAGAGACATCCAGGGATAATATTTTCAAGGTTTCTTGTTGTGTACAGAGAAATATTATTAAGTATCTTCTTCGGTTGGACAACTGGTATGTACGAGTTTTCCTTTGAAGCGAGAACAATGGAAGCTGTGAAGAATTGAAAGAAAAGCATCCTAGCCGTAGTAGAAAGAAGGGGATTATGTGGAATGAAAAAAGTGCATACATACGCGTGTTCTGATGTACCTCATTCAGAAAGCTATGAATTTTCATATACATCAGTACCCACGCATGAATGCACTTTTTTCATTCTCCATAATACCTTTCCTTCTACTACAGCAAGAATGGTGTCAAAAGCCCCTTAATCCTTTCTTTAAGTTCTGTTCAGTACATTCCAGGGAGGTTAAAGCTTTCTATTGAAAAAAATTATAACCTTACTACCCCCATTTGCGCAAAGGATATGAATTACATGAACGTGACTTGTGTAAATTGTTGGGCTGCATATAATCCAAGGAGCTGCACAGAAAAGCTTAAATTTAGGGAAAATGCATGCTTACACCCCTATTTAGGAAGGGATTAACAAAATTAAAATTTTCTTCGGTCCAATATAAAACACTTGTGCAGCAAGAAATACACAAAATATTTGTTTGAATATACCTAAAAATGTTTGTTGCTAACCGTATTATATTACTTGTATGCATTATATGCCGTTTTTGTCTGTTCCAAGCAAATACGAATAAGGCTTTGAATCACTCTTTCACTTTGAGTTCTGAAGTTGTCTGGGGATGTCTACACAAAAACGCTGCTACAGAGGAAGTTTACAGTATATTTAGAAAATATAGTTCCGAATTGTGCTGCACAGTTGGACTTGGTGTAAATTGTATCTAGAACAACATCTTTTACAAATTTCTCCTGCTGAAAGTCCGCAATCGCAGTCCGTGGTAGCAAAATGGAAGCAGAAGAAACAAACTGGCTTCGGTCAGTATTTCCTGAAGAGGTAAACAATAAATACTTATCTTTTTTTAAATCTTTAAAAGTTTATTACATATTTATATCCCAAGTATTATCTTTCATTTTAACTTTAAATCTTGAGTTTACAAAATAATTTTGTCTTATAGATTTGGCTGCTGATTGGAAAGAAAATAGACAATTTTCATGACCACTTTCGACTACGGGATTCTTCTCTATACTTTCGCAATTTGCTTAAAAATGAATTGAATCGTGCAATGTTTTCAGAAGTGGCAAAAATACTTCACGTGCAGTTATGGCGTTATCAAGAAAGTTACGATATTATGCTAAAATGCCGTTTGGTATGCCGCCATTGGCAAGAATGTGTAGACGTGGCTTCAGAAAACTTTCCTATCGTTGTTCATCCTATGGGGAAGGCTGCTGAGGTATACGGTTTGGACGGAAGTATTCTCGTTGTTGGCGAATATTTTGAAGTGAGTAACAAAATAATAAGCTTCCAGCAGCGTTTTGCGCAAACACATGCTGGCACAAAGAGAAACCCATTTGCGGGTCATAGTGTTCAAATTGATTTTGGATGGGAACAAGTTGAAGATGACTATCTTATTGAGCACTATTTGCAACTTTTTCGGGAATATGGGAAACACATCCGCCACTCTTCATTTACACTAGCGCCGCCTACCCAGAATGCATTAGCGTATTACAGGAAGCTGCCCGAGATGCTAAAATTGTTGCCAAATCTACAGACACTCTTTCTTTTGTCTTATTCCCACAACCTACAGGAGGAGACTTTGAACAATTTGGAATTATACTTGAAAACCCATCCTTTTCCAACTTTGAAGCACTTAAAATTTCTAAAGGTATATCAGATACCCAGTTCAGTGGCTAACGCTTTGATGCGTACTAACCCACAAATCAGAATGCTGGATGCTGCTAGTAGAACAAATTCTACTTTGTTTCAAGATAATTTGCCCCATTTGGAGCTGTTTTCAACAACTTTAGAAAACGAACATCAGTTTAAAACGCTGCAAAGTTTGACTTTTGTTTGGCCCTTAAGACAAATGAGTTTACGCAATATTCAAGGAATATCAACAAAAGATTTGTTTGAACTTTTGGGACACCGTTGGTCTGCTACGCTGAAAGAACTAAAATTACGTTTCTCTCGCAACTACGAACCTTCAGGATTGGTGCCGTTACAACTGCCAAATTTGCAAATATTTTCACTTGAAACTCACTGCTATACAACGTTGGATTTTCTGTTGCCGACCAAATCTTCCTTGAAGACCCTAAGCTTACAGATGAATAGCCATTTGATGCAAAATTCAAAAGAGGGAATGCAGTCCGCTCTGAACGCTGAAAAAACTGTAAGGTTTTATGGATTTTGTGACAACGTGCTTGAGTCAAATATTTGGTCAATTTTTCCTAACCTGAGGAGCATTGCTTACTCACATACGACTTCGCGTGGATTCCGGAGAAGACCACAAGTTTACCGAAGATTTGACTTCATGACAAAGCAGACCGCGAGTGTATAAAACAGTGGGTTGTCTTGCGTAAATGTACCAACTTGTAGGGTACGAATGAAAAATGTAGTTTTGGCTCGACTACGATTTCATCTTGTAACTTTTTATAGGAATAAACGTGCATGTCATACCAGAAGAAGAGGAAATGTATTTCTAACCATTAAATATTTTCTCCAATTTCTTTACGTTAAGCATCTATTATTTTATTTTAATTTATTTATTTGTTTCCTTAAGCGAGAATTAATCAAACTATTGGTTGTTATGAAAAAATATATTAAAACTTGTTGCATTTATTTTGGAGATAGGCAATAAGTATAGTTATTCTATTTTTAAGTTGTACGTTAAATAGTTAAGCACTTGATGTTTTCCTAAATGAACGTGAATGATAATTTTGTGGTTTTGGTTTGGTTCTAATATTGCCATCAAAACATATGTCCGTGTCGTAGGATTAGAATACACTAAATTTAGCAGGTCTGTTTAGTATTATTTGGCGCCACGAAAATGTTAGCGCTTAAAAATAAAGCCCGATACCACCATTACCACCACCACGTACTGATGTAGTGACGTAGTAATTGCAGATTTGTCAATACAAGAAAATATATTGTCTATTAATAATAATATTTTATATAATTAGTATAATATTAAATACGCCTTTTATTAAGGGAAAAATGTAAAACATATAAGTATGAGGATGTAAACAAATAAATTAAATTACCCATAATATTTGTGCCAAAGCTTGTAGTGATTCTTATTTTTATTCCATAAATACATTTAAAAGCCCTTTTGAGTAAAAATTTGTGACTGGGTACACCCCAAAAACCTTTTTTCTTATTTCTGATGTTTGGCTATTACTTAGAGTACTAGGCCTACCAAGATGGTCAAAGGAATTTTGAACTCCGGAGCCTCTCTACTTGGTCCGTTAAATATTGAAAAATAGGGTTAAAAAATTCATTTTTATTTCAAACAGGATCAGTTCTAGAGCTAAATTGTTTTACACTAATTGTGAAAAGCAAGGTGTACCAATTGTACCAAGGTGGACACTGCACAGACCACTCTGTAAACTATTACTGTGATTTTATATAAAAAAACAACAATTGCGAAATTTAGTTGAAGAAAAAAAAATTAAAAATTTTTGCAATTTAAATAATAATATTATTCTAATAGCTCAAAATTGTTGCAAATTTACTGACAAACGTTAAGAGGTGCCCATACATGGACTGTGTTACCGTTTGGAAAAGCTAATGAGGGAACGCGGTGACAGAAGTTAGAAGTCACGGTTACCACAAAAAGTTATAATATTCAAGATATTTGCACAAGTGCAATAGAAGATGGACTGAAGAAAGAAGATGAGAATAGCAGGTATCCTTGTCCATATTGTACTCTCACTTTTAGCAGAAAACGGTGGGTTGCTTCTCAAGCGATATCAGTGCATTTTGAGATTTTGAAAACGAAAGTGGTAAAAGCACAGAAGAAAATAGAAAATGGACCAGGAGGAACAGTTGGGCCTGTAGAGAGTGCGTTTGTCAATAGAGTTTTGGACAAGATTTGTAATGAGTCGCGAAAAAATAATCAACTAATTTGTGGAGTGACAGGATGCGATAAAATATTCAAGCAACAGCAAGACTCGACCAAAGCTGACATACTATTTAGAAGGCACATTGGAGACATGCACCCTGAGCTGCTGTTTGAAAGTGTGCTAAACTTTGTAATAGCCAATTTAAGTATATATGTGCTAAATTTTTGAAAACGGAAATGAATGAGTGTGGGAAAACGTTAATGTGTATACATTGCCAACACCCAAACAAGCACAAGCATAAACACTTGTTGAATTGTACCATTTTGACCTGCTAAAGGAGAAAATCATAAAGGCACAAAAAAGTTGGGAGCAAAGAAATTCGGAAGTTCGTAATAAACCATACCCAGAATCATGAAAAAAAACTCGAAGGTTGCCCTGGAGATAATATTGAAATTAGACTTTAGAGGGCGGATGAAACACTAGTCAACTCTGCCATGATTCAGGAAGTGGATAATATAATTGAGGAGAGCAACGATGCAGTTCCGATTGTTAAACAAGAGGTGATTTATAAACATGGTAAACTTGCGTGCCATTCTTTGTCCGCATGGAATGAAGACATTCTAGTGAGTGAAAATGAACCAAAATCGGAAAATCATCTTGAATAGCATCAAATTGAACATTGCGCTATACAAGAAATACTCACATCTGTAGTGGAATTATCCCGAGCTGAAGTCGAAGTTGAGACAAATTTATAAATTGCCGCAAATAAACAAAATATTCCCAATTTCGACCTTGGTTAACCTATTTTGTTACAGTATGTAATGTATTTAGAATCTTGTAAATTAAATGCTAATACTAAGCGTACACGTTTCCTGTAAAACGCAATAAATTTGTTCTGTCCTTGACCAATTTTTGAAATCAGTTTTTCGGTGATAATCATTTTTTCGAGTAACGAACTTTGCATGCGTTGTACGTATAGTAATTTGGAACAAGGTTAAGGCGCTACCACATCAAAACCTGAAAATAAAATATCCATGTCTGATACTCCACTCTTTTCTTATCCGCTTTGATTTTCTGTGACAAAAATTTCTCGAAAAGCAGCAAGCAGTGTAGCATAAACGCATAAACAAATTAAAACTGACGGTATTTGTCCATTTTTAAAACCATTTACCTATGAAAATACTACCTAGGATTATATAGTTTTAGGGATTAGGTGTTTCTAAAAGTATTCAAACAGCTTTTCATTGTTCTATGCCCAAAAATGCACCATCAACTATCCACACATCAATGCTTCATGAGGACTTAAAGTTTGGGATCACAAAAACACACTGGGTTGTCTGTATGCATGCTCGCCTGTTATTTCTACTTGTTATTGTATCAACCTTTTGGCCCTTTTCCATTGGAATTTGTTGTCTTGATTATAATACATAGTAAGCATCGAACATGCATCAAAAACGTTTCAGTAGAATTTACCTTTTTGCCTTTCTAAGCCTATTCATACGCAGAAACATGATGGTGAATTCAAAGGGAATGAGCTTATACACTTGTGTTAGGCATCACCTGAAAACTCGAAATAAGTGAAGAGTACCAAGCTGGGTTTTATGGAAATGGAACCACGGGGGTCGTCTGGCACTGGGATTCTCGAGAAGGCTCATTGTGATACTGCATTGTACATCGAGTCTCTAGTGAAAAAGGTGTTTTAGGATTCTGGTATTTTCACCAGTCGTATTCTTGTCATTCTCAATTTCCAACTAAGTGACAACAAAACATCTTTTAAACATTTTGTTCAGTAACTAAGCTAAACATTTTGTAGCTTGCCACTTACATTTGCCTAAAATTTGTGGTGCTCAATCGTTTGTGTAAATTTGCAATTGATTTCAAATTTATGAAAAATCTAACCATGTTGGAGAATCAGTCAGAAGATAATCATGCTAGCCAAGGAAACAGAGAAATGGCTGACCATGAGGCACAGATGGAGTCAGAGAAGCTTCTGACCATTTTCCCAAAAGAGGTTTGCTTAAACTTGATTTGCTTATCTAAACGCACAGTTATCACATAAATAAAAAAATTTATTTATTGAATTCAAACTTTTGTTTTTCCAGATCTGGATGCCAATATTAGAAAACATTTTCCACCCGGAGGACCTGTACCATCTAAAAGCATCCTCTGGCTTATTTGACGTTCTTCTTGAGACTCAAAAAACGAAGATTTTATTTCCCGAAGTAATAAAAATACTTTGTGCCACAATTGCCAATTTGTCAGCCAAAGAATTTGGTGCCCACGCAAAAATTACAAAGCATTTGCTAAATTGTCGTTTGGTTTGTCGCACATGGCATATTGGAGTGGACACTGCTTTGCAGAGTTCTAACACTTCTAATAAACTGTTTGACATTGCATGTCACCCAGGTCTTTATGTATCAACCTTTATTAGTAAAGCACATTTATCGTTTCGACAGCTACCTTCAGTTTTTCTTCAACGATTTGGTGGGAAGTATGTCACTAATAACAGAAATCCGTTTATTGGCAGAAGTCTCTATATTCACTACATCAGTTGGATAACAGATTTCGAGTCATTTACTCAACAATTACTACAAATTCTGTCCATTTATGGACATCAGATTTGGAGCTTTGGTATATTTTTTGCGTTTTTTAGGCCACGATCTGATCCATCCAATGTTTTGTTTTATGACCGGTTACGAGACTTTATACAACTTATGCCCAATCTAAAAGTGCTAAAGCTTAGATGTGGATCCAGTGACGAGTGGAATGCTTTAGAATTAAGCTCGGAATCCTTGGTTTTTCCTGAACTAAAGGATCTTGCGCATTTGCAATTGGATAATATACCAACGTCCGTGTTTGACGTCTTCTTACGCAGATATTCCCATGTAAATATTTTGTCGTCTTACACACTTGACTCACTAATAGGAAGAAGCGACATGTTGAAGTACACACATAAGTTGCCAAATTTGACGCAAATTGCTCTTTATTTGAAAGATATTAATACTTTGATTCAATGGGATATGTCGAATGCTTTATGGCCGTTGAAAACTCTGATAATCGGTTTAGAATATATTGAATTGGACTGGCAATCCTTATTCCAGTTTTTGGAAAATCGGTGGGCTGCTACGTTGACAGAACTTAAAATTGACTTTTGTCATAATCGCATTCCCAATAACCATCCAATTCAAGTTTTACCCTCTCTGAAGCTACCCAATTTGAAGGAGTTTGCATTTGCATCTCATTCCTTTGTTTCATTGGATTTTATTCTACCCATGAGGTATCATTTAGAGCGGTTGGTCATTCAGTATTATCCTTTAACGGATGGAGTAGAATTGGTGCCGGATGCTGAAAATGGGAAGGAAATTCAATTCTTCAGATTTCGTGAAAATCTAGAGCGTTCAACTATTTGGAGTTTGTTTCCCAATTTAAATACTGCCGAGTATTACTATAGGCAAAAACGCGAACAGCTTTGTCGACGGCCATTATCAATCGTGCAATGAAAAACTGGTATTTTTCAATTTTTGCATTTGAAGAAGCAGTTACTCAAATATCTTTGCCTAATTTTTCGTATGAAAAAGTATTTTGTACATTTTGTAAGCAATGGGGAATTTACTTTTTAAAAACAAAAAATGTAACTTCATTTTTAAATGTTAGAATAATTTAATTATGTATCTTATTATTAAAATGTTACGAAAGTCTTCGGTAAAACGATTCTACATTAGTTAGATTGTTACTGCAGTATTAGTAATCGAGTTTTGTTGCATAAACAATTTAATTAGTTATATGACCAGGGAACGAGGAACTAGGGTGAAATTTATGGATACATAAAATTATCTCAAAGTGTAAATTATTTATTCTATTAACTTGCAATTATTGTAATAAATTAGTAGTAACAAAAATTTTTTGTAGTATTACAAAAATATCAGTAATATATAAATATATGCAGCTTAACATCTGTAAAGTAAGCGTATGACTTGTTATAAAATTCTCTCTGTAAATTCTTTCGACTTAGCATGTATTTAGTATATCGAAACAGAAGTTTTTAGTATTTGGTAGTATTTTGAATGTATTCCTCTAGAAAAGATTCAAGAAAATTTGTCGGATTAAAAAGAATTTTAATCTGTAACCATGAAGTTTGAAATATTTTATAATGTGTAATATTTTTATAATACAGTGAATTTTCAAAGGAACATCTGTGCAGTTTTTGGTTTAATACTGGTTTTCCACTAAAAGCTACCACAATTAGTGGTCCACAAAAATTTCCTTAATCGCAGATTCAACTTAATATTCATATAAACCAACTACGCTACACTTTCACGAAAGAAATTTGTAAACGTAACGCAGAACGCAAGTATACTGTGAGAGAAAGATGTAATATGTGTTGTTGGATGTGTTCCTATTTTATCAGTTGCGTTCGGCATTATTTGAATAAATGCTGGTACTATTAGACAATTGTCTTGTGGCGTGTGCTAGTCTGTCGTTTAATAACAAATGCTTGTAAACGATGCAGCTGTGTCAGTTTTGATATCAGTATGTATTACAATCTGCAATAGAACAATAGCGCATAATCTTTTCTTGTAACTGATTAAATGCATCTCCGACCGTGTTCTGATTGTTTAATTTACTAATAAATTTGCGTTTATATTGTATACAGTATGGCAGTTACAATAAGAAAGTCATACTTGTACGCTGAATTGTTGAATGCATATGAGTTTGATTAGTGGGAATATTATATATAATTCTTGGGTTTAGGTTTGTGTAATTTTGACTGCACTGTTCATCGGTGTTTCGAAAAACTTCAATTATGTTACATTTCTAGCCAAGACACAACAAACATATTTAAGAAAAATGGATTTGCAGATATATGTAATTAAATGAAGTTATTGGCCAACAAATTATTATGCTGAAAAGTGACTTAAAATCGGTGTTACAGTTCAGAAAAGGCTCGCAAGGGTAAACTAATTTATAGCGTTTTACAAGATGCGTTTTATTTATTGCATATTTTGGGGTATCAATATATTATTGTTTCTTTTTCTGTCTTCAATGCTGGTCCGTTGGTTAACGATTACACTTTTGTCGACCTAGAAAAGGGTTTTGAATAGAAATACAATTGAGCTTTCGAAATTTGAGAGAAATGCATTGTCAAAGGTACCCGAGAGTGGTAATGTTGTATTAGGTGTACGTAGACGCTGCCAATTAGTGTGTGTCTATGTACCAGATCATCGGATTTTGGGATTATAATAAGCACATGTGTACGTGACAGTAGACATCTAGAAATGATGTGTTGTTTTATACATGTTGAAGGATATGGCTTCCTACGATTATATATGTCTCGCTAGATTCTTTGGAAATGGGTACTTGTGCATGCACATACAATCCTAATCCTTTTCACAAAAAACTAAATTGAAATGTAATCCTGTGTGAACCTTGCACCCCGAATGAATAGTCGACCGCAACCAGCGACGTTATGTATTTCATTTGTCAGGTATTTTACGCACATCATTTCTCAAAAGCATGGTCACCATTATGTACCTCAAAGTGTATTTCAACATACCTGTCATGTAAATTTCGCTTTACTTGTATTACTTGAATTACTTACTGTTTTTTTGTCATTTTTTGCCCCAAACCCTCAAACTTTCATTGTTTGTAGTATGTAACAAAACTCGCTTGGGCACTTTAAAAACTTTGCGATCGAGGTTTTGATTTTAATCCTGCTTGATCCGCATAGTTTCAGACACAGCACTTATTTATGTAGTACGGAGAAAGTAGGAATTCGTGTTGTTCTATAGCAATTTTAAACCGGTGTTATTCTTTTTCACATTAACTTCATTGTGTAAAATGCATTTTGTAAGCTCGTCCATTAAGTGGTACACCTTCCATATCAACCAAAATAATTACGAAGTAAATACATTAGCTTTAGGGTAGGCACCACTGCTGAGTGGTGTGCACATGTATTTACAAAATATGATTTTAGTGCGCATACGTTAGCTCTGCAACCGGTAGATAACAAGGCACAAGTAGCTGGTGCGGTATATTAAATTCTTGCGTAAAACAGAAATTCTTAAAAAATAATCTAGCACAATCTATATATTTTTATAATCTTGTAACTTGCCCTATAACAGCCAACTCCTTTACGTATATATTTTGTACGAAAGTGCTTGCTAACGGTGATATTTCAATACGTTACTTTATTTCAATTAGTATATCAGGTGAAGTGATTCTTTCAAAATGGAAAACAAAGGGATTGACTCAAATAAAAAAGCAAAAAAATTCGAAATTTGTAACAAAGGTTTTCGTTGTAATTCGCACTTAAAGAGACATATGACTGTGCACACAGCCGCAAAGGAATTTCAGTGTGAACTCTGTGATAAATCAACAAAGCAAGCTGGTGATTTGAAAAAGCATGTCGATATTATTCATTTGGGTAAAAAGCCATTTGAGTGCACGCAGTGTGACAAGCGTTTTTGTAGCAAAAGTATCCTAACCAGACATGAGAGGGTACACACTGGCGAAAAGCCATTCCAGTGCTTTCTTTGTTCAAAAACGTTTGCTCAAAAGAATAATTTACATGATCATTTAAGACGTCACATAGGCGAAGAAGTCCACAAATGCCCACAATGTGGCACAAATTTTAAATGCAGGAATACTCTTAATTGGCACGTCCACAGTCATCAAGGTACGACTTTAAGCCCATGTTAACACTTCCATCTTTTTTGTCTTTATTCTAAATTTTCTTTTATTGATTCGTGTTAGGAATAGGAACCCACCACAATGGCTACGGTTGTCTATTTTGTCGTCATCGTTTCATGTCCACGTCAAGCCTTAATTCTCATATTCTTTCACACATAACCGAGAGACCCTACTTTTGTTTAACTTGTAGTAAAGAATTTACAACCATGAACAACTTAACATCTCACTTTAAATTAGTACATTCAGAGGAAAGGCCTTTCACGTGTGATCTGTGCGGAAAGGCTTTCAAAAATAACGATTATATGCAAACCCATCTTAAAGCGCACTTGGGCGAGAGGCTTTACAAATGCGGAATCTGTGGAAATAGTTTTATAGCCAAGTCTGACATGAAGCGTCATATTCTTATACACTCTAGTGAAAAACTATTCAAATGCGATCTGTGTGACACATCGTTTCGACAACCACAAGGTTTAAGAAGACATAAGAATACAGTTCATTCCAAGGAAAAACCGTGGAAATGCCAGGACTGTGGTAAAATGTTCAAGTTAAAAGAACATTTAGTTAGACACGGAAGAGTTCATAGTGGCGAAAAGCGATTCCAGTGCGATATTTGTAATGCCAAGTTTGGCGAAAAGTCCAACTTGCATAGACATATAGTTAGGAAGCACGAGACAAAATAAGAGTTCTTAGGATTTCTCTTCGTATTGATATAGTAACAGCACAAACAAATACAAACCATACTAAACTTGCAAAGCAGATTAGGTATTTACATCGTGATAAAATTGCTAAACCCCCTAGATTGCATAATGACTAGACACGTTTTCTGAATATTTTCGACTGATTGTAAAAGTAATACTTTACCAAGTACTTTACGGGATTAGTTTCAGGCTAGTTGTTTTATAGATGTATTTCTAGTTTTTAACTACAGTATAATAAAAAGTGTAAATTTTATGATGTACGTTGATCGAACCTATGTGTTATGTTAACTTATTAGACACACGTACTCATTCATAGCATTTGTTGGACGAACAAAGTTGGGATCTTCATTTTTTAATGTTTTGCTATGTGCTTGGTAGCTAATTTTCGAAATTTTGTTGCTATTTTTTATTGCAAATTTTACGTAAAATTTATCCACCTCTTTCTTACAAGTAGATATTACGATTGCTAAGAAATATAACAAATAAATACAATTTTACTGTACATAACTTTTGTCATTTATTTTAGTAAATGCATTTTAAATTTATCATAAAGCAGAATACGGTATAAAATACTGCAAGGAAGCATCATATAAAAAAGCCTAGAAGTAAGCCAGTTTCTTTTAAAACTGGAATAATTACTAAAAATTTAATAGCGAATGAATTGCAGTTGAAATTCCAGATGAAGTAATATTGTTTGCACTAAGAATTTGTATTAAAAGGTTTTATTTATTTCAAGGTATATCTGTCACAGATATATCCAGATTTTGTGTAATTTTCGAATTATCGGTATTTAAAGCTAGTTTGTAATTAGTTCTAAATTTTGAATTATACATTAATCTTCTCTGCTGCATAGATGTTTCCGGTGGCACGTTGCAATGTATCCAATAAAGACAATGCAATTTGCCGCTTACAATATATATTGTTCTGCAATAAAGGTTTAAAATCCTAATAAAGACTTGTATGTATTTCATATACTGCCTCTAAACAAACTGTTTCAAAAAATAAATTGTATTCGAAACTTAGTAGGACTGCATGTAGCTATTCTGCCACTGCATCAGTAAAAATGCATCATCACCTGAATGCCGATACACTTTTATAATGTTCATATAAATGTCTAATTGAATATTATCAACCCTGCAGCTATATTCTGACACAAAACATGAAAATATAGTAAGATTGTCCTATTAGTAACACAAAATATGGAACCACAGTAAGCTCGTATTGCTAGTAAATTCAGCAGTTAAATCTCTCTAATCCGGATTTCAGCTGCTGTTAAAATCGCGAGGTTTTCAATAAACAGTGCTTGAGTCTAATTTTCCAATGTTGGATAATCTTATCTGAATTAGATTCAATACTCGCTAAGCACAACAACACAACTGCAGTTATTACAAACACTGACAAACAAAAGAAAGCAGCTAAATATCTCCAAACCGAGTTATTTCGAACTTCATGTGATTATAAAATAAGGCACGCCACACAAATAGCCAAAATTTGCGTGAACCCTAGCATTATAAGCAAAAAATTGTTACAGGATTGATATATAGCTGATATCCTGTTGCAAGTGCCAGGCGCCCGTTTCGAGGCAGCGCAGTGGATTTACAAGTTTGGCTAGGAGATCCCAATCCGGACGTTGTGTGGTCAGATTGCGAGCATTTGTTAGGTGTAAACCCAATTACTTTTACTTTGCCACTTCATTTGATTTGGGGATCACAGGGGTCTCTCCAACAAACTCATTTTTCATTATGATTTACTATTATTTTCACGAATCGGGAATGATCTCGAATCGTTTTAAGTTATTCAAACAAGCGATAGTTTTTGGTTTAAAACCTGGGTATTTATTTTAATAAGAGTAACTATTAGCGGATGTTGACACCAAAAAATGAACTTTCCCAAATTTTGAAACTTTTACCACATAATGATAGTAGGACTACATGAAATAGGCCATGCAAAGTTTCAGCCCTCAAAAGTAGCTGTGGCGTCGGTGGTTACGAAAAATCCTTTTAGTCGGTATCGACGGGAAAAAATTCAAATTTCTAAAAGCATGATAATCATAAGATTGTGATCTTTTTGGTGGAGCTTAAGGAGTAAATGGGCAATTATATGGTGTATAAACATGTTAATGTGCATGCACTTTTTTACAAAAAAAAAATAATTTTCTACAATTTTCAAAAAATTTCTCAAATTTTTGGAGGTTTTAGCCGCGTCCATTTTTGGGAACTATCCATAAGTCTTCAAATTTATACTGTCAGTAAAGAGCAAAGTATTGTTGAGCTACTACAGCAGTTTTCATGTAAAAGTCGGCTTAGATAAAAAAATATGGCAGAAAGTTGAAAACGGAAGTGGCATTGAAAATTGATCAAAGTAGTAAATCTGCAATATCTTATTTTCTTGACAACACTTAAAAAATCTGAGAATGTACAAGAGAGCTAAGTGTATTAAAATTCATTTGACATATTAACTGCCAATATCTGACTACAGACCATGGTGGACAGCTTGGCTACTTTTGGCACTCAATTCATTCAATAAAAGCGACCTGCTTAAGCGACCTGCTTAAGCGACCAAAACCAGTTGTAAAATGCAATTCTTAAGTTTGAATAAAAGTTATACTTTCAAAGCTGTTTTTTGCTATGAAAATCGTTAATTATAGTAACCAAAGTCCATGAAATCTAAGAATTTCATTAAACAACTGATTTTGGTCGTTTAAGCAGGTGGCGTTTATTGAATGAATTGAGTGCCAAAAGTAGCCAAGCTGTCCACCATGGTCTGTGGTCAGATATTGGCAGTTGATATGTCAAATAAATCCTAATACACTTAGCTCTCTTGTACATTCTCAGATTTTTGAAATGATGTCAAGAAAAAAGATATTGCTAATTTTCTAAGTTGATCAATTTTTTGTGACACTTCCGGTTTCAACTTTTGACGACATTATCTCAAGCAAATTGAATTCTTTCACGAAGTTTGCTGCAATAGCTCAGTAATACCCCACTTCATACAGCCAGTACAAATTGGAAGATTTAGGAATGGTTTTTAAAAATGGACGCGGCTAAAACCTTCAAAAAGTCAAGAAAAAAATTGAAAATTTCATAAAATTATTTTTTGTAAAAAAAATGCATGCACATTAATGTGGTGTCTGTGAGTCAGTTAATTGCCCATTTACCCCTCAATCTCCACCAAAAAAATCAGAATCCTATAATTATCCTGTTTTGAGAAATTTTATTTTTTTCCGTCGACACCGACAAAAATGATTTTTCGTCACCATCGACGCCTAAGCTACTTTGGAGAGCTGAAACTTTGCACGGGCTAGTTTTTGTAGTCCTACTATCATTATGTAGTAAAAGTTTCGAAATTCAAGAAAGTTCATTTTTTGGTGTCAACATCCGCTAATAGTTACACTTTAGTTTGTTTTGCACGTGTAAGGGAAGTTCCGCAGGCAACTTAAAAAAGATACTACCTAATTTAACAAATAAATTCCACCAACTGACCAGCTCCATTAACGTTGTGTTCCGTGTGTCCTCCGGAATAAAATTACCTCCTTTTTACTAAATCTAAAAGTAAAGATAGTGTTCCCACCTCAGGTGTAACAATTTTCTTTGCCGCTGTGAGAAGTCACAAGTCACCTAAAAATTCATCATTAATCTCTACTCATCAAATTAATCATACCAACCTAAAAATCATTGAATTGGCCATCTTTTACTTACTGTTAATAAGGCTGCATTTTCATCTTTTTTAACATCCCAAATATTATCTTCCAACTCCGACAACCTAGTTCATACCGAACACATACCTACTTACTTTCATGTTGGACACACTCATTTTAAAAATTACATAAGTGCATGAAGCCAGTAGGAAAAGCACAGAACAAATCATTATTGCTGCTAAACAATACAAGTTCATAATGCATATGTATAATTTCGTAATTGTTCCGGTCGGCAGAACAGCACCGTTGCTGTTTAGATTGTATGCTTTACATGCATTTCAATCCAACAATTTAAACATTCTAACAACAATACACACAAAAGGATATATCCAAACGAAAACTTGTGTTTTGCTGGTGTTTTTCATCACTACAATGACAGAGTTTGGGTAGACAAAACAAACTTGAAACCATGTGGTTGGGTGGGTATCTGCAGCCGGTGTAAATAGTTCTGACTAGCTTTTTGGTTTAGAAATTTTTCAAACAAACCAATCCTCCTTTTGGCTCTGTGCAGGCGCGCAGCCAGCCCTGAAGGTGAGGTAGGGCACCAAATTTAGCATAAGTAAAAAAACATATTTCTTTGTTTTTAAGCTCTAAACTCTATACTCTTAAAAACACATTTAATTTAATAACTCGTAAAATATTAAATCCCTTGCCAAAAGGTTTGCGTTAATCCAAAGATTCCTACATATACATATCTATATCACCGAGAAACCCCCAAATAGCATAAGAATAACTGTGGGGACGCTAAGCTAATACAATTAAAATGCCAAAATAGTGTAGACAATTTAGTTGGAAGAACCCTAAATTGTGTTTTCTGTGTAGCAAATTAGCATTCACGTACCGTGTGTTATTTTTATAATACGTTTTAAAACTACAGTATCAATTGACCGTATAGAGTAATGAGTGACATGATATTTTAAAACTTTACCCACTAATAAATATTAACAAGCCAAAAATAATTGCGATTGCATATTGTCCAAAAATGCTATTGTGGAAACAATTTAAGGCATGCGTTGACAATAAAGAGTTAGTTTTCAGTTTAAGGGGTATTAAGGTTTGAAGCACTGAATGAAGATTTTACTTTACTTTTCGCAGATACATAATACACTGTCAAAATTAAAATTTATTTTGTTTACCTTTCTGTATTTGTATTTTATGGTTCTTTTGTTTTACAGCAGAAGTTGTGTAGAAAACAGAAATCGTACTTTTCCGAGTGCTAAACGGTTATACAATAATCCAATCAGAAAAACAAATATTTTAAAAATTGATTTTTTCAAGTCTAACACAAAAATCAATAAAACTTTAATACGAAACCTTGTCCATTTGTCAAAAAAAATTGGAGATTGGAAATTTATCCGCTTTGGAAATTTGGCTTTGGAAAATTACGTTTTGGACATTCTATTTGCTTGGAAATTGGAAATTGAACAGGGGTCCTGGAGCCACTTAGAGGATAAGATCACTTTTATTTACGTAATAAAGCGTTTGGTTGTGAACGTGTTAAATATTTTCAATTTTGTACAGTTAGGACGACTAACGTGACTGTGAATCAGTTGGGTGGCGTATTTTGACGAAAGGTTACAACAAGCTTTGCGTCTTGTCGTAGTATTGTGTAATTGTTAACGTTGAGTAAACTGAAGTGAAATTAATGATCAAGTTATTTCGAATGAATAATACAGTTTAGATTTATTTGTTAAAGCTTGAAACAAATTGTTTAAAAATCAAAAGTAACCTTTAGCCAATAAGACAGGGCAGCTCGAGCGTTAATAAAAAATCTTATTCACGATTGTATGCTGATTTCCTGTAAAATTTATAATATCATGCCACATTTTATCTTTATAGTAGAGTGATAAAATATTTTTTATCGTTTGGTTTATCGTCTGTTTTACTGCTGTTGTTTGTCCATGATCATGCACCAAGCTCTTTACCAATTCTTGGTGATTCAATTCAAAAAGATTCTTGGTGTCGGAACAAAATTACCTCCCATATTCAAAATCAAACTACAAGCAATAGCTTGCTCGAAACTTTGCCAAGCTTCAAAGTTTTTTTCTTAAAATGAGAAGTCTGATTGCTTTTGCAATTTTTAATTTCAAGTTGGGAATCTCAATTCTAATCCACTTGATTATAACGACTTCCGATATAAGAGTTTCGATTGCATTAGCTAGCACTAAATAGCCATGTATTTACATCATTTGTGTTTTCGTTTAAAAATGTTGTTGTTTAGGGATCATTTATTAATGACATCATTTTTAGGGGTGGATGTGTCAATCGAGTCAAAAGGTGACGGCCTATGATAAGTGCCCTATCCTACAATGTTAAAAAATAGTGACAGGGGTAAGTGACTCACTCGAAAAATTGTTTTTTTAAGTGACGTCATTAGTGGACGACGCGTTAAGCAAAAAATATCAAATGATCAAAGCGCACGATTAATTTTTGGGTAGGTTTGCAAATACTTGTTACCTTATATTGACAATGATTTTAAAGCTCTCAAATGTTTAGGTAGGGCACGTGCCCTAGGTGCCCACCCCTCGCTGCGCCTCTGGCTCTGTGTGAGCTTAAAATTGGTCCAGCTATAGCTACAAATATCATACGTGACTTAAAATATTTGCGTTCATAAACAAGACAGCTAAGTGGTATTTTAAATTTGAAAATTGTCCGCAATACTACCGAAACCAACAAATTCTCGACATAACAACAAGCATTTATAACGTTTCTACTAATGTTTCAATCAAAATGCCTGTGATATGTTAATATCTTGAAACGTTTGTGTATTCCCTAAGTCCTTCTAATAAAATGGTAATCCGATTACTCAGAGCTAAATAACCATTTTATTTTGATTACAAGACACTGTATTGAAAGCAAAGTCTGAAATTTTGAAAAGTTTTTATTTGTGGTGGGGCTGTGTTTTAAAAGTTTCTAATAATCCCGATGAACCTAACTCTATATAAACGCTATGCGTTTTTTGCTGCTTCCACTTGTGTTGCTGTATTGTCGCATTGTTGAATTTAATATGTTCGAACAATTATTGCATTTCCCGATTTGAAATATAAAATTAAACTACAGAAAAATAACCAGCTGCTTGCATATTTTAAACAAAGTTTTTATAATAACAATTTTGTTCTATAGATTAAAGTTTTCAGTCGGCGTTTCGATAAACCTTTGTTAAAAATGGATATGAAAATTTGGATAAAATTATCCCTGTAAAACGCTACCATTTGTATTGTAAATTGATATTAAGATTGTTGTATTCCTGACAAGACTTTCAAACAAATAAATATGAAATACCGCATAATATTTGTTGAGACGGATAATACAGTTTAAGTGAGACAGTTCGTTTTCCGCTGTCATGTTTTGTTTATGCATTCTTGTTTTTAAAAATTTATTTGATTCCATTCAATTTGGATAATTTTTTTCAACATCTGCCTACCTAATAACAATGCCGTTCAAATCGAAGGTAAATCTAGTAATGTGCTGCTCACGTTGTTGCCTTTAGTTTGTTGAACTGGCGTGTTAGCTTAACAAATTACCACGTACGACCTAAAAAACAAGTTGATTGACTTCCGACTTCCCCTAATTTTGAAAAGACAATATACATAACTGGCCATTATTGGCCCTAAAATAAAATATCGAGTTTTTGCTCTAGAATCATCGGACATTATGGGTTCGCACAAAAAGGTTCAGGTGTAATTCAAGAAGCTAAAAATCACCAACTATAATGAAAATTTATTTTTGTAAAAATCTCTTTCTTTCAATCATATATGGATGGCGTAATATGCATGGGCCCCAAAAAATCCAACTGTGCACAAAAATCGGTTTGCGCATAAATAGTAGAAGATACAGGCCAGTAAGGTACATCAAAATTAATCACTAAACTTGGGCTATTACAAACTCTGTACCGCAAACGGCAGTACCTGTTTGTTATTTCAATGTTTCACTGTGAAACTTTCACATGAAAGGAAACTTTGCAGCATCAATTTTTCATTATTTTGCATTATTTTTTCCTACATGCTCGGCCCAGACAAAGTAGTTAATGACCAGAATGTCCAAATGTTACAACGGAAAAATATCGGCTTGTATATTCAACTTCAAAGGAGGTTTCTCACCCGCCATATAACCGTGGGCTTTTCGGGATGTTTACACCTTGTAATAAAGCGTTAGAAGCCGGATGTACTGCAAAAAAACCCATGCAAATTGGACAACCCGGGCCAAAGTTATGCGGGTTACAAAAAATCCTTAACATGGGGGTAAATGGGGGACAGTGCATTTTTTAAATCCAATTTTCACCTAAAGGGCCCACTTTTACCGGTAAACCAAAATATTTATCCGATACCAAAGACTTTGAAGATGTTTTTAAAATCTTAATCTCGATGGTGTTATCTCGTATTTTTTAATAAATTGATTTTGAAAAATGTAAAAAAATGGTACCGCACAGTGGTCAAATGCATCTTATATGGCGGGCTAAAGGAACAGACAAGGCGTTTTCAATAAAATATCACTACAGTGTTTCGCGTTGGGCACAAAAGGCGTCAAGTGATATTCAGGCTGACACGCAATGCGAAGGAATGTAGTGAGATTTTATTGAAAACGTCTTGTTTGTTCCTTTAGCCCGCCATATAAGATGCATTTGACCACTGTGCAGTACCATTTTTTCACATTTTTCAAAATCCATTTATTAAAAAATATGAGATAACACCATCGAGATTATGATTTTAAAAATATCTCCAAAGTCTCTAGTTTCGAATAAATATTTGGGTTTACCTGTAAATGTGGGCCCTTTAGGTGAAAATCGGGTTTGAAATTAGCACTATCCCCCATTTACCCCCATGTTAAGGATTTTTTTGTAACCCAAATAACTTTGGCCCGGGTTGTCCAATTTGCATGGGATTTTTTGCAGTACATCCGGCTTTTAACGTTCTATTACTGGGTGTAACCATCCCGAAAAGCCCACGGTTATATGGCGGATGAGAAACCTCCTTTTTGTAGTGCAGCAAACAACTTGATTCTCCGTATGCAAATAACCCAATTAGTTGTGTATCAGCATACAAAGTTTCATTGGTTTCTGCCTGGTCACAAAAACGATATGACGGTTAAGCTAGGGCAATTCAAAAATATCATGTTTTTTGCAATATTTCCGAATTATGATAGTCTTTTGACCTAATACTTAAAATTTGCCGTTTAGTTATAGCGATGGATCAGCCCTGAAAGTTTGAAAAGTTTTTGAGAAGTTGAAGAAAATTCGGGTCGATTCTGAAAAAAGATGCTCAAAGTTTTTTGAAGCCTGATAAGCAATTGTAAAATTTAGTGAAAAAATTAAAAGCTTGATAATTGATTCTATGGGCCAGTAAATATGTGGTTCATGGTTTGAAAATATAGTTCAGTCTACGCAATTTTTTTGTAGAAAAATACTATCTATTAAATAAACCGATTTATCCAAACAAACACTGTGAATACTATGAATTAAAATTTCATAGTTTTATTTTGAATGGATTACCGTTTTGATCCTCCTATCTTTGCAACATATAATATATATACTACAGAACGTCTTTAAAAGCGCCACCACCACTTAGTAAACGTAATTGATCAAGAAAAAAATTAGTGAGAAATCTTCAGTATAGCCCTTTATAAGCAAACGGCATGTAAATATTTTTATTATAAAGATGAATTTTATTTAGAAAACCAATTTAAAACATATTTACATTTGAATTTGTCAAAACTAATATATGCTTTATAGCCTACAGAAACAAAAACTTAATTCAAAGAGTCTTTGCGCAGCTAATAGCATAAACTTACCACAGCTTATTTCTATTAATACGTTACATATAAATAACGACTTTGTATGCACATAATTAAAATTAGGGACATGTCCAAATTGCTTATATCTGACACCCTACTTGCTTATATCCTACAGGTAACCTAATTTACTGAAATAACACCAATCTTTAAAAACATAAATTATCGAAACAACAACTGAACAAAGGATTGTGTGTCTTCAGCAGATCGGCGCAAATGTCGACCCCAGGGATTAATGCCTAATCATTTCTTTAATCTTTTTCCAAAACCCTGTTCATCTCTCGACCTTAACAAGTACAAGTATCTGCAAGTACTTGTACATAAATATTATAAACACAAAATATAAAAGTGCTACAAATAAATACTTTTGTATGCATAATAACAAAAATTAGTCTCTGGTTTCCTTTTAAAATTCATTATCATACAAAAACACCATAGTATGTGCAAGTCACGATTTTTCTCAAATTTATGAATTATTTACTAAATTTAAATACAATTTATGCACTTACATTTTGAATAAGTAGCAGATTCAGGATGTTACTACTTAAGTATGTCGTCCCTAAACGTTTTGAACAATATAGGTCATACGTAATTCACAAGTAGAAAATTCCACACATACATACGTACTGTGGAAATTAGCCAAAAATTTGGTTGTTCGTCAGATATTAATTAGGCTTATACAAGTGAGTTTAAATTTGTTTCTGAATGGTTGTACTATCTAGAATTCTTATCAGGTTATATGGACTGCAATAATCAACAATAACTAGGACATTTGTGAACCACCACTGCGTTGTGAGTGAGTAATACCTTGGTCGGTTAGGTATGTATCTGGTCGGAGAATGAACATTAAGATGTTGGGACTAAGATTTAAAAAATCGGTTTATAATAATCCCATTGTTCAATGTTTTGGTCGGAGAATGAGCAGGCGGCGGTTGAGCGTGTACCGAATAAAGATCTTGAATTTTCAATCATGAAGAATAAATATTGCATTAGAGTTACATACGCAGCTTGCAAGAAGAATGAATGAATGAGCATGCTAAAAGGCACGCATTGTTTATTTTTTAAAACAAAAATATCATAAACTTTTTTTCAATTCGGCTAACTATGATGATTTAAATTTACCTTTTGAACAAAAAGAACTATAAAACGAGTAGGTTTTTAAAATTTATGTATTGTATTTTTCAAACCCTTCGCACAGTAACACTGTTTGTTTTGGTTACTTTAACATCTCATTTGGGAAAATGCTTAAGCAAATGCTTGGTCAAATTGCATTTCTGTGAAAACTTTGCAGAACAGTGTTTACACTGAAAGGGCTTTTCTCCACTATGAACCCTTTGATGGTTACCAAACTCCTGCTTTGTCTTGAAACTTTTCTCACAATGCCAGCATTTCCAAGGCTTAATGCTGGAGTGCGCTCGCATTTTATGAGTCCATAAGCCAGGAGGATGGTTAAAAGACCGGTTGCACTCGTCACATTTGAAAATTTTAGAGTTTGAGTGCACAAAATTATGAAATTTCAAGTGACTATTTGTGGTAAACGCCCGGTTACAAATTTCACATTTGTAGGGTTTCTCGCCCAAGTGTGTTCGAAGATGCATTTTCATTTGATTGGCAGTTTTAAATGTATTAGTACATAAGTCACACGAATACGTTCGATCATTTGAGTGTTTGTATGCCATGTGACTTTCCATATTGCATTTGTTGCTGAATTCCATGTCACATTTTGAGCAACTGAAAGGCTTTTCTTGAGTGTGCGAGAAACTGTGAGCCTGGAGGGTTGCCAGAGCTGGAAACCGTCGATCACAAAACATGCATTGAAAACGTTTGGCGATGATATTTCCTGTTTGCAAAAAATAGCATCATGCTATTAGCATGTTACAAATCTGACTACATGACTCACCAAACTACGTAGTACTAGTTAATTGCTTATTAAAACTCACCTAGATGATGTCGGGTGAAGTGTCCATCATGACCTCGTTTTGTTCCAAACGTTCTGCTACATTTTGAGCAGGGGAAACATTCTTCCCCGGTGTGCAGTCTTAAATGCCTGTACAAATCCCCAAGTTGACCGTATCGTTTGGTGCAAAATATGCAATCAAATGGCTTTTCGCCGCTGTGAACCAGTCTGTGGTTTATGAGGTTCTGTTTTCCCACAAACTGCTTTTTGCAAAGCCCACACTGAAAAGGTTTCTTGCCCAAATGCACTGCATCTTTGTGACGTTTCATGGTGCCAGACTGTGTAAAGGTTTTGTTACACAAGTCACATTTAAACGGTTTCTCACCAGTATGTTTGCGTATATGCATTACAAGGGCTGAGTTCCACAGAAATGACTTGTTGCATAATTTACACTGAAAACCTGATGTTTCTGAATCCATATTTCTACCCATTGTTGTATTTTCTTTTTGTTGTAGTCTAATTGTACGTTATTATAAACGTTTGAGCAATTATGCAAACATCTCAAATGTAAGAAATCGTGATTCAAAATTAGTAGGTGTAAAAGATTATATCAATGGGACACAAAAACTAAACGGTGCACCGTGAACACTTGGTGCGAAATAAAAACTAAAATTTACCATTTGAACCGAGCTGCAAATATACGTTTATCATAAACTTTATGTTCGCAAACCAAAAATAATGTCTTTAAAATGCACTATCAAAAAATTCAGTCGATGTAAAGTTTAGCTTCACGATTTGTCCATTTAATGTGAATTTCTTCACGGACTCACAGTAAGGTATCTGTGCTCGCATTGAGTACCTAATTCCCCTAAATATGCCTATTTTATGTACAACGTATATAAGATTTATGTTGCCGGAAGAATATTTCTTAGAATTTCTAATCCAGGTTGTACTAATGTTAGATTCTAATTTATGTAAGGAGATTAACGCGTTTTCGTCTCGAAACGCTACATTTTAACCAATATGTTTGGGGACTTGAGTTTTAATCTGTAAGCCTTTCTACGAAAGGAGGGATTTAAAAAGAAAAGAAACCTGAATGCGGTTTCTGCTTACGTTGGTTCTTTAACTGTGTAATATGCTGAACACAAGGAACACAAAAAATAGTTAAAATGTTCAGAAATGTATCCATACAATTCAATGCATCACATTATCACATTTTTCCAAGAATAAATGTTTTGGTATTACGAATTAGAAATAGTGCTAAAGTCGGTCTTCTTCCCCAGAAACATTTAGGTACAAAACGTGTACAAGATGGGATAGAAGGGTATGCCCACAGTTACGATTTACAATAGAAAGCCACTGAGCCGGAAAATATAATACTTTTCTTCTAATCCTTATCTTTTCTTCTGAAAAAACTCTAGCAACCCTGAGTATCAGTATCAGTAGGAAAAGTATGGTTCTAACTTGTGCATGTGTATGCACAAGCATTATGTACACAACTTTTACTTCCACAAAGGGTAGTATTAATTATTGTGGGTATGAACGTGAGGTAGGAGTATACGTTAAACTTGAATGTCCTAATTTAGTGCTTGGGTTTATATTAATGAGTATATCCACCCTTGAACAGAGTTAGGATGAACAATGACCCTTGTCGCGTTGTCGTTTTTTAAACAATGCAGTGCATTGAATGCAGTGAGAATTGTTGATGGCCTAAATTGTAAATGCGCATGGAAAAAGAACAAAAGATTTATGATAAGTGCAAATATTGAATGCAAGTGGTCTTCTAGAAAGGAAACATTTTAGTATTTTCTTAGGTATGTTTAAATGTTGATTTGTTGAATTAAACTGTATTCATGTGCACTTTTACGATCCACAATGCCCTAGCGAAGAAGAAAGACCAAAAAACTTAGAAACATAACTGGTATGCAATAGCATACGAGTCTTGACACGATACAGGAAGGTAAAACTGTATTTGTGGGATGGGATTAATAGAATGACCGGAGGGTATGTGGTTGTTTGTGTCTACCAGTGACTCCGGCCAAGAGTGCATGGGCATAGGAAAAAGATTCCTGCAAAAGGTTTTATTGACCTGACGAGTGTTGCTTGCCGCATGTGTGCACAACTTACTTGAAAAATAACCGCATGTGTTATAATGCCAATGCTGGCTCTTTTTGGAGTGTGTCGCAGATAAATAGCAACAACGACAGTTAACATATCATTCGTATTTTTAAAATCGTGGATTATTATAATAATTTGGTGTGCTTTCGCATCAAAATTGTGCCAGAAGTATTTTAGAAGTTTTAAAAACTATTTAGCAGTTCCAAGTTTTCAAGGTTTAATTTTAAGCAACACAGCGAAAACCGGAATTTAGTTTTTCAAAGATTTTCCAACGGTTTTAAGGTGTTAAGTGTAAGCCAAAATTGTAAAGTAAATTTGCGGCTGGCTCCAAAATAATGGAGAATCCTAACAAGTTGGAGAACCAATCAGAAGATAGCCTGGCTAGCCACAGAAACCGTAAAATGGCTAACCAGGAAGCAAACGTTGAGTCAGCAAGACTTTTGATCATTTTTCCAAAAGAGGTTGGTTGAAATTGTAACACACACAGTTAAATAAAATGATAAAGTATGATGCAAATTATTAATCTTGTTTACCGAACTCATGTATTTATTTTTCCAGATCTGGGTGCTAATATTTGAAAACATTTTTCAATCGGAGGACCTGTTTCATTTAACAAAGTCATCTGAATTATTTGGCATGCTCCTTCGCAAACAAAGAACAACAACTTTATTTCCCGAAGTAATAAAAATACTCGCTGAAAACCTTGCTACTCCGTCAACGTTTGCAATTGGTGCACATGGAAGAATACCAAGATATTTGCTAAATTGTCGTTTGGTTTGCCGCACTTGGCAAATAGGAGTGGACACTGCCTTGCAGAGTTCCAACATGCATAGTAAACTGCTTGACGTTGCATGCCACCAAGGTCTTTCCATATTATCAAGCTCTAGTGATGCCCATTTTTCGTCACCAGAACAGGCTGGAGTGTTTCTCCAAAAATTTGACGGGGAATATGCTACTAAAAACCGGAATCCGTTTATTGACAGGAGTCTCCACATTATTTTCCCGAGCATACACCAGCCTACCATAACAGACTTGGAGTCCTTTACCCAGAAGCTGATGCAAATCCTGACAATCTATGGACATAATATTTGGAACTTTGGTTTTTATTTAGTGCTCTTTGGGCAACCATTTGATTCCTCCAATGTTTGGTTTTATGAACGATTACGAGACTTTTTACAACTCATGCCCAATCTTAAAGCGTTCAGGCTTACATGCATAGGAGGTCATTCAGACAACTGGAAAGCTCTAGAGCTAAACTTAAAATCTTTTGGATTTCCTGAACTAAAGGATTTTACACATTTGCAATTGGAGGATGTACCAACGCCCTTGTTTGATGCCTTGTTACGCAGATATTCTCATGTGAACATGTTGTCACCCTACTCATCCATGGGAACAAGCAAAATGTTAATATACACACATAAGTTGCCAAACTTGACGCAGATTGCTCTTTCGTCGAATGATATTTATCCATTGATTCGGTGGGATTCATCGATTGCTGTGTGGCCGTTGAAAACTGTCATTATTCGTTTAAACCTTTTCGACTTCCAATTGGACTGGAAATCCTTATTTCAGGTTTTGGAAAACAGATGGGCTTCTACGTTAACAGAATTGAAACTTGACTTTTTTCATGTGCACATTCGCGATAACCATGCTGCTCAAGTTTTGCCAACTCTGAACCTACCCAATTTGAAAGTTTTTGCGTTTAGTACTTATGTTCTTGTTCCGTTGGATTTTATTCTACCCATGAGAAATTCCTTACAGCGGTTGGTCATTCAGTACTGCTATCCTGTTCCCGAAAGAGCGGAGTTGGTGCACCGTGTTGAAACTGACAACGAAATCCAGTTCTTCAGATTTTGCAGAAATCTAGAAAGCTCAAATATTTGGAGTTTATTTCCAAAATTAAATACTGCGGAGTGCTACGATGGATTAACTCGCAAACAGTTTTGTCGCCGACCTTTATCAATCGTGTAACAAGCTAACCAGTAAAATTTGGAAAACTGGTACTTCTTCTATCTGAAGAAGCAATTACTCACCAACATTTACCAGATTTTTTGCACAATTATTTTGTGTGCACATTATGTAAGCAAAAGAAAATTTGACGTTCAGAATAGAAACATACGTAAATTTAATTGTGAGTGTTTAATTAATTTGATTATTTCTTTTTAGTAAAAATATCATGAAGGTTTTTGCGAAATAATCTTAGATTATTTAAGGTGTTACTGTAGCAATTAAAATTTTTATATTAAAAATTTAATTAGATACAGGAACAGAGAGGGTGTATACTAGTTTGTAAATTATGGCTATATAAAATTTTTAAGAACTGCAATGAGCGGCAGATATTTTGACAACTTTGTTATAAATGAAAATGTATGAAGATTTCCAATAATATACTGAATATAGCATTACGAAAGCATTGGTTATACATAAGTGTATGTAACTGGTACCACAAAGCATGGAATTAGAATTAAATACTTATTATAAAAAAGTGGTTTCGATTTATTTTGTATTTAGTGAATCAGAGCAGGATTTTTAAAAGGGCTACCAAGAAAGGAAAACACATGTTAGGAATATATAACATAGCTCTATGAAGCACATGCATTTTCTATGTTATTTCAATATTTACCAAGACTTTTAAAAGCTGGTAAAATCTCCAAGTCTGTTTATAGCGTTGTGGACAGTATAAAACCACTGAAAAATAGAATAGAGCTGTCGCTGTCAGAAACACTAAGAAGAGAAAGAACACAATCGTATTGCTGTCCTGCTTCAAGTATTAAAATTTTGTGCTCTCCTATTGTTGGTAGCTCTTTTAGATATTTAGTACTTACTTTCACTAGTATTAGAATGTATGCATTTTGCATTAGAATAGGGCGCTTTTTTTCGTGACTGACCCCCCAAAAATCTTACCCTCTTGAATTTAATTGATACTACGCTTGCTGCATAGCCTACCCAAAGGTGAAAATAAATCAAACCGAGTTTGTCCGACTTGTTACGTTTATTAGCCAAAAATCACAATTTTTGAAATTTAAAGGTAGGTTGGTAGTTTAGTCGTTTTTGCTATTTTATGCATGGCTTTATAGGTTTGAGTGTTCGTGCAGAAGATATAACCTACGAATTGCATTATTTTAAATACAACATATTAAATGTAGCGCTTAATTCGCCTATGCTATACCACAATACTTAAAACGTGGATTTTCTAACTTCGTCAAATTACATGGTAGCCGACTAATTGTTAAATGCCCATGTATTAGACCATAAACCAGCTTGATTACAAAAAACCTCATTCAAAAATCTTTTGTCTGGGGGAAGATATGAACTTTTCAAAAAATTTGGGTCCTCCACTTCTGTATGCATGGCTTATAAAAATTTGCATAACTCCAATGTTTTACGTCTAATTGAGACAATTTATACTAATTATGAAAGAACGAAAATTGCTTGTTAATTCGGGTATAATTTTACAAAACACCAACCTTTCAAACGGCAACAGGAAGTCATGAGGCTGAAAAGCACCTTCACCAAGCTTCCTTCCGATTTGACACAAAAATTCTTTTTTCTCAGTTTTTGGGACACAAATCGAAAATCTAAAAAATACCCATCCTAGATAAAGCGATTGTACATATTCTAAAACTTGTTTCATAAAAAAATTCGAAAAAACGAAAAAATGGCGCACAACTTTGTCAACCGATTTTGAATTAGCGTGGAATTCAATACTTCAGCTTTCAAGGAGAAAACTTTGAAATATAAAGTTTTATGTATTAAAACACATACTTTACTTAAGATTAGTACAAAAACGATGCAAAAAATAAGTTTTGGTTACAAAATTTGAGAATACGAGATTCTATAGTTATTTGTTCGTGCTAACTTAAAAGAGTGCATTAATTTTTATTACGTTATTATCCTCATTATTAGCATTGCATAAAAATGTGGCATAGAGAATTTCCTTGATAGTATTCTGGGAAAGCCACGATTCTATTGAGATGCATTATCGTGATTTATAGTGCCAGTGCCTAAAGCTGCTATACACAACCTCTGGATTGCGGTGCCCCTAAATTTAGAAAATCCAAATTTGGGGTTTCGAGGAAACAAAATTTGATGGGAAGGAATTACGAAAAAACGCACATAGAACCTATACAATTTAAGTTTGTTAGGTAGTGCATTCCAGAAAGCAGGTTTATAAATGCATGGGATATGGAGCTTGCTTGTGAAAGGATTCCATAATTAGTTTGAATTGTACTACATGGTAATGAATGTACTGATAGAATTTTTATATATATTATTATTTCTCTTTTTCTCTGACTGTTTGTATTTTTCATGATATGGGTCCAATATAATACCAGTGTGACATCTGAGCTTTAGATTTGACTTATCGACCTGAATTTGGATGGAAAACAGCGCAAGAGTCTCTAGTATCTCTGTGCTAAATTTAGTTGAATTTGGATTTGCCATTGCTGAGGAAAATGCGTTTCGCCGGATGACCGGAAAAGAATTTTATCAAGTATGTGCGATACCTGATATTAGTGCAATTTTTTATTAAAAAGTGGTAATTTTCAACGCTCAAATGGTGTTTGCTCGGAACTCGAAATATGTATTTTCTAAATTAAAAACTTCAAAGGACACCGTCTTTTGCCAGGTTATAGCATCGCGGGATTTGAATACTGCAAGTACATAAAAAGAATGAATGGATGTTGGGTCCAGGGCACCATAAAGAAACTCGGTGTACAGTTCTTTCTTAAATTTTTGAGAGTTATATCTTTCCATTTTCGTTATCGGTTTTATATATAGATCAAGCGTTAGTTGGGTTACACTTAACGATACGTCTTTTTGAATGGACATGGTCACTTCATCCATCTGTATTTGAGATTCTGAGTAAAGATGCACTGACCCAGTTCGACGAACCAGAACCAGCATTGCGGTTTGGTAGACAGTATTTCTCAGATAAAGCCATTAATAGGGCGCGACGTATTTTAGAGAATTAACAGCACTTTTTATGCAATGCTAATAATGAGGATAATAACGTAATAAAAATTAATGCACTCTTTTAAGTTAGCATGAACAAATAACTATAGAATCTCGTATTCTCAAATTTTGTAACCAAAACTTATTTTTTGCATCGTTTTTGTACTAATCTTAAGTAAAGTATGTGTTTTAATACATAAAACTTTATATTTCAAAGTTTTCTCCTTGAAAGCTGAAGTATTGAATTCCACGCTAATTCAAAATCGGTTGACAAAGTTGTGCGCCATTTTTTCGTTTTTTCGAATTTTTTTATGAAACAAGTTTTAGAATATGTACAATCGCTTTATCTAGGATGGGTATTTTTTAGATTTTCGATTTGTGTCCCAAAAACTGAGAAAAAAGAATTTTTGTGTCAAATCGGAAGGAAGCTTGGTGAAGGTGCTTTTCAGCCTCATGACTTCCTGTTGCCGTTTGAAAGGTTGGTGTTTTGTAAAATTATACCCGAATTAACAAGCAATTTTCGTTCTTTCATAATTAGTATAAA
This sequence comes from Entomobrya proxima, assembly GCA_029691765.1. NCBI lineage: Eukaryota > Metazoa > Arthropoda > Collembola > Entomobryomorpha > Entomobryidae > Entomobrya > Entomobrya proxima. The sequence goes on along the minus strand of CM056171.1, from coordinate 48,406,237 downwards.
TTGTCTCAATTAGACGTAAAACATTGGAGTTATGCAAATTTTTATAAGCCATGCATACAGAAGTGGAGGACCCAAATTTTTTGAAAAGTTCATATCTTCCCCCAGACAAAAGATTTTTGAATGAGGTTTTTTGTAATCAAGCTGGTTTATGGTCTAATACATGGGCATTTAACAATTAGTCGGCTACCATGTAATTTGACGAAGTTAGAAAATCCACGTTTTAAGTATTGTGGTATAGCATAGGCGAATTAAGCGCTACATTTAATATGTTGTATTTAAAATAATGCAATTCGTAGGTTATATCTTCTGCACGAACACTCAAACCTATAAAGCCATGCATAAAATAGCAAAAACGACTAAACTACCAACCTACCTTTAAATTTCAAAAATTGTGATTTTTGGCTAATAAACGTAACAAGTCGGACAAACTCGGTTTGATTTATTTTCACCTTTGGGTAGGCTATGCAGCAAGCGTAGTATCAATTAAATTCAAGAGGGTAAGATTTTTGGGGGGTCAGTCACGAAAAAAAGCGCCCATAAGAGTTAATGCAAATTGCGACTGTCTAAAATTTGGAGGGTTTAACAAGAATTTCACTATATGAAAATAAAGTTTGAAATATGTAATAATGCGTTATAATAATAAATAGTGTATTTGCTAATTTAAAACGTTTCAATTTACCAGCTTCACACTTCACACAAATACAACTACAACAAGCTGAAAGTGTTTTTCAGTACCGCTTACTGCGCGATACAGAACACGAAAGACGTCAGAGATTGTGTAATAATGTTTGTTGAATAAAACCCAAACTGATATAAAAGTTTCAGTGTAGTCAATACTTTAACGTTGAGAAAAAGTTTTGCTATTTTTAATTACATTTTTATATTATCATCAAGTGAAAGGTACAAATATCACAATGACTGGCAGAAAAAAGGATAATTGGCTTTGCGATTGATAGCATCAGCAGCAGCAGCATTTCAATCACAACTTTTCTGGTGTACTGCGTACCTAACATTTTAACGTTGTTGATTTTTGCATTTGTTTTAGAATTTTCGGTTAATACGAAACTTATTACTTTATAAACATTTGAAAAATTACATCCACAGGAAACGGACTCCAGAAATACCGTACTTATTTTGAACAAATAAACAAATAATGCCATTTACGAAATACTTCTTTTTAGGTTTTAATACCTAATAATTTTGCATATGAAAATGTGCGCATAAAAATAACATTACCACAAAAACTACCTTCCTATCTATCATTTTAATAATTAAATTTTAATTCACAGATGTCTTATTTTCCGAACAAACCTCTTCCCAACAAGTTGAGTTATCTCAACCTCTGTTGGAAAATATAATTTGGCTTAATGAATGTATCATATTTTTAAAGAAGATGCATATTAAAATAAGCAAGTATCTAGATAAAAACAAGGAGAGTCTGCACTCAACTTGTACCCTACACTTTTCCCCCATTTTACTAGAATTAATTTGAAGAATACCAGTAGATGATAAACAGCCTGTCAATCTACGGTAATTGAAGAGCTACCTCCACTTCTAAAAAAACCAACCGGTTTTGAATCATCACAAAAACTTGTCAAATTGTGGTTTTTGGTAAATAAAAAACACTTAGCAAGTCTTGACATAGTTTTCTGGTTCGTTTAAAGAATTAACCGGTAGTGTCGTGTAAAACGGGTGTAGACGGACATAACAAAAACTAAGTTTCTTGTGTTTCGTCCTATTTCTCTGGAGAATCCGTCGGATAGCAAAGCTTAATTGGATATAAAATGGACATTTCCAGCGTCCGTTGGAAGCCTTTCAGGAGGAAGGTCGTTCAGTGAATTATATATAGATTTGAGGATGCGGGAAGCGAGCCAGATTGGAAGTGAATACGAACTGTATTTTGTGGAATCAGTTGACATAAGAGGATTTACTAACTACTTTCTAATAGTTTCAATCTACTTCACTTTCCCACCCCCGGGCACCTGCTTCTGCGCTTTCCCACTTGCCCCAGATAACTACTAGTACTCCTACACACTAAACCACTCTTGTCCCCCCTTTTATAACAATGCTCCGTATAACTACAACCCGCCAAACTAGTTCAATTCTCCCTTCCCTGATAAATCAGCGCTTTGATCACGTCACTCATCTTCCTCTGCAAAGCCCACTTTACTCATCTTGTCCTTCCCATTCCCTTCCCGCAACAGGTTCTCACCCTTTCATTAACTTTAAGTTCTTGTGAATCGTGCCAAACGCCTCCATTTTTCTGCCTGACCTTTCTGCTTAAATACGTGGTAGCTCCGTAATTGAATTACTCACAACTTCCCCCGGGGAACATTCCACCACAGGCAATCCCACCTCACCAATTCCTTTTCCATTTCCTCCTTCAAATAAAATTGTACTCGTACTTCCACCATTTCCTACCTATTCCCTACACTTAAAAAATTCCACACTACTCATCTCCTCCCTCCTATTCCCTCCCTGAGGAGGCACCCACTGTTTTATCCTAATCTTCGGTCCTTCGTCCTCCATACTCCAGTTATGAAATTGTCGAAAATGAAAAAAAAATGAATAAAAATGAATTGAAAAACTGCTACGGGGACAATTGAGAAAAACAAGTTCCAAACCAAATCCATTCAGTTTTAAGACCTGCAGAGAAGCTAAAACTCTGCAGGGAAGTAAACCATCATAACCGTCATCATGATTAGTATCTTTGGTCTGAATTAGCATCTAATTACCTCCAATTCCCAGTTGGAATTAAACGTAGCTGAATAAACATTATGGGGTTTCAGTGAATCAAATCATCTTTTCGATGTTATTTGGTTTGTCGTGATTCCGTGTACGGTTCAAAGTTTCCATTTCCAATTTCCAAGCTGATTCAAATGTGAAACAAAGATAGAGGTATAAATAAAGAAAAGAATTGTAAGCTGGGTAATATGTTTCAGTATATTTCAATTGCTAAATTTGCGAGTGGTAGGCATGCAAATATTTTTGAAGGGGGTTTAATAAAGAAACAGTCTACACTGCATCCACTTCCCCCACACGTTTCCGACTGAAGAAGCAAGAAAGTTAAGTAAATCTCCGTTCTTAGTCTGATTCATTCTGATCCAACCAATGGTCTGCACTCTCCGATGAAAAGGTAAAATTAAAACGGACGCTATGATTATTTCTACCCATAAACCTTTTTTGACTCCCTAACTACAACATTTTAAGGGTTTAGGATTGCCAGTACAGTAGTGCGGGCACTATTGTTGTCAAATAATCACGTAACCGGTCTGAAAATTTTTTATCCAACGTAAAGGACATAAGTGGGATTTTTCAACTCGTTCTTCTTCCGCAACTCAAAGAACTTCAGACTATAATGAAGAAGAAGAATGGGATCTGATCAAAGAATTTGAGGTTCTACCTACACCAAAAAAACGTTGCGGGGGCATCGTAAATACGTTGTGTAGTTGCTCAGATTAGTTAATTGTTACGTCTCACAAATCCATTTAACTAAATTAGTTAAACTAATTGACTTACAAAGTTTGAAACATAACAATATAGAGCTTAAGCCATGTAATCAATTAGAATATTTTAACAGGAATCATTCCTACACCCAAACGACCAGACTTTTCGCATACTATCTAATTTACTGCAGCACAGGTAGATCTCGACTTTGCATAAAGATTTGTGGAAATCCCGAATACGTAACATTACGTTAACAATTTTCTGAATACGACAGCTCGACCATGCAAAACAGTCCCAAGCCTCCCAAAACATCCCCTTGCTCCACCAAGTAAACAAGTTGATTAATGGGAGGTTAGTTACCTATTTCCATTAAGGTCATACCATGCAAGGAATTGAGAGAAAAAACAAATTAGAATCATTCTAATATTAATGCGAAGGGGGGGGGGAGAGAGAGGGAACACTCATGTCAACTGTATGTTTTGTCCTTTTTCATTTTATTAAGCAGACGAGGTCTTCAGACCTCAGTATGCTTTCTGAGATTGCTCTTCAAGTCTGTGTGCGCCTTCCGTTCTTCCGTAGCGCGATCTCCTCCTAGACCATACCAGATATTCAAAATCTGATTTCACCATTGGATTCCTGGTCACTAAATCTAGGTCTGGGGCACAAAAAAAGTTACCCCAGACCCCCCCTTCCCCAAAATACCCCCCACACCCCAATTAAGGTCAAATATTTTTAAATCACAAGTCCACCTTATTATAGGTAATTGATGCCCCTGAGTTCAAAAATGACAACCGTTTTTCGGTAGCTGTTCACCATTAGCCGCTAGGGGGCGAAAAGTGCAAAAATACAACATCCTTATTATCTTCACAAGTTTTTAAGCTAGATAGGTGAAACTCAGTCCACAGGGGTAATCAACCACGCTGATCAATATTCTGGTACGCAGGTTACCCCAAACCACCCTGATCCCCCCGGGGCAGCTCCCCACTATACTTAAATGCACCATAACACGGTGAAATTCAGTTTTAAGGGGTAATTGAGTACTCTGGTCAATACTTTGATGTCAACATAACTCAGACCATTACTGTAGTCAAAATAAATTCTCGTCTGCTTTCCTAAGTTTACAAAAGTTTATTTATAACTCGTATTCATAAAGTTGTTCAGATGGCAAGACCGAATGGGCAAAATCTGTTTTAGCATATGCTCCCTCCACGTCCACAAAAAACCAAGCGTTTCCGAATCCTTACAAAATAATGCCTAATGGCGATTTTCATTTATTTTGACTCAAAGTTGAGGCGCCACTATAACCGCCGTTGCTGAAGGTGACGAAGCCTGAATTGGGTTGGAGGGAAGCAGAAAAATTGTTGTTTTCAGTTGGGTACCTGGCTGAAAATCGACTGAATTTTACTTCGCTGAATACAATAATTCGGAGTTGTTATTCCTTCTAACATAAAGATATTCTTGGAAAATCGTCTTTGGACAAATGAACACTCTTTTTTCCGGAGTTGGATATAACAATAAAAAATAAGGTTAAAATAATAAATTTTCAGTCCATTTGAATTGCGAAGTTGCAGGTGACGGGTAAATGGTGTATATAGTATAGAATTCTACTTTATTCAAGCTTGGTGTTTGCATTTATTTTAATCTTTACTAACCAACCTCTTTAATTCGCCAGACTGTTAATTTCAGACATAGGGTCAATTAACTTCACTTCAATTTTCAATATTTGTCCCCTTCCTCACCATCGCACTTTCCTCTTCATCTCTTTAACTGGAGCGGGTCACCAAAGACATGAGAAGAGGCTCCAAAAAGGATTTCATGAGTTTCAGAAGAAGTTGGATCGTAACTTCGGAAATACCTTGAAAGGCTGACTCGATTTGTGATGCATTATTAGTTGAGAACCTAGTAATACAGAAGATTTAGAATATAAAAATTTGCTGGAGGAAAGTCGGATGGTGTGGAAAAATAACAGGACACAATTTGGAAGGTGACATGTAAGGTGGTGGGAATTCGTGCCTTCGAGCCCTGGATGGGCAGGCTGAGGTTCCATTGGAGAAACTGGAATATGATGATGTTGAAGTGTTTCACAGGAAGATAAACCTGTTGTTTGCTTTGTGCTTTGAGATTTGTTTTTTAGAAGTTTAGAAGACTTTATTACGTTGGATTTACTGCGTACTTGTTAGTAAGGCTAGCAAACAGCATAAATACAGTTAGTCGGTTAGCAATGGAGTATCTTGTTATTCGTATATAAAGCACAACAATCTTCGAAATCAGCGAGCTATCTATATAGTTAAAACATCCCAGGAAGTGTATGTGAATCATTTGTGGCGTTAAAATGCGTGAAAATTTCAAAAAAAATTGAACAAGTAACTTTCATAATTTATCATTATCTAATCTATTTGCTATTCGGCCACTAAATCAGTCATCGCAGGTTGCCTGTTTTATATAATTTTCTATTTTAATGTTTAAAATTGTACACATTTAAAAAAATACATTTAAATTTTGTACTGTAACGTAGCATTTTCAGTAAAACAATTGTTGCTGCAACAGTTGCAGTGCAACTGGTTGGCTGGTAGCAAATGGCTTGTGAATCTTCTCGTCCGCATTTTTCAACTGCGGACGACAAAATTCACGATTTTCAACTCAATCCTCGTCCGCAAAATCACGATGCGGACGAACAAATTCAGTTTTTTCTTGGGGCAGGTTTTTTGTCAGAATCTATTCACGTATACTGTGTATGCTCCCCAAATGCACAAGCATGCGCTAAGTTTGGGTTCAAGCGGTTGTTCGTCCGCATTTTTTCAACTGCGGACGAATAAATTCGTGTCTTTTCACTCAATCAATGCATAAAGCATAATCGGTGGTTCGTCCGCATTTTTTCAACTGCGGACGAACCAAACGCTTATGCATGTAGGAAGGCACAAGTAAGCCGAATGGCCGAACATTTTCGGCTATTTCCACATGCAAATTGGCCGAATCTTTTCTCGGCGGTTAGAATACATAGCAGATAATACGTAGAAGGCAATGTTTAGTATTTTCACTTCCTTTGTTACTAAAAAAATTAAGGTAAGGTAATGTTAGGTTATTTTAAAGCAAGACTTCTGATAGTTTGACTTCCGAGTTTTGTTGGGCTGGAATTTTTCGAGTTTTGACGATTTTTAGTTGGGTTGGAATTTTTCGAGTTTTGACGATTTTTAGTTGGGTTGGAATTTTGAAGATTTTCAGTTGGGTTAGGATTTCTGGAATTTTGAAGATTATCAGTTGGGTTAGGATTTCTGGAATTTTTAAGATTTTCAGTTGGGTTGGGATTTCTGGAATTTTTAAAATTATCAGTTGGGTTGGGATTTCTGGAATTTTTAAGATTTTCAGTTGGGTTGGGATTTCTGGAGTTTTGAAGATTTTCAGTTGGGTTGGGATTTCTGGAATTTTTAAGATTTTCAGTTGGGTTGGGATTTCTGGAATTTTTAAGATTTTCAGTTGGGTTGGGATTTCTGGAGTTTTGAAGATTTTCAGTTGGGTTGGGATTCCTGGAGTTTTGAAGATTTTCAGTTGGGTTGGGATTTCTGGAGTTTTAGGATTCTCATTTGGGTAAGATATAATTTTTTCGAATTCTGAAGATTCTAAGTTGGATTGGAATTTGAGGATTTTTAAAATTTTGAATGATTTAAGATGAATGAAAATTTCTGATGATTTCCAGGTTTTGTAAAAAATATTAGTAGAGGTACGCAATTTTGAGGATTTTTTACTTGAATAAACTATTCCACGATTATAATGGTAGTCGTCGGGGGTTCATCGTGGGCTCGCACATTGTTTGTAAAAGACAGTGAACAAATTTCAACCTAGTTCGATGCTAAATCGGAAACCGAAAAAGATTCAAGAATCCCAAAAAAAATCTTTAGAACTCCAAAAGAATCCTAACCAGTCTAACGTCTCCAAAAATCCCAACCCAACTGAAAATCTTCAAAACTCCAGAAATCCCAACCCAACTGAAAATCTTCAAAACTCCAGAAATCCCAACCCAACTGAAAATCTTAAAAACTCCAGAAATCCCAACCCAAGTGAAAATCTTAAAAATTCCAGAAATCCCAACCCAACTGATAATTTTAAAAATTCCAGAAATCCCAACCCAACTGAAAATCTTAAAAATTCCAGAAATCCCAACCCAACTGATAATTTTAAAAATTCCAGAAATCCCAACCCAACTGAAAATCTTCAAAACTCCAGAAATCCCAACCCAACTGAAAATCTTAAAAATTCCAGAAATCCCAACCCAACTGATAATTTTAAAAATTCCAGAAATCCCAACCCAACTGATAATCTTCAAAATTCCAACCCAACTAAAAATCGTCAAAACTCGAAAAATTCCAGCCCAACAAAACTCGGCTTGCTGCATGGCCGTGATTATCAGAAGTCTTGCTTTAAAATAACCTAACATTACCTTACCTTAATTTTTTTTAGTAACAAAGGAAGTGAAAATACTAAACATTGCCTTCTACGTATTATCTGCTATGTATTTCTAACCGCCGAGAAAAGATTCGGCCAATTTGCATGTGGAAATAGCCGAAAATGTTCGGCCATTCGGCTTACTTGTGCCTTCCTACATCCATAAGCGTTTGGTTCGTCCGCAGTTGAAAAAATGCGGACGAACCAAACGCTTATGCATGTGTTTTGATTGAGTAAAAAGACACGAATTTATTCGTCCGCAGTTGAAAAATGCAGACGAACCAAACGTTTGAACCCAAACTTTACACGTGCATGTGCAATTGGGGAGCATACACATTATATGTCAATAGATTTTGCCAAGAAAAACTCTGCCCAAACAAAGTTGAATTTGTTCGTCCGCATCGTGATTTTGCGGACGAGGATTGAGTTGAAAATCGTGAATTTTGTCGTCCGCAGTTGAAAAATGCGGACGAGAAGATTCACAAGCCATTTGCTACCAGCCAACCGTGCAACTATTATTTAAAAAACCAATATGTATGCTTCCTAAGGTCGGTTATGCAAAATATATAAGAAGAGCAAGAGAGGCAATTAAGCTTTAGAGCTCAATAAAACTCATTTTAAATGTTTAAAATTTTGTTCATCATTCGTTAGCATTTTATTAAGATTTTATATTTTAGCATAAAATTTGTCCTAATGATATGCTGGTTTCATTTTCCAAAAAAGTTGGAATGTGGTGAGTGAAAAATGAGACAGCAAATGTAGTTTGTGAGTCCACTGTTTGAACAGCTATAAGGGTAAGTGCCATTTCAAAACGATTTAAGTCTCAATGCATCCACGCTTGGCATAAAATCCGATTTTAATCTAAACAGACTCTACCTTTTAAAGGAAATTAAGATGTTACAAGGAAAATTGAAAACAATGTGCTATGTCGGATAATGAGTTTGCTAGATTGATAAGTGCTAAACTGACTTTGGACCAAAGTTTGGTACACCAATATCTATGCTCCCTATCTAGTTGGACAAATAAATCTTGTCATCTACTAAGGCCAATGCAAGCAGTGCTTTACACTTAAATTCATTACCGGCATTGAGCTCTTACTCAAATACGAGAATTTTGCTTTTCAAGAACTTGGCGTCATGATGAAAACGAAAGTAGAGAATCTGGATTTCTCTGCAATGAAAAAGAGCTTGTAAGCTCTTCCAGGACAACATGACAACCCACGCATTGAATTAAATCTAAGTTCCTCAAGAATACATTTTGTTTTAAAAGCCGATCATTCAAAGTCTTATGTTGTAGCTAGCTGAATTTCAAATACAACAAAAATGTTTTAAAATGGCTTATTGTTATGGCCAGATAGGGTATTTGTGTATGTATGTAAAGTTAACTTATCAGGAAACATTTCACAGAAAGTCGCAGGTAGATAAATACATTAATATTGGTTCATAGTGGTTATCTACCAGAAATAAGCTGACTTTTTACTCTAATTTGTAATTTGTAATTAATTGTCATGCTAGATTTCAGAATCAAACAAAAATTTCATCTTGAGTACAGGCTTTATCTTGACATGGAAAATTTGACGAATGCTTTACTTGATTATCTAATTTCAGCCCGAGACAACAATACGATTTGTTTCTTCTCTAAAGACGAGTTTTTAAAATGAAAGCTTAATGGCAATAGGTATCTAAACTCCCACCAATCAATATTATTGGGGTTTGTCGTGAAGGAGGTTAAAGGGCAAAGGAGATAGATACAGGGATTTTGGATGGTTTGTTGAGGAGTGCTATCCCGAGGAGGAGTGGACGGAGTCAAAATTGCAGTTCAGATATGCTGATGTAGGATGACGGAGACAAAAGTAGGAGTTTGACAAGGCCTTAGCTGGGAGTCAGAATTTGTAGGAGGAGAACCAGAGAATTGGGAGTAGACAGCAGTAGCTTGGACCACCATCGACTTTGCAATAACTTTACACTTCAAAATTGACTTTGCATTGCTAACTTTGGCCCACCAAATTCATACTTGCAAAGTTGGAAATAGCAAAGTGCAAAGTTATATTTTGCAAAGTTATATTTTGCAAAGTAAAAAATAAACAAAATCTCTCGTTTTTGGCCCACCACCTCACACTTTGCAATTGTACTTTGCTATATTTCAGGTGCTTTGCAAGATTTATTGCATGGTCAACCCTTCACCTTACTAAGCCTTTGCATTACTTTAATTTGAAAATTTTAATTAGTTTTGGAGTCAAAATTTGTTTTTAGTTGAGGAAAGAAGGAGGACACATTAATTATTAATTGCAGCGTTGAAAAATAATATATTTGGGGCCAAGTACGTTTCAAAAATGACCTGCCGGAAGCGGTTCATTTTTTTTGATTTTCAGGCGGATGCATTCCTTCAAAGATTTCACCTTCAAACTTCTGAGGCAGAATTTCCTTCAATTCAAAGGTCATAAAGTGAGGATGATTATTGTTTCCATTTCTGAATGTAGACTAATTCATCCACAACCACTTCTGGAAGCTCCAAAGGATAATCTGAAGGTACTTTCCGCCTCTGCAGTTCCTCTGGGTTGTAGTAAAATAAAATGAGACGATTTGTCCTGCCAAGCGTCTGTCGTTCCCTTCATTCCACTTTGTGACAATCCATCTCCTCATGGAACCTCCCTTCACTTACAATCTAGAAAGACTGGACAAGCTTTTCCAGTCACCTCACCACCTTCTTGAAGTCCTCTCTATGTCCCCTCATCTATTTCTTGGTCTCTTCTTACTACCCCAACTCTTTAAGCCCCCACCATCGTCACCCTTCAGTTCCTTTAACCTCCCTCTTCTCCCAATAACACTTGAATTCACCGCAATCACCATTCTCTTTAAATCTCCTCCCTCGTCCCCGTCCCACAAACTCCTTGACTCCAACCCACTCGACATTGGCTTCATCCTACCGCTTTTTCGTCTTGTAACTACCCCATAAACTGTAGGTTTTGGTGTCGACACAGCCACTTCCTCCGTCATATCCAAGCCGCCTCCTCTCTTCCCAGCTTGTCCCCAATTCACCTCCCTCTCTCCCAAATACTTTGAAACGGCTTGTTAAAAAGTGGTGGGCAAGTATACGTGTCAAATTGGCAACTGCTCAGGGTCAAGGGACGCCATATTTATTTAACCAACGATAACACTACTGCAAGCTGTTTAACTGATTACTTTAATCAAGAAATTCTGATTGAAATTATGATGCTTGTAGAAATGTCATGTGTTTGGATTCTACTGAGAGATGGTCGAACGCTCCATCAGCCTCCAAAAACGCCAGCTTGACAACTCTCCCCATGCTTTTTTGGAACTGCAAGCTCCCTTAAGGGTTTTTGGCCTCTTCACCACCCGTCATTAGAATTTGTGACCCCTTCACCAACCTCCAAATCAAAACGCAATACATTCAATATTTTTGTCGTTACACTACTAAACTAATGCCACATAAATTAATTGCTTGGAATTTAGTAATTGTGAGATTTTCTGGTGGGCTCATACATATGATTGATCAACTCTACTAAATTGATCCTACTTTGCAAAACCCATCCGAAATGCAAAGTGCAAAGTCGACAAGACTTGGTGGGCCGCAATTACTTTGCACTTTGCTATGTTTGCAAAGCTGACTTGCAATGTAAAGTTGGTTGAAGTGTAAAGTGGTGGTCCGAGCTACAGGTGCCGACTGGACAAAAACATGGGATTGGAGACTTTAGTTGATTAGTTAGGAATGCTTGTTGAGTGGAGGGAACAAGGAGGAATTAGCGGAAGCTTGAGTACAATTTGAATAGAAGCCTTTTAACAATAATAAACAGAACGAGAGAATGGAGGAGGAATTGGTGGGTTGGGAGTATTGCATGGTGTTTGGTGATAATATCCACCAGTGAAGATGAGTAAGTTCAATTTCAGCATATATGAGGAGCCAGGAGGTTATATCAATGCCAGCAAAATGTGAAGATTCAGGGAAGTTTGGAGAAAAAGAAGATTAAAAGTAAACACTCAGAAAAAGGAGAGCAGGGAGCCATGCCGGTGCATGTTTTGTTGGACTGCAACTTGTGACATTATGTAACTCAATTGCTATTTAAAAAGTATGGTTTCGAAATTAACAATTACTTTATGTGCTAAATGAAAAACCAAACTTTGCTCATTTTTGCTGTAAACCACATTTTTACACAGGGTTTAGAATATAAAAACAAAAATAATAGATGACTTTGAAAATTTTGTACCTAATCTGAAAAATCAATTTCTGTTAACGTTTTCTAAAATTCATTAAAGCTACCAATGAAATTTCATAAAACAAAATGATGATAATGTGAAATTTTTGAGATTGACTAAGGTTGCTTGATAAATATAATGCTCAACCAACTAAGCAAACAAACGAGTACACATTTATTAAATTATAAGTGCTAAGCAAATAAAAATAATAATCGTTTTCTCTTTACTTTGTTTGGGTTCATTATCAAAGTACACAAATCATTTATCTATTAATGTCTTTTCTAGATAATCAGAGCAAAAAACAACAGCAGCAAATCTCTAATAGTGAAAATGAAATGTTGTAAAATTAATTTGAAAAATAGACAAGAAGGAAAAACTGGAGTCCCACTGTAAAATTACATGTTGACGTTCAACTGTAATCAAACAGTGTCAACACTGTTATCCAAAATTGGCTCGGCCTTGAAAGCAAATGCTGCCTTGACAAGTTTGGTGTAGTTGATCCATTGACAAATAGAGGCAACGTGAGCAAGAATAAGACAAGCTGCGTAACCCAGAATATGACCTAGTGACTCATCTGCAGCGATGGCTAGTCTGATAATCAGAAGAAGAGAAAGGGCAGCCAGCAAAGATCTCCAGATTACTCCGAACTGCTCAAGTTGGATTTTCTTTTTATCCGGAGGGTTTTCCTGCTATTAAATCAAAATGTTTAAAGATGACAAACTTCTGTAACATTGCAAGTTTATAGTCAAACTTTAAACATTATGGCATAAAATTTGAATCCATAGTAAATACCTCAGCATTTTTTCCAGAGAATAAAAATGAAAGTGAAAGAACAATGTGAAGAAGTAATTCGGACAACGGCAAAAGTCCAGCAATTAATGCAATGCTCCTGATGGCCAATGACACTGGATTTTGCGTGTTTTATACAAAAAAAAGAAATCCCAAGTGCATTTATTGGAATTTTTGAAAAAAATGCATAATATTTGAAAATACGTTCACACGTGTATTAACACAGGTAAATATATTTTACCGTATTCTTCGCCAGCCTTCATAGTGATGGTTTTGCTTTCGACCAAAGTAATGTAGCTCATTATTCCCACTCCAATGGAAACAGCAGTCAGCCACATGGAGCAAGCATATTGCTGAAAATAAATAATAAAATTTAATATTTAATCGATAAAAGCTAATTGAAACCTAACTTTATTTTATCGTAAAAAACTAAAGAATTTTAAAAATGCTTTTAAAATACTTACCAATTGCATCCAACCCAAAATCATTGATTTTGTATACCCATTGTATATTATAGGGAGTTGTACAAACGGCCTTGGGGATTTAACCTGGGCGTAATTTTTAAGATTTGTAACGGAAAACAACTTCATTTTGGCTTGTGTACCACACGATTGTATCTGGTGCCTTTTTGGGGCAACTTTCCGTACAGAATTTGATTTGGAAATGAAAGAGGTTTAACGATTTTTTCAAAAACGTTCCCGGAAGAAATCAGGAATACAAATTTAGTATTTTTTTAAACGAAAGATATTCGTTTTTGGTGAATAAAATTATTGAATGCCTCGTCTCTTAGAGTTCCTTACTGACTAACTGGTTAAAACTATCCAGATTTTATACTGAAGCATCAACCAAACAGTAAGTCCCAAAACTTTCATGTTCACGCTGTTATCTTTCTTTATCTCCTCCTCCTTGTTTGCTCAGAAGGAAACTAAAATTTCCGGTTACAATTTATTCCGTTTGTATTTGAGGTCAGAGAAATAAATGCATTATGCCTTCAAAATTAGGGAAGAATATGTTTGCACAGTTGTGCTGAGTGATCATCCTAGTGGTGATGGTCATCAAAAATTTTAAATAAAATCAATATAATTTCTTACCATTCTTACCATAACTTATTTTTGTGAAACGTTCATCCTTACATGCATTCTACAAATATTATTGACCTTTACTTAGATAAGACAATTTCATTAGGACTTCATAAACAAAATTCAGTTTGTACAGGAAATATTTCTAAACCTTCTCACAACGGAGCTTAAACTTCAATTTAGTTCAGTTCACGTAATAAATGTCAACGAGTAGTCATTTACAAAAGTTTGGCTGACTGGTCTATCGAATGTCCATGTATAAATGATAAATTCAAATTTAGAAATTTTTGGAGTTACAATTTCAAAAAGTCCATCCCAATAAGCAGTAATCACATAAACTATATTATCCATATTTTTTGGCAAAACACCTTAATCTTTATAAAATGTTAATCATGTCAGGTTTTTTTCCTACAATTTTTAAAAGCTTAGTGTTTGTTTGTGTAAATAATGACTGCTTTTATTGTCCATTCAAAATTGCTAGCACAGGAATGAAAAGTAATGCGTAGTGGAAATAACCTTAAAAGAAAACACAGGAGTAAGAAAAGTGATCTTTTGTAAGTTGGCCGCGGCACTGCTTGTAAGAAGTTCAAAGTTGGCTTTTTATGTGGCGTGGGTGGGATTATGTTGGGTGTTGGCAAGCAGAAATAAAAAAAGGTTTAAAAAACAATGTACATTTATCACAATGTCCGAGGAAAAGTAAAAAATAATTCCCTCAGTCCCAGATAAATCGCGACTCGCCACCAAAAAATGCCTGTACATTCTGTATTGTCAAACTTCATACTAAGGGTAATTTGGTACTGAAGAACATTTTGGATTGATACATAATATGTCCATTATGTTATCTAACTAGGCTCATAGTTTTCTTTTAATTCACGAGACAGAATAGGATTGGGTAAATATTGCAAGATAAGATTTATTAAATTTTAACCGGAAACAATGACAGATCAACGGGCGCATTAATTTTGAGTGTTGGGTTAAATTTTTTCAGGCATAACATGTTACGTTTGCACATTTGGTGCCAACAGGGACATGCCGGAACCCGGTTTACCGTTTGAACAACAATGTCTTTACAAGCCGAAGAACACCCGAAAATGTTTTATATAATATATTTATATAAAAATGTTTATATAACTCTATGCAAACGTGTGCATTTTTTGGTGGCGAGTCGCGATTTATCTGGGACTGAGGGAATTATTTTTTACTTTTCCTCGGACATTGTGATAAATGTACATTGTTTTTTAAACCTTTTTTTATTTTTAGGTTTTTATTTAATAATTCGAAAACGATTTTACTTCACTATTACCGTATTTATTCGATTTATACCCCTCGCTCGATTTATGACCCCCCTCGAATTATACCCTCCTTTGAGATGTCAAATTTGAAATTTTAGCCGGGGGTATAAATCGAATAAATACGGTATATCTGTTATGTGAAGTTTTGTCCTACTATGTGGGTGTATATTTGTCTTCTTTACGTTTTAAAAATATGGATGTTACATTATATAAGCATCCCAACAAATTCCAAATATATTTTTGCAAACTCAAACGCGCCTAAAACCCTTGTAGATCATGGCCATGATAACCCACACCCATGCACGCTTTAGCACATAGTGCAGAATACTGTAGCTTATTACGTCAGGCTTTAGGTAGTCAGATATAACAAAACTACATAGCTCTTTTGCTCGTGCAAAGTAATGGTCAACAACAGTTGGTGGCATTTTAAAGATCTCATTAACTTTAACTTTAAACTCTTCCTTTCGGTGCTTTGCTACATGTCAACACTGCTAAATTAGCAAGCTACTGTCTTTAATATGTCTTTAAGTAAGTAATAATCGCCATTGCAAGATACTTGATACTCCAACCGTCCGTCCGGCCTTATGCGTTTTTCTCAGCAACGGCTGCACGATTACACCTAATCTTGGCAATTCAGGACCTCTAGGACAACCTAGCCCTAATTAAGAAGTTTTAAGCGATACTTCATTCTGTTTTGTGAAATTTATTTTTACATAAAATCCAACCTTGCAACATTAATTTTATTGAAGTTTGCAACATAAACAAAACATGGTTATTTTATTCAGACATTAGTAACGTTACAGTTCATTGAAATTTGCAACTTTCCCCAAATTTTCGCACAATAAAGATGCCAAGAATGTCCAAAAAATTGTTGCATGCAATTTAGACCAGTGGTTTGCGAGATAATATGCAACGCATGGTTTTTTGGACACTAGCAACATTATATCCTATTGGAATATGTAACTTTTTCCAAACTTCCGAACAACCCACAAATTTGTAGGTGCCAAGATTAGCAAAAAATTTTGTTTCATGCAATTTGGACCGATGGTTTGCAAGATAATATGCAAAATATGCTTATTTTGGACATAAGTAACATTGCAGCCTGTCGAAATATGACACTTTTTCAAAATTTTCGATCTCAGCACACACCCCCGTACCATCTAAATGTCAAATTTTTTTGTTTCTTCAAAATCGGTCAAGCCGTTCCTGAGAAAACTGCCTGAACAGCTAAAACGAGGGTATCAGTTACATTACAGCCTATCGAAATATGACACTTTTTCAAAATTTTCGGTAAGTGCCGCCATCCTGAGATGATAAGAATGTCAAATTTTTTTGTTTCATCGAAATCGGACAAGTCGTTCCCGAGATAATTAGAGATCATTGAAAAACGGAGGGTACCGAATGCAACATACATTCTTGATAAGCCTTTTTGCTTCTCAAGGTACGAGGGATAATCACCTGCGCGTAGCGCAGGTGATCAGAATCCCCAGATAAATGTACAAATATCGTTTGTGACGATGTTCCTATGAGTTTTTATCGCAGTACCTGCTTTCGTACAAATAAATAATTTTTATGGAATGGGTAGGCAATCATGCGGAAATTTACCGGACCGGAAGAATCCGGTTCAACTTTTTATGGAAAGGCATGTAATTTCTCTCCCGGATAGAATCTTCGGTTTGCCGGAAATTCTAGGCATACTCTCCGAAAAGTCAAAAATTAATCATCACTCTGCAGAAAAATGATTTTTTCCGGCAAATGCATTATTTCTGTCATTTTATTCAAATTTACTAAGGTCATTAGCATACCAAACATAAGATGCAAATTAGTGAGCATAATAACTTTGTAGGGGCATGTTGGCATAAGAAAACATTTCTTGCAGTCTTTCAGTCTCTGGTTGGAAGTCAAAACTAACACAAGCATAATGGGTTCACGCAGTAGTACCGATTCTGATTTAGGGTTTGAGCGTGTAGTGCTCACTGCAAAACGAGTAAAGTGGAAAGAGGTGATAATTTCAGAGGAAGATATTTCATTGCACTGGAGGACAAAGGACACTTATGTCTCCAAAACTTGTGAAACGATTGATTACTACTGCGCACATAGCAGTAGTTGCAGTGCTAGATTGAAAAAAAAGTCTCTGCCAAACGGAGTTGTGAGTTTTCTTATTAACTCTGCAGTACACAGCAACCACAGAAAGGTTGATTATGGATTAACACCAGAACAAAAGGCCTTAGTTCATGAATGTTACGCATCGGGAGTGACAACCCCAACCGGAATTTTAATGACTTTTAAATCAAAGCAAGTTAGTGAGCCTTCTAAAGCGCAGTTAAATAATTTTCTACAAAGGCATCGTCGAAGTTTGATCAAAACAAACATTGACAAGGACGTAGGAGATTTGTTGGTGTGGGCTAAGAACAACAGTGCAATTCCAAGCAATTGTGATACCCCGTTTGTTGTAGATTGCTCAGTTGGTGATTCCAGTGAAACTAACTGTCATATGCGCATTTTCATTTCAACTCCTCGTCTTCTGAAATTTGCTTGGTTTTTTCGACATCTACATGCAGATGCAACATACAAATTAGTTCACCAGGGCTATCCCGTTCTTATAGTTGGTGTGACTGATATGGGTAAAACCTTCCATCCTTGTGGGATAGCAGTATGCAAACGTGAGTGTGATGAAGACTATGAGTTTCTTTTTCGTAGCCTAAAAACTGGAGTTGAGACTGTAACCAAAGAAGAGTACAAACCAACCTATTTAATTGCTGACTGTGCCGATGCTATCACTAATGGCTTTGTGAAGGTTTTTGGTTCGAACATAAAAAGAGTGTACTGCTACGTTCATGTGATTGCAGCAATTGATAAGAAACTGCATTTAGTCAAAGATGCAAAACAGAGAAAATGTTTACGATACGACATCACTCAACTAAGGCAGGCCGCAACAACTGAAATATTTGAATCAGCAGCTGCATTATTGATGGAAAAATGGAAGCGTCAAGAGCCTAACTTTTGTGAATACTTTCAAAAGCAGTGGTTACTGAGTAAGAAAACCTGGTATCTGGGCTATGTTGAGCACGGTATTCCAACCCACAATAACGCACTGGAGTCAACCAACCGCTACATTAAAGATTTGTACACTAAACGAAAGAAGCGAGCTGTTGGTGAGAATGTGCATTATCATGTACCTATTATTTGCATAATATTTGTTTTGGTGAGGTAAACTTATTCTCTGCACCGTTTGTAGGGGAATTTCTTGATAACACAACCCGTATTGTGTCATCGTGGTCTTCACAAAGAAACGGCGAAGGACCTAACAGTATTGAGCTACAATACCGTCTTTCTCCAGATTTACCAACGCTTAAGAAGGCTGATGCATGGCTGAAAACAAAACCAGAAATCTATGTACAGAACGGCAAATCCTCAGTAGCATTTGTTCGACACAATGGATTTCTCATTTCTGCTAGTGATCACAAAAAATTAGCATCTTCCAAAAGAATTCAAAAATGGAAATCATTTATTGATTTTGTCGATAGCGAGTTGCATGTACACCATATTTCATTTGAAAATAATACTTATCTCTTAGACTTCTAATTGTTCTGATTTTTTGAAGTCTTACCTTTGCATGCATGTTGTCAGCCTTGCTGTTATACATAATAAATTCGAAATGCCTTCTGAAGCAATGACAGGTGGATTAGGCACTAAAAGAGGACCAGGTCGTCCAAAAAAGTGTAGTAGTGCATTAAAAAAAGACTGATAAACTCATTGGCTGTATTGTAAAAAAATCTTAATTTTGAATAAAATGACAGAAATAATACTTTTCCCGGAAAAAATCATTTTTCTGCAGAGTGATGATTAATTTTTTACTTTTCGGAGAGTATGCCTAGAATTTCCGGGAAACCAATGATTTTTTCCTGACGAATAAAATATTGCCTATTTATTATGTACATCGCTTGGATAAATTACGAGTTAGCTTATTAAGACTTTTTGTTAGACAGATAGCTTTATTCTGGATCATTGGGAAATCTAGTTACAATATTAATTATTCTTGTGTTAATCATTCACAGTTATATTACAAAATGTACAGATTAGCCGATGGTTAGCATTTTATACGACACTATATCAACATCCTCTATTATATTGATGCAAACAGATACCATCGCTAAATAAAATAATAACTTAAGCAGTAACCTTAAGAAATTTCAAGACAGTTTGGAGTTTTGCTTACTACACCCTACCGAAACTAGTCATATTAGTACAATTCTAATGTAAGCCGTGTCGTTTACATTTGCAATCAATCAAAAAAAGTAGTAAAATTAACTGCAACTAGTCACGCATGTCAACCGTGCCATAGGTCTTTGAAAATACATTTTGTAACCTTTCCTAGGCGTTATTGTTTAATTCATCATAAAGCTTGAGTACCTTGGGTTTGATGTAAAGCAAGTCCGATATTGTTAACACTTGTTCCCTCAAAGGAATCAAATGAGTCACAGCTTTGTCAGTTTGATTGGACTTTACCAAACTACTCACGTAATAGTATTTGTATAGACAACTATCAAGTACATGTGTCTGATCGAAAAAGTTACTATTTTTAAATACATTTTCATACAAATGTAGCGCCTCGTCATGTCTACCCATTCCAGAAAGAATCTTTCCCTTCAATGCCAAACATTCCAAGGTACGCACACTATTTTCTCCATAATATATATATACATATTATGTAGCACTAAAGTGTTCACAAAGTTCAAGTGCTATTTTATATGCGTCGTCATGGGCTAGTTCACTTTTTGCAAGTGCAATGTTGAACTGTATGTTCATTGTTACATTATGGTCATGGGAAAACGTTTTTAAGTAAGTTGCGTATGCAAACTGGCTACATTCTAAGGATCTGACAAAGTTTCCAGCAAAAAACAAAGTAAGTGAAAAGTCGTGGTGGAGAACAACCAGCTCATGAGTGCGTTCATTTTCCGTTAATTTAATTTTTGACAGAACACATTCGAACTCATATATAGCCTTGTCCAGTTTTCCCATAAACACAAATGACACGGCCATTAAACGTTTTGCTTTTAAATCTAATTCTTGTGCTCTCTTAGCATTATTAGGCATAATTTCTAGCTTTTCAATGGAATCACAAACTTTTTGGCTGTTCTTGCCTGTTCGCATGTTTGTAAACAATGATATTGATATCCAATTCTACATAACGTTCGTATCGAATCAACATTTTCCTTATCACCCAAAGCACGTTTCCAGTCATCGTACAATTCACAGAATTCATGCAATGTATCTTCCATTGCGTTTAAGTAGTCCTCACCTAGGCCTACTAGAAAATACCCTAATACAAGGATGCATTGATCTGTATTTATTTTATGCTTTAATGCTCGTTGTAGTACGTGCTGAACGTAATTTTTGCATTCGGATTTTTTTGCTTGAATATCTAGCACAGTGTGTGCTGCACAGAAGCCACACATGCTTCGTATTTAAGAAATTACTCACAATATTTTGCAGAATCAAAATGTTCTGAAAATGTTTTCAGCGCAAGGTTTACAAAGCTTAACGCATCTACAATTCTATGGTTGTTGAGTAAAATCCAAAATATTTGCTCAGGAAACAAATGATGCTTTAGTAAAATATGTCCCAATTTCCCCACATGATGCCATATTGACTGGCTTGCAGTAAAACTGAATCGTTTAAAAATGTGTGAAAAACTGTCCTTTCAACATGCGTTGATAAAAGCCGCCTTCATGACCT
Source organism: Entomobrya proxima (assembly GCA_029691765.1). NCBI lineage: Eukaryota > Metazoa > Arthropoda > Collembola > Entomobryomorpha > Entomobryidae > Entomobrya > Entomobrya proxima. The sequence continues at coordinate 48,385,237 of CM056171.1, read as the reverse complement.
CGACATACATATTTTATGGTAAATTTGGGTTGACCATGAGTATAAGTATACGTTACCATATCACCACGTCAAAGGCGATAATTTGTTATTTTTTTTTCTTTCAATCATGTTCATTTGTTGATGCATGTATATGTACATATCAATAAAATGCAAAATCATGGATTGTTGGTTAAACGCTTTGTATATTTTGTGTAGTCAAAATGATTAATGCTTTTTAGATAAGTCCTTGTGTGTCAGAGATAGTCAGCACTTCATTTTTGTCATTTCTGTTGTTGGCAAGTGGCGATTTCAGTTTTTTGCAAACTGGAACAGGATCTTTTAAAAGTAGGGCTTATTTATTTTAGAATCAGAATCAAGTGGTTAAGTTTTATCAGGATCTTTTAACTTTAACATATTATTCTACTGACCCCATTGCAAAATGACTTGTACCACAGTCTAAAAGTGAACAGGATGCATCACTCCACTGTGAATATTAAACCTTAAAATATTCAGTCAGGATAGAGCAAAATATTATTTACAAATAAATAGTAAGTTATTTTCTCATTCTCCGATAAAATGATAAACCGATTCCTGAAATTGGAAACGAAAAACCAAACACTGACACACTAACCCAATTTACTGATAATCATGATGAGTTAATTCACTGCCTCCACAATTTCTAATTTATTACTCAATCTTTTATATTTATTTATTACTCAATCTTTTATATTTATTCATTAATCGATCAAGAGTATGTATTTGTTTTATGTACTTGGTATCAATAAAAGAGATCTTCCTGCGAATCCACCTTTCTTTTGACTGAAAACGAGCTTGAAAGTTTTGTAACTAATATGAGTGAATAATAATAATATGAATATGTTCACATGCTAAGTTGAGAAAGTTTCAAAGCCAACTGAAACAAACAACACAAAACAAATTGATTTATTGTATTACAAAAAACTATTGTAATAATAACATTAATGTTATTATTACAATAATTATTTGTAGCATGAAAACTGAAAAGAATATTTATAGTGAAAATATGAGCTATGACTTCTCATCTTAGCGTTGACTATTTTGGGCTAAAGAGGCTAAAGTTCAAACTCGTTTAAACCAGGATGTCTCTAAACATTATAGAAAAAGAATTTTTTGAAGTTGAAAAATGCTGATTCTAGAGCATCCACAGACAGACAAAAGGACAGGAAGGACAAAGCTAATAACTTGATTCTCAAGTGGCAAGTCAACTGTTTGTAGAAAGCAAAACGCTTGACGCTTATCAAAGCTATGCGATACGGAGAAAAGATTCAGTTTGAATGATTTTTTCAGATTGGATGGTTCATAATATGCTGAACCATACGTATTTGTTTGATATCTCATCAACCTTTAGGGGAATATTTCATCAGAAATAATGTAAATTTCATAATGCGAGTACCTAACGTTTTATTCAAAATATATAATACTGCCCAGATAGACTCAGTTCACTGAAATTTTACAATAAGAAGGGGAGGGTGCATCTTCAATACACCGGTACTTCCACGTGTGGTTAATCGGTGTCTGGAAAGTGGAAGTACTTTTTGGAGCAATGGGGAAGAGAAAGGAAATTTGTGAAAAATATGTAGCGTCTATAGTTTTAGAAATACATATTAGAGCAGCCATGAAATATTTTTTCTAAAGTCTACAAAACATGCTTTTATTCAAACATGTTATGTCTTTGTTCTAGTTTTAAGAAATGTTAAAAAAGTTCTTAATTTTTCTTGTTACGGAGTATATTCAGCAAGCAATTGGATAAGCTCATCTTGACGAGACAATAAAGCAGGCAAGATGCCCACATGTAGCAAAGTAGCGAAAGTCGAAGCAATAGTTTGGTGCCAGACATAAAATTAAAACGTAAAATGTAGTAACGGCTTTCGCAACTTAATTACACAGTACATTATTAATGGTAGCTTCGATGCCACGAACGGTAGCAGCTTAACTTTCCTGATACCACTTCCTTTTCTTTGGGTTCCCCTTCGCCTCCATAAAACGTATTATGATTTAAATAAGTTTCAAACAAATTCTATGAGTGTTTCATTAATTAATTGCTTTTTATTCGCTAATAATTTTCACCTTAGCTCTAGTAAGAAACCAGTTTTCAAAATATCCCAAGGGCAAGGAGGAGTCAATGATATTTTTTTAGAAAACTGTAAGCAAGCAAGGAAATTGATCACTGGAAACTTTACCCGTTAATAAACATTTAAGATTCAATGAATGAGTTTTATGGTTTAACGAAGAAGCATTTTACAATGGGTACAATGGGTGCATGACCTTAGAAATTGGCATGGTGCGTTGTGAGACAAGTCAGTTGATAATAAGCAATTTTTATCCTGGTTCATTATGGAAACAAATAAAATGGACGAGTGGTTTTAGCATAAACGATAGATAAAGGAGTTTTGAACAATTTTACATAACTCACCCGCGGGTATGCAATTAGCCTGTAATATGGTGTGTTATGGGTTTTGTGATTTTGATTAAAGGCTTTAAAACCAGTTGTCACTTTAACAGTTAAAGCTTTCAACTAAGTACCTCACACCCATATTTACGCAGAATTTTGCAAATTTGTAACAAGGATTGTCCCCGTTGTCCCTGGTCTCATTAAGATGTTGTTATGATGACCTAGTTACGCTTCATCGCTTTGCTTAACACAAAATCGAGATAACGGTTGTATTGTCATATTGTTTTCATAAAACACACTACTCTGCGCTTGCGTTCGTAAGCTGACTGACCCTAATATAATTTTGCTGTGGTCCAATGCAAACACAAAATTGAAAATGATAAATCGTGAACAAGTTTAAATATCTCGTATAACATAAGATATAAGTGAGCAGAGGTAACGTTTTAAAATTAACCGTTTATTTTAAACGTTTAATAAATTATAAAATGAAATACTGCAACCGATAGTTACGGCTACGTTTTTACAGGAATCTTTCGTGTTTATTTAATAATAATGTTAAAATGTTTATATTATATTATATTATAGGGACGGAAAAGTTACAGTTTTGAATATGTAAGGATATCTGTTTTGAGTTTTGTTTGTTGGGTTTATACTGTATAGACTATACTTCAGTATCTTTGTTTGTTGTTGTTTGTTGTTAATCTTTTGCAAAGCTGATAAATGGCAGGGGACCAAGATAAGAGCGCAACGAATTAAATATTGCGTCCTGCTTTGAATATTGTTTAATGATATTGCAAAATATTTCTACAAAATGCGAAATCTATGATGCTTCATACACGATGGAATTAAGATGCCAGTCAAACAAATTCAAGTATAGAAGAAGAATAAATATGTAATTATATACAAGATTTTAGTTCAAAGTAATCACTACAGGGACTTTTCCATTTTTCACAACTTCATAAGACTTTGTTTTATCATAATATATTACTATCCTTATAATCTACAAATGTATATTTTTACATTTTGAAACAATGATGGTCATGTAAATTAGATACTCGTTGGTTAAAAAAGACAATGAACGCTTCTTTCTTTTTTTCAAAGGAATCTTTAAAAAACTACATACGTTGCAAGTTTGAAAGCGAATTCAAAACTTACAAAATTATTATATAAATTTATATTGCTTATACTTAATATTAGTTAACACAGCATCAGAGCTCTTGAGTCTGATATAAATATCTCAGGTTCTGATTTACATATTCGTTGAAAACTATTGTCCATTCGCAGCATTATTGCCTATAACAACATGTTTTTGTAAAATTTCAATGATTTCCTTTAGTTTATATATTGCAGATGGATGATTCCCTGCTACCCTATATTGTGCCAGGTCCAGTGGCGTCTTTCCGGAACTATTCTTTTTCTGTTTGTTATTTACAATACCTAATAGATAACGAAGTGTAGCTTTATCATAATTCCGAACAGCTAGATGCAATGCATTTTCACCTTGATTGTTGGAGGTATCTACATGTACTCCAGAAGCTTTCAATTTTGATAAAACCTTTTGGCTCTTTCGTCCCTTTACAGCGGCCAAGAACAAATTGTTTCCATTTGCATCTACCTCCGTAACCATATCTTGCTTAGCAGCAATAAACAGTTCAATCGTACCACATTTTATTGTACGACCTGAAGATAACCGAAGGTGTAACGAGTTTTGTCCCTTTACATTTTGGTGCGTCAGCAAGTTTCTAAACGTGGGACCATTGTCGTACAATATTTTAACTAACTCGTGAAAATCTTTGGGTTTCAACATTGCCGTTGCCGCTTTGAGAACCAATGTTTCTTCGGATAAGGATTCAAAGTTTACTTTGTATATTTCAAAAAGGGATTTGATCTGAGTGAACGCTTCAGGTTTCGGAAAAAACTGAACTAGTGAGGCACGTTGATTTGTACTGGAGTTCTCGGAATGTTGTGCTGCTGATGCTGAAGTACGTACATTATCCTGAAATTCATTGTTTTCACTTAATGCCGTAGCTGTACGTAAAGCCTGAACATTAGTATTTTCCTCGGCACGTGTTTGCTCTGAAGATGTTTCTTCATTTTGTCCAGAGCTTCTAGTTTCGTTTCCTTCGCCATTTGACACAAGCATGTTATGGGTATTTTCAGATTCGTTTGTTTCTGCTGAATATCTAGCTCTTTTCACTATTGTGCCTGAATCTGTAAAGGTTGAAGGTTGTTTTAGACTATGAAGAAAATTTACGTATATTGGATCAAAAGCAATGGCTGCATCAAGAGCTTGCTGCACTTTGTCGGGCTTTGTACAATTTTTGCTGCAAGAAGAGCTAGTATTTTGATGGGAGTATGGATCAAGCAGCAGGAAACAATTGTGGTAATTGTTAGTTATATGTGTTCTTGTTTGTGGTGGACCTGGTTCTTGAGGTATTTCGATAGCACTTTCGTTAGTATTTATTATTTGCGTATCATGAAAAGTTTCCTGAAGTACGTTTGAGTTTTCCATGATGCTTGTTATTAATGGTAGTATATCAGGAGCAGTTAAACGATCCTTTGGTTCCTTGCATATCATTTTTGCAACAAGTATTTCCCACTTTTTATTATTTTCGTTAAGTTGGAAGTTTGCTTCTCCTTTAAGAATGTTGGTTGGTCGTTCGACTCGTCCATCTCCAAATGGATGTTTTCCCTCGCTTAATACAAAGTAAAATATGCACCCAAGTGCAAATATATCTGCCGATTTTTTCTACAAAATTACATTTCAATGCGAAATAAGCTTCTTAATTTGCTGGTTATAAAAATGCCATGCTATAAATTTATTAGACTAAACATACCACAACAAACTCCGTGGTTCTTGTTCCGGTATGATTGTAGAATTTGAGAATTTCTGGTGCCATCCATTCCTGTGTGCCATCAACGGATGATACTTCTACAAATGCTGCATCATTGGATATTTTTTTGGCAAGATCAAAATCTGATATTTTGATTTGATCATACTTATTAATTAAGATATTAGTTGGCTTAAGGTCCCGGTGGACTATGTTTTCCTCATGCAGAAATTGTATTCCTTTAGCACATTGCCTTAGTGCTTTAGTAGCTGTTATTTTAAGTGTTTTATTTTCCACCGCATAACATAATGTGTGAATACAAAGTTCAATAGCTATGTAGATAGCACTTCCCTTTTGTTCGTAATGGTAGTACCTTACTACATGTGGGTGTTCGCCCAGGAATTTTAGATGCTCCACTTCCTTTAAAACCCTCTCTGCACCCGGAAGCTCAAAAGAAACTCTTTTAACTGCTACCTGTATGCCGTTGAATGATCCTTTAAAAACCTTGCTGTTTCTGGTTCTACCCAGGGTTGGATTTTCAATGTAAGATATGCTTCCAACGGTTCTACAATTTGGATTATACTGATTTAAAATGCCAACGGCTCCTGACTGGTGAGATTGCTCCAGAGCTTCCTTCAAAGCTTCATATGTCAACGTTTTAGTAAAAATTATCTCGTAAAACTTTTTTGCCTGCTGGATGTGTGTTAAGGTTGAATTTTCCTAAATATTCAAGACAATGAAACAGAAACAATCCTGAGTTAGCAATTTATAAAATCACGGTTTTTAATGTATATTTGGTAGGTATATGTAAATAGGTAGATATATTACAATATTTTGGACGTCTTCGGTTCCTAAGATTTTCTTAGACTTTAGAATTGCAAGCAGTTCTGTACTTGCAGTTGTGTTTTCTATTAATTCAAGAAGATTAGCTTTAATATATTTTTTGAGGGACGACTCCATGATTACAAACAACTTGCTCCAATTTGCTTATCCGTGGTTTTATTGAAAAATTTATGCCCGGTGGGATGTGAGCAGATCAAAGCTGCTGCTGGAATTGCAATAGCGCAAATAAAGTCTGATGCATTATATCATACCTAATATCAGTAATTCTTATCTGTGCTGCCAAATGTGAAACGAATAATAAAACTTGGGTGTATTAATAACTTTTAAGGCTATTCTTTAGTATTCGGTGCCACGAGTTTTAAAGGCGATAGTAAGACCAATCGAATAGTCGTAAGCCCTTGACGTGGGGAGTCGAATGACATCACTCTTGGATGGCGCAGATAATGGGTTCATCCACCAGGAATAATTTTCAGATGACCTCAAAATATAATTCATCTATATTTCACTTTTACACTTTTATCGCGCATAGAATGGTTTACAAATCCAACAAAAACCTAGTCAACAAGGCCAGCTCACTTTTGAGCAGTAATATGTTTATCCAGAACTTTTTGCGCAAATGCGAATTACAAATGTCGCATAGCTGCTAAGTCATGGGCCGCTTTGATTAGATATAGGTGATGAATTCAAATGAGACAACGCAGAAACTGTGCATCTTAAAATTACTTTTAAAAATATTATCACATACATTTTCCTGGAAATCGGAATCTTTTGGAAATTGCACATGTTTTTGTCTGCAAATATCGCTTTCCTCTCGTATTTGCTAGTCCTTGCTATTTAAAATTATTACATGATTTAGACAGATGAATGATTTTTTGAAGCAAAGACATGATTGTTTGCAGATTTGAGAAATATTGAGAAACTTTCAAATGAGTTTCATAACTGTGTAAACAGTGTATGATATGTTGACAGTATTGCGATTGTTGGATGATACTACATTTCCAGAATATAAGTAGTCTGGCACTAACGGTTGTTGTGCGCTTACTAACAGTAAGAGAAGAAAAAAAACATAAAATATACTTAAAATCAGAACCATCATAACTAGTGAAATGGATTTTCTTTGCTGGTTAACAAATCCCTACTTTTTATTAAAAAATACAGGTATTTGCTTTATACACTTTTTAGCGAGTCATACAAGTTGAATATAAACGCACGTTACGTTGTTTGAAATGGTTTAACACTAATAAACCGATTTAACGACCATTTCAAATACGTAGCTGAGCCAAGTGGATGTCTGTCTGTCTGGTTCTCTGACTCCACCATACTACCCCAGGAGGATGAGAAATCAGGATAAAAATCAATAGGGTTATTTCTCATAATCCAATGAATCACTGTGCCAAATTTGGTGTGATTCTGATAAAGCATAATGGTCAGGGGGGTTACCTCCCCCTACTACCCCAGGGGGATGACCAATCTGGCTCAAAGTCCACAAGGCTCGTTGCTATGGCCCAATGAATCGCTGTGCCAAATTTAGTGTGATTCGGATAAAGCATATGGTCAGGGGGGTTACCTCCCCCTTTTACCCCAGGGGGATGACCGATCAAATTTAAAATCAATAGGGTTCCTCCTGATGACCCAATGAATCACTGTACCAAGTTTGGTGTCATTCTGACAAACCGTCTGGCCTGTATCGTGCTCACAGACACACAGACATATATGACAATCTCAATACTAGCTTCACTATGCTCAGCTACGTAATAATCCTGTGTATGTCGGTCTATCTGTTTGTTCGTAATCCGAATCCGAGTGTAATTTTCTATTTCTTCAAATTCCTATGTTGCCATTACCAGTCTTTGTTCCTATGGCAAGTTTGCTTTTGTGATTATCCTACTGAATTTTATTCGTAACAGAATTTACTTGATATTCCCATCGCATTCAAATCATTTACGACGTTTGTATGGTAATTGCAGTTGTAGTGGAATCCTATGTTAGGTTAGTTTTACTTTTGCACGTTTGTGCACATAAAATGAGGTTTTGTATGATTGCGTTTGTGCGTACATTTATATGCTAGTTTTCATACGATTTGTGGGAGCGAGTCTTACTTTCAACGTAAGTTCATGTACTGGCGTAAGATATATTCGGGTTAGAATTTGAGTGGAAATAAAACGAAACAAAACTTTATTTATGCATATACTTTCCCACTGGATTGGCACAAATTGTACCTTACAAAACATAATAATATCTTTAACCTACGCCTATCCACTTATGATAATTTGCCAGTGCTTTCAAAATATAACCCAAATAAACCTGCCAAACAAAATATAATAACTTGCAACCATTGAAAAAATGTGTAAATAGACAGAATGAAAATGCTGAAATTATGCCAAAGTACTTCCATTTTTGTTGGAAATCTTCTTCTTTTTGATATCCCGTACATCATATGCATGTAGGTTAAAACTAAAAGGTTTGGTCTCCTGAACTTTTAACGGCCCGACTTAAACGTTCAAACCGTTATGCATTTCCATAAGCTAACTTCAGAATAAATGATTGATCTGTTTTGATAAAAAACTGAAATAAAATTATGTACCGCACGCTATAGATGACTTGTTAAAATTTTGAAATCGTCAAGACCTTTTCATCTTAGCGTTGACTTTTTGGGCTCAGCTTCTAACTTATCTGAGTGAGGATGCCTCTAAACATATTCAAAAAAAATTTTGAAACAAGATAAAAAATGAGGCTTCTAGAGCATCTACAGACCGACAAGCAGACATGACAAAACTAATAACCTGCATTTCAAGTGGTAAGTTCACTTATCGTAAAGCAAAGCAAAAAGTTTAGCCCTTATCAAAACTATGCGATAACCAGAAACCGCTTGCATGATTTTTTCTGAATGGATGGTTGATTTTCAGCATATAATCCGTATTTGATATCACGTCATGCTTTAATGGAATTTTTTATCAGAAATAAAGTAAATTTTACAATGCGCGTACATATTATGCACAAGCGCAACGAACGATTTCAGAACGAAACAAAATGAACAAACAAACATCGTTGTACATTTTTTATTTTTGTTTGCAATGTGTTTATATTATATGAAACCCAAATTAAGTTCTACAAGCCAGTGTGCTTTATGTGTAGTTGTTTGAAGATTTCTGAGTAAGCTGGTTTGTTAAAAGATAATTTTCGAAACTTTGGTGTCGATAAGTAAAGAATCAAGTCCTCAAAAAAATGGAGCAGTGGGAAAAGGATATTATAGAAAACAATATGGAACAGCTAGTTAACCATACACGAGTTACTGTAGGAGTCAGTACAGCACTATTCTCAAACAAGTTTATTAGTTCTGACGACTACGAAGAACTGGTAAGTTCATATTTTTGGTAATGCATTTTGGATTAACATATCAGGTAATAGATAAATAATGTTTCGATGTTTTTGTAGGACGCAATCAAAACTGAAAGAAAAAAGGCTGAAAAGTTATACTTTATACTTCTGAAAAACAATAAGATAGGAACAGTCAATTTTCTTATTAACCTTTATACGAATAAGAGTTTGAGTGGTGCAGCGGATATACTACAACGTGGGAAAAGCAAATTTGATATCGATATGGAAGATTGAATCTTAGACAACCATTTGGGAAAAATACAACATTGAACACTATAAATTCAATTTGTCAGAAATGATTCATTGGCTTATATTCTAAAATTGTAGTAATTTATTGTTATTGTACAATTCATTTTTATTCACTCAATATCGTTCATGATATTTATTTTATGAGGATAATATACCACTTAAGATTTCATAATAATAAAACTTGCCACTTTACCTAACCAAAACCTAAGCTTTAGATCTTAAACAATCAATAAGCACAAACATATACTTACACAAATATTTGTATATTTATCGGCACTTGGATGTGAATACGGATCGATTAAGCAACCTAAATTCTTTGCGCGTAGGCATAAATAATTAAACTTACTACACACGTATTTCATAGAGAAAAATCTCAAGACGAAATGGGCTTACCATATATTCCTTGCAATATATTTCTCACTTTTATTTTGTCTATGATCTAGCTATGTATGTCATATTTACTTGGCGTGGATATGCTTTGAATAGAAACGTATTCTTAAACAAATCAGACCAATACACTGGTAGCATGGGTTATCTATTTTATAACAAATGATTTATAGATAAAATACCGAGTTTTGCGTTATGATACTCATCATTATTCATCATATATGTTTATAACAATTCACTAGGACGTTGGTTCAATTCCTTCCATCCAATACATTAGTGGTTACTTATCAGACATTATGCCACAATGACAAATTGTCTATGCGTTTTGCAACTAAAAACTGATTTTTTCATTATATATTGCCCAGATGAAGATAACCATACGTTATCGAATGCCAGGTAAAATATATTTTTTACCACTTCAAAATTCCGTCATGTATTTGCTAACCCATATAAATGCATATAAACTGAATGAAATTTATTGACACGACAAAAACGTTTTAGGGGTGATCATTGTTTGACTCTTAAAATACATATGTAAAACAGTCGAGTGTGACTCTTATCAAAATACGTTGCTTGCTTGCATGGTTAAAACCAGAGCTCCAAACTACTTATCGCTTTTACATTACATATTTAATTTCTGCAAAATTGAAATTAGTTCATATGTTATTTTTCTAAAAATGATTTTGTAATTGCTGTTGATCAAATTTGATATCGCGATTCTCTGAATTATCGGATTAAGTCAACCAAAGTTAGAATAAAGTATAACTGGGGTTTGTATGCTCCCAAAGATAATTTTATACGTGGAATTGGCTTGGTTTGTGTTAATTTTTAGTAAGTACTGCATTAAAATTATTATGAACAAGAACTCGGCAGTAGACAGCAGAGGCAATAATGTGTTCGCAAGTGGAATGCAGCTTAGAATATTCAGTGTTTCATATTTGTGTTTGGGAGCAATTGAGCTATCATTTAGCATGTAGTTTGGAAGGTGATGGCTGGTATCTATCCTAATGTGGATTTTATGCTTATCAGTTTGGAAATCAAACGTTTATATTAATGACGGAATAATCTTATTTGTCAAAGTAAAGTAAATGATAAATGGCTTCGGCTTTTTTCCAGTACATTCGCAATGTATTTTCCTGCTTTAGATATTGATAGTTGTCTACATTATTTTCATTGAACAGCGTTGTTGCATTCTAGAACAAGCAAAATTTCTGAGGGGCGCACTCCTAAATTCAAATGGTTTATTGCCTTCCACCTGCTGCGGAAATACACGTTACATTTTGATTTGTTCGTTGTACTGAAACTGCAAGCACTAAAATATTGTCAATTTATTAATTATAAAACAATAAAAATTAATCTGATTTAAGTTGTGTTAACCTGTAGATTCATCAAAAAGCTTTCAACGTGAAGATAGACAGCGAAAACGATGGAACAATGGGAAATAGAGATTTTGAGCGAAAACTTAAAAGAACTGATACCTCTGACACCCGTAAGCGTTGGAGTAAGGAGTTCATTGTCTTCGGCCAAATTTATCAATGATGAAGATAAAGAAGAACTGGTATACCATAAAAATTTCAAGCAATTATTCTATGTAGCAAAACGTATGTTAAACAATTTATGCGTACAATTTTAGGAGGCTTGTACTACGGAAAGAAAGAAAGCGGAAAAAATGTACTCAATTCTGAAGACAAAAAAGAAAAAGGGAACCGTTGACAAACTCATCCACATTTTTAATGAAGAATGTGCTAGCGGTGCGGCTGACTTGCTGACAAAGAAGAAACAGGAGAAACTGCAGAGTAATTCTGAAGAAAAAAGAACTGAAAAGCCAGTTGTTCAAGTTTTACCAGTTAGTCGCCCACCGTCTGCTCCGGTGGTGGCTGTGGCTACACAGTCTACCCAAGCCGAAGACATTGTTGATATACCTTATATTTCTTAGTTTTGGCCATGCTGGTAAACCTACTTGATTACAACTTTTCAGTTCTTAAAAAGCAATAATATTGAAAAGATTAGGTAAATATTGTAAATAAGTTTAAACATTTATTTCATGTTTCAGAATGAGCCAGATCCGGTGGGTGATCGCTTCAAAATAATCCGAACCAGTTACCATGTATCTGTCGACAGAGACTTGAAATACCATCATTATGAATAAATGTTTTTCTTTACTTTACTTTAGTGCTTACTTTATTTCCTGAATATTCATGTTAAAAATCTGAAAGGATAGAATAACACCTTTACAAAATAAAAACATGATTTACCATTTTGCAAATCTTTTCAAGTTTTATTCCTTTAGCCAAGTTATCACAATTTATAAGACTCAACTTCATAAATTTTGAAGAATCTGTTTAAAATTTTCATATTCTGCCAAAAATAAACTTTTGACCTATTTTGAAACCAATTAAATTTTTAATTTGCAAAGTCATGCTTGTCAACGAGTCTTAGCTTTCCCCGCATGTGAACGTAATTCAAATCTCTGGCATGGTGTGCACGCTGTCCTAGTTCATTCCCGAGTATCCAGGAGAAAGGAGGAGATGGTGAGGAGAAAAGGAAGGCGGCAAGCCGACCATTGCATCATTCACATTTTTTTGACTCAGTTGAAAAGTTTCGGTGAGATTCTTGTTAGCCGCACTGCGGAGAATTATTATTGCTTTTGTAAGTCAGAGGAAAAGCGTTAATAAAAGTTTCTTAGTGTACAATTAAAATATTAATTTGGCCGTCAGCCGTTTATTTAATTGATCACTTATTTGGCAGTCAGCCGTTTATTTAATTGACCATTTAATTTGGCCTTGATCCCTGCCGTGGGAAAAATAGAATTAAAAGAAAGAGGGACACAGTCATTTACGTTGTCGCCCACGACATTTGGTGCTAGAAACTGTGGAGGGTGAAACTCCCAAATTAAGTAAAAGTTATTACCGTCAGTAATAGTTGGAATAGTGAAAGATGGCAGAAGGGGGAGTCGACCCACCAAGAAGGGTTAGCCAAAGGAAGAACAAAGGAGTGCCGCCAGCAATGTTCGGATTTGAAGCTATGACGCCACAGCCCCCAGCTAGATCCAGAAAGCCTGTGAGGTCAGTTGCCTTGTCAAAGGCATCCACGGCATCCCAACGGAAGGAAGCGGAGGCCAAGCGAGATGAAAGCCTTGCCAAATTGAACACTGAGTTTGCTGATAAGCTCAAGAAGAAGACGGAGCTGAAGCGGAGTGTGCGACTTCTGAAGGTGACGCTGGATGGCATTCGAGTGACGCTAGCCAGGGCTCCTGGAAACTTGACCTTAATGAATCAAGAAGCTAAGTTGAAGGAAGAGATCGAGGGCCAAGAGGAGGACATCCAAATTTTGGAAGCTGAAATGGCCTCCCTTCGATCCTCCGAAATAGCGGTCAGAAGTCGCTGTGATGCAGACTTGGAAGCGCTGGATGAAAACGATGAAGACAAGGGATCCGTGGCAATGTCACTTGAGGAGGACGAGACTCAGGAAAACCGGGTGAAAAACTGGGTAGGCTCATCGAATGCCAGCGAAAACAGTAATGCCTATTTGGACTTGCAAAACCCAAACCGCACAGATGAAAATGATTATTCCACGAGCCTTTGGAGAGATAACGTGTCAAGAAGGGAGAGCAAATCCTCTAAAAAGCTGGAAAAGGATGGGAATGACAGTGATCGCACCGGATACTATTCATCGGAGTCGGAAAACGAGAAGGAGGTCCCCGCCAAGATCACGTCCCCCCAAAGTTTGAAACGTGACATCTCCAGTACTGATGACACGGTCACCCAGTTGGTTGCTGCGCTAGGACAGGCATTTGGAGGTCAACGTAACCAGGTGATACTAAAGGCCCCCGTGGATAAGGACCTTCCCAAATTCAACGGGAATCCAGGGGATTGGGAAAATTTCAAGTGCGAGTATGAGCGGACCACTCGCAAGTACAAGTACGTGGATTCGGACAATCTTACCAGAATCCGGAAGGCATTGGAAGGAGACGCTATGACTGCGGTTAAGCACCTTTTAGCTAACCCAAAAAACTTAAAACAAATTTGGATTACTCTAGAGAAGCGGTTTGGTCGCCCAGAGTTTGTTTCGGATTACCTGGTGGAAATGGCAAAGTCTTCCAAATCACCGGAAATAGGGAAACCTGAAACCCTTATTCAATTTGGAACGGCAATTGAGGCACTGGTCACAAATGTATGTGCCTACAACGAAGAGGAATGTCTTCTTAACCGCCAACTGGTAACTGAGTCACCAAGCTTCCTCCGACCATGAAGACGCAGTGGCATGAGTGGCTATTGGATGATGACAGCCGAAAACCCAATCTGAAACACTTTTCCAAATGGCTTGCCCGAAAGGTGGATGCTGCAATACTTGCAGTCAAACCTAGGAGAGAGGATAACAAGGACGAGGTGAAACGGGGCCGGAGAACCCCCGGATCTTTAAACGCTGCCTCCGGAGAAGATGCGGAATATCCGGCTTCAAGTTGTGTGTGGTGTGGGAGAAATAACCACTCTCTTGTAACTTGCTGGAAGTTTCAGAAATTATCCGTTGACGATCGATGGAAAGTGGTCAAGGAAAAGAAATTGTGCATTTGTTGTTTGAGGACAGGTCATCGCTCTCGTGAGTGCCCAAGCTCCCTTAAATGTCCAAAGGAAAATTGCAAGTTTTACCATCACGTTCTCCTCCACAAAGACATGGAGAAACCAACAACGCTAGCTGTGGTCAGTGGAAACGATGAAGCCCTGGACACAAACGACCCGCCAATAATAGAAACAGCATCATCTTCCAGGCCAGGTTCCATGAATGCCGCGATAATAGAAGGATGTGACGGACCGTTAAGGATGCTGCCAATCGTGGCAAAAGACAGGAATGGGATGACTGGGCAGCCTAGAATAGGGTTTTAAGATCCAGGATGCAGCAGAACCATTATTTCAAGAGAGTGGTCAAAGGAGCTAAGGCTAATGGGTGAAAGCATTCCAAAGTATCGGTACCAGGGCGTTACTGGAGCTTGGGTGGAAGTGGAGGATGCAATGAAGTTCAAGGAGGTTCAGGTGGCAGGCACCTTTTCCGGGGCACGTTTTCAGAACTTGAGGAACGTTATTACAGTGGATAGTATCAATATGCGCCCGTACACATTCCGTTTATCAGAAGCTCAAAAGATTTGGCCACACCTGAAGAAAGTACGTGGACAAGACTTAATTAAAGTGGTGCCCGATATTATTATCGGGAACGACAACCCAGAAGCAATGGTGCCCAATAGAGTGGTCAGAAGAAGTAGAAGAAGAAGAGTAAGAAGAAGATGGCTAGCTGGGAGCGGGAGCAGCAACAACACAAAGAATGCTGCTCTACTTTTAATAAATTTAATTTTTTTACAAATTAATTATACCGTGTCCCTAAATTTTCTATAAACCATCTGGTATATAGTTTTAAATGCAGATTTTCTCGTAGTACTAGTTTTTCACCAGTAAACACCTGATTATGGATCGAAAAGTCAGGTGGAACTTCAGCATCGGTCCCAGCCATTTACTAACAATGTGCGGGTTTTTGGCTGGGCACAGCCAGAGGTAATTACCTTTAAAAAATTTTGCGTCCAATAGTCAGACTGTTTTGCTGTGGAAACTGCTGCTGCCGTTAAAATCTGGTGGAATTAATTTACAGTTATGGACCAAGAGCCATCAACTTGCTGCTTGATGTGTCATCAGCTGATCGGATCCAAGCACAGAATTCTTTGTTCCAATTGTGGAAATGTGGCGCACAGGACATGTCTGCCTAAAATGTCGAGCACCGAATTTGCTGTTTCCAAACTAATTTGGCAGTGCGACAAATGTCGAGTGGAAGGTGCAAATTATCTGGATCCGCCGGAAACCGAATCTGAACTGGTGTTCAGTGACAGTTTTTTCACTGATATGGTTGATCAAATCTGTGGAACTGAGGAGGAGCTTCAACTAGACAAGTCAAATTATATACAGCGAATAGATAAGGGTCTAAAATTTGCCCATGTTAATATAAATGGTATCCGTAACAAGTTTGCGGAATGTATAGAATTTTTATCTAATGAAAATAATCTTCTTGTTATTGGTTTTACAGAAAGTAAGTTAGATCCAATAAGGGATCACACCACAGAGTATTATATTCAAAATTTCAATATTGTAAGGAAAGACAGAATTGGAAAAGAAGGCGGAGGAACTTTAATTTATATTCATACTAGCTGTAATTACTCTATTGTTGACTTAGGGTTTGTGCCCCCTAGCTATGTTGAATGTACAGTTATTAGTCTGAAAAAAGTTGGCATGAAATCTACCTTAGTCTGTTATATTTATTGTCCTCCATATGAGGTTAAAGAGTCATTTTTTACATATTTTAGAAATGTTTGCAGTTTTCTTAAGGCCCAAAATCAGAGAGTTTTTATTATGGGTGATTTTAATGTTAATCTGTTAGAATTCTCAGCAAATTCGATAGCTTTGTTAAACATTAGGAAAGAGTTTGATTTTTTGCAGTTAGTGGATTTTCCCACAAGAACGGCTTCTGTCAATATAAATGGTTCTGTTAGAATCACGTCTACATTACTTGATCATGTGTATGTTGATTGTAAGCAAAATGTTACAATAGGCGGAATTGAGTTTGCAGGGTCAGATCATTTACTAACCTACTGCTCATTGAAAAAGGAGAAGGTAGTATGTAGCTCGTCAGTAGAAAGTGTCCGTTCTTTAAAAAACTTTGATGCAGAGCTGTTTCAGAAAAGGTTAAATATGGTTGATTGGTCATTTCTTAAAAATATTGAGAATCATCAAGTGAATGCACTATTTCTGGAAAAGCAAGTGTTAGCATTATTGGATGAACAGTGTCCAGTAAAAAACATCATTGTGAAGAGTAGGAGACCGTGTTGGTTTACCAGTGATTTAAGAGCTTTGATTAAAACACGTAAATCTCTGTACTCAGAAATTAAAAGTGGAGCTTTAGAGAAGATAGGAGAATACAAAAAAGTACGAAATACTATAAATGTGTCCATTTCTAAAGCAAAGAAAACGTTATTTGTAAATAAATGTAACAACATGCAAGATTCAGTTAGAATTTGGGATCTTTTTGACGAACTCACAGGTTTTCGTTAAACCAGACAATCCTCTATGATTACTAATCTAGTTGATATAAATGGTGTAGTGGTTGAAGATGAAGCTAGATTATGTGAAGTTCTGGCAAATCAATATGTTGTGCCTGACTCTGTGTCTGATTTATCAATTCTGGATGGTAGTATCAATAGATATGAAAAACAGTATGACTATGATAATGTATTCATTCCGTCTGAAGTTTTACCAGCGGAAGTTACAAAGGCAATTCAAGGTGTAAAAAAGTGCAGATCTACTGTTGAGTCTGTTCCCAAGAAAATTTATAAAAAATTTGCAGAATCTTTTATTGTCCCTTTGACAATACTCTTTAGTGCAATACTTTTATCTGGCGTTGTCCCAGATAGTTTCAAATTAGCTGATTGTTACCCTCTTTATAAGGGAAAAGGTAGGTTAAATCAAGCAGGCTCTTATAGGGCTATTTTTAATTTAGACTGCACAACAAAAATATTTGAAAATTTTTTATGTAATAGATTATTGTCGCATTGTGGTGGTAAATTAAATGAAAGGCAGCATGGGTTTCGGAAAGGCAGGTCATGTGAAACGGCAGTTTCTACGTTTACTCAAGATATGTTTGATATTATAGATAAAACAAATGGTAAAGGTATTGCAGTTTTCATTGATTTTAAAACCGCCTTTGACTCTGTAGATCGTGTAATCTTAATGCGAAAACTAATGAATGAATTTGCAATTCCGCCCTATTTAGTGAAAATTTTTCAAAGTTATTTTACAAATAGAAAATTCCGAATAGTAAACGGTGACTATAAATCCGAGTATTATGGAATAGACAACGGCACTGGTGCGGGATCATGTATTGGGCCGGTTGGTTTCTCATTATATATCAATGATATTGGTGAGGCAATTAGTCTAGATTACTTGCTCTATGCGGATGATGCAGTGATATACACGGACTGTACAAATTTTGAGGAAGGGTTACAAAAAATGCAGAATTGCTTGCAAGTGTTAGAAAACTGGTGCACTGCAAATAAACTTAAAATAAATGTTGAAAAAACTAAGGCTATGTTCTTTTATAAAGCTCGGGATTGGCAATCCCGAAGAACTTGTGCTAATGCGTCTTCGCTTAAAATTTATGGTAATGATATTGATTTTATTTATAAGTTTAAATATCTTGGAATCTGGATTGACAGTATACTGTCGTTTAAACATCATTATCATGCTGTAGAAAATAAAATGAACGCCGCTATTAGAAGAATGAATGGCCTAAAGAGGATGTTCTCTGAAAATGTTCTAAAAGTGTTTTTATCTTCATTTGTAATATCTCTTCTAGATTATGGAATTACAATTTGGTGTGTTCAGAGTACATTGCAGTTGGATAGACTGCAGAATAAAATTAGCCGCTTTATTTCTGATTTTTATTACAAACCAAGAAAAAAACTCATTAGTGACAGGGTAGAAATTACTAAGTTGTATGAGCAGTTAGGTTTGTTAACGATAGCAGAAAGGCGTAAATATATGCTTCTGAAATTTACTTATAAATTCAGAAAGAGTAAAATGTTTTCGGGGTGGTTCAAGTTATCACCATCTGCTTCTGTAAATAGACCCAAATTTCAGACAAGTGGTTTTAACAGCATGTTATATAAAAGTTGTATTAAATGGAACTTAATAACTGAATGGAATTTGTTATTAGCAGATAGATCAGTATGTATTAACGATAAAGATGAAAACTTTGTTTTTGTGGATGTTGTTAATGATCACTTATTAAGATTGCGTAGTAAGATATATTTAAATTGACTTAAGTTGTAAGTGTTGTTGGATTTTAATCATGACCTGGATTTATTTTAAATGATTACTCACTGTTTTTTTGAAATATTATGACCGTTGTGTCCAAACCGTCTAATTGTTGGAAATCAGCCATTGTTGTTACAAAATAGACGTTAATAAATCAAACTCAAACTCAAGTGAGGGGGACCCGATAGGTTTGAGGACTTCCTTGGGTTGGACAGTTGCCGGAGACTTTGAGGTAAAGCCGGGATGCACAACGATTACCGCCACTATGTGCGGAGAATCGGTCACAGATGACCACTTACACAATCTCATGAAGTCTTGGTGGTCAACTGAGGAATTTGGAGTGAAGGTGTGCCAGAAGAAGAGGAAAACGCTAGAAGAGCAACGAGCTTGGCAAATATTGGAGGAGACCACAAAACGTGTGCATGGAGGCTGGGAGACAGGTTTATTGTACAAGGAGAACAATATTGTTTTTCCCTCTTCTGAAGACAGTGCCCTAAATAGGCTTTTATATATTGAAAAGAAAATGAAGGACCCCAATTTTGCTGAGAAATATCGGAACAAGTTTGCAGAATATTTGGCCAAAGGCTACATGAGGAAATTGACTCCTGAGGAAGCTGCCATGAAGCCACCAAACACTTGGTATCTTCCACATTTTGGTCAGGTAAACCCAAACAAGCCAGACAAATTTCGGTTCATCTCTGATGCCAAAGCCAAGGTCAATGGTGTCTCACTGAATGATAAGCTGCTGACGGGGCCGGATCTCATCAGACCCTTGACCTCAGTTCTTATGAACTTTCGGATACATCGCATAGGCTTAACCGGAGACATTGCGGACATGTTTCATCGAGTGCGAGTTCGAGAGGAAGACCAAGTAAGCCAACGGCTGCTTTGGAGAGATGGAGATAGCAGTAAGCCACCGGAGCACTACCAGATGGAAGTTATGATCTTCGGAGCTACTTCCTCCCCATCCTCCGCCATTTACGTTAAAAATAGAAAAGCTTCTGAGTACACGGAGAAGTATCCTGTTGCTGCAAAAATAATAGAATCCGATTTCTATGTTGATGACGCGCTGATGGGCGGAAATACGGTGGAGGAGGTGGTTGTACTTAGGAAACAAATAAGTGAGATCAACGAGGCAGGTGGATTTAAAATATGCAAGTTTATGAGTAACTCTAAGGAGGTACTAGCAAGCATCCCGGAGGATTTAAAGGCGTCTGGTGTAAAAGGGATGGAGGAAAAGGAGGATATCCCATGCGAACGCGTTTTAGGACTATGGTGGGATCCCAATGAAGACGCGTTTAGCTTCAAACTTGCTTTACATAAAGTCAGTAGTCGTGTGCTGGAGGGGGAGATTCCAACTAAACGAGAAATGTGCGGATTGATAATGTCATTGTATGACCCTCACGGATTCATCAGTCACTACAAAGTGAAGGGCCTAATGGTTCTGCAAAATACCTGGCGTGCCGGATCAGGATGGGATGACGAGATCCCTCACGACATTAATGAACAGTGGCAAAGTTGGTTAGGCTGTCTTCAAGAGATAACTAAAGTGAAAGTTCCTATATGCTACTCTGCTATTTTGCACTGCGCGGAAGTACAACTTCATGTTTTTAAAGATGCGAGTGAGGAGGGATTTTGTACAGTTTTGTATCTCAGAATCCTGGAAGGAGATAGGATTGAAACAGCTTTGGTGTGTTCAAAAGCACGCGTTGCACCTTTAAAAAAGCTGACTATTCCCAAATTGGAGTTACAAGCTGCTGTGCTCGGAGTTAGAATGGCAAGCACAATCGGAGAGGAACTTAGATCGCCAATCACTTCTCGATGGTTTTGGTAGGACTCCAAAACGGTTCTATGTTGGATCCGGTCCACTGGCGTGCGCTACAAGGAATTTGTAGCTAACCGTATTGGGGAAATCCAGGAATGTAGTAACGCAAGCGAATGGCACTGGGTTCCAACAAAACTCAACGTGGCAGACATAGGAACACGATTTTCGAGCAAAATCTCAATGGAACCGGATTCAGAATGGTATACTGGCCCTGCGTTCCTTAAATATGACACTACCGAGTTTCCTCGGGAAACTGGAAGTGAAGATGGGACTGTTGCTGCAGCAGTATTAGAAATAATGACAGAAGAACATGGAAATGGAGTAAAGAGACTCCCGTCTACCGAACTGCAAAGATTAGAAAATATCATGCCAAACCCCGCGCGGTTTTCGTCATTTTTACGCTTATTGCGAGCTACAGCATTCATGAGGAAAGTAGTCAGAGTTTGGAGGTATGGAGGACCGCAAAAAGGGGAATTGGAACTGGAGGATATTTCGTGGGCTGAAAAAGCTCTGGTCAAACGAGCTCAAGAAGAGTATTATGCAAATGAACTACACTGTCTCCGCCAAAATAATCCATTGTCTAGGAAAAGCGACCTTTGGAGATTAAGTCCGGAGTTGGGTGAGGAGGAGGTGATACAGATGAAAGGGAGGGTGGATGCAAGAGCCATCATACCAAGTAAGCATCACATCATACAGCTCCTCATTGATCAAGAACATCGAAACTGTGCGCACCAGGGAGTTGACACAGTGTTCACTAACATCCGACAAAAATACTGGCTCCCGGACGGAAGATCTTCTGTGATGCTGAGCTGGAGACGATGTTGGAACTGTTGCTTGAAGCGAGTTAAGCCGATTCCACCGAAAATGGGCAACGTTCCTTCGTTCAGATTGGCAAGTTACCAGCCACCGTTCACGTGTACAGGGCTGGACTTTTTTGGACCCCTTTTTGTGACGGTCGGGCGTCAACATCACAAACGTTGGGTAGCTTTGTTCTGCTGCCAAGTGACGAGAGCTGTTCATCTGGATGTGTGTCACGACCTGTCCACGGACGAAGTGATGATGGCTCTTTCTCGTTTTGTTGATTCTCGTGGTAGGCCTCAGCTTGTGGTTAGCGACAACGGGACTAACTTCGTTGGCGCCGCGAAGGAATTGAAGAAAGTCGCACAGGATGTGGACTTTGAAAGGATTAGGAAGCTTGGAAAGTTCCACGAAATAAAGTGGATCTTTAATCCTCCCGCTGCTCCTCACATGGGAGGGTCCTGGGAGAGGCTTGTCCAGAGCGTGAAGAAATGTCTAAACGCCATCCTCCACGAGAAATATCCTAAGGACACTACGCTATTGACAATGCTCAAGTCAACGGAAAATATTGTCAACTCCAGGCCACTCACGCACGTTTCACCCGACTCCGCTGAACCCTGAGCCGATCACACCAAATCATATTCTACGCGGGGGGTGCGATGCTGGTCCGGGAGTACCATCCATGGTGGATCACACCTCAGATCATCTTCGGGCGCAGTGGAAACGTGGTCAACTTCTAGCCGAACAGTTCTGGAGAAGGTGGACGAGAGAGTTTTTGCCAAAACTAAACCGCCGAGAAAAATGGCATGATCCTGCGGATCCCCTACGAATTGGAGATCTGGTGTTCATGGCAGAGGATAACCTTCCAAGAAATTGTTGGGTTCGGGGATATATCTCCGGAGTATTTCCAGGAAGCGACGGTCAAGTACGTGTTGTCGAGGTCACAACCAGGGATCGCGAAACGGGAAGAAGCATTACTTACCGTCGTCCAGCGGTGAAGATCTGTCCTCTTGGTTTAAGAAGGGAAATTCAGGACCCTAAGGATCCTAAATTTGGGGCCGGAAATGTCAACGAGTCTTAGCTTTCCCCGCATGTGAACGTAATTCAAATCTCTGGCATGGTGTGCACGCTGTCCTAGTTCATTCCCGAGTATCCAGGAGAAAGGAGGAGATGGTGAGGAGAAAAGGAAGGCGGCAAGCCGACCATTGCATCATTCACATTTTTTTGACTCAGTTGAAAAGTTTCGGTGAGATTCTTGTTAGCCGCACTGCGGAGAATTATTATTGCTTTTGTAAGTCAGAGGAAAAGCGTTAATAAAAGTTTCTTAGTGTACAATTAAAATATTAATTTGGCCGTCAGCTGTTTATTTAATTGATCACTTATTTGGCAGTCAGCCGTTTATTTAATTGACCATTTAATTTGGCCTTGATCCCTGCCGTGGGAAAAATAGAATTAAAAGAAAGAGGGACACAGTCATTTACGTCGTCGCCCACGACAATGCTCATTTGTTATTTTTCAAAGAAAAAACATTTAAAACCTTTTTCCAAGAAGTACACATTTCTGGAAACCAAACAAATTACATGTATTTGGTTTATTTTAAAATTGTTTACTTTTATAGTACTAAATATTAGACGAAGAAAGGACTCCAATAAGCAATATAGCCTTGATTGAGATATAAGCTCAAGAAATTATAATCTTATCTGTTTTTAACTCTTCTAATTTGTATTGGTTAGTCTATTCAAATTTCCTTTCACTTCTTAAAATCTTTATTATTCACACACGTACATCTTTGAAGAAAAAGATTATGGTTACGTTTGGAGTGAATGGCATTTTATGGAATAGTATATTGTAGTAATTGGTACTTCCCACTGAGTCATAAGCAGAAGGAATCACAATATCTATACAACAAGTCAATTAAGTAGATAAACCCTACTTATACGCTGTGGAAGAAGAGCATTTGCATTCTACGAAATTTTCATATAAACATGGCATTTTCAAGGAAAAGGTGGGAACCTAGTAATTGAGATCATTTCACGAAACCAATTAACATTCTTATGTACTATGTTAAAAGTACTGTAATAGTAATGAAATATGTTAGTACTATCACACTTTTGGTTGACAAGGGACCCTTTCAAGCACAAGAGTGGTAACTCCGTGCATAGATAGTCGACATTTTTGAGATGGGAATGACTTTTAAGGCACGCGGTTGCGAGAACTTGTTTATTGAAGTAAATGTCCATCCATCCGCAATTATTTAAGGCTCATGGCATAATTTTTAATATAGTTGGCTTTTAAAGTGCAAAGTTTTGCGTCGCAAAAAACAAACTTAGGCGGGACTCCGGGACTCCAGAGTACAGCAGTCCCGGAGTCCTCGTTGAAGTCGGAGTACCGGAGTCCCCTTTGAAATCCGAGTCCCGGAGTCCCCTTTGAAGTCGGAGAGCGGAGTCCCGACCAAGTTTAGCAAAATACATTCTGAATTCAGCGGAGAACTCTTTGAAACCAACAGATAAATATCCGACGGAAAATGTACACTAAGTTCACAAAAAATATATTTCTGCTTGATTCAATTAAATATCCAAAATACCATAAATGGCATTGTTAGTCTCACGATGATACCTTCATTTTCCAAGCAATAGAAACATGTTTTTCGATTTGAGAACAATACAGTTCTTGGGAAAAGTACCCCATGTGGTGGCAAACGGAAACCTTATTTTTTAATGCCTCAACCAGTAAAACCATGCAACATCTCATGAAAACGCATGCCTTTTCTTTACCACAGCTAACCAGTGTGAACAAAGACACTCTGTTGAAATAACTCATGTAAAACCTAAACCTACCTATTTTTTATTTGTACATGCACATGTAGAGTATAACCTGTAGAGCAACACACAACAGAACTAGCACATAATACACACCAGTCAGAACAGCCAAAAACAAGTGAAACATCTGCTGATATTTGAATACCAGTCAATGCATTGAATGCCAGTGTGTTTACCTTTTTTATATGAGACTGCCTCGATCAGTCAAAATAAAAGAATTCCCTTTCAAATGCCAAGTAGCCTTAGATGTGAGAATAAAGTATCAGTTAACGTTTTTTTCTTTTATTTAGAAAATAGTGTGAATTGCTCTTCCGACACATTATGAACTTCTACAAAATTTTAAATACGTGGTCACTAAACAAATATATTTAAATAGTAACTTGTTCATAAACAATCTTTCAGTAAGATGGTAAATGCAAGTGTAGATGAAATGGAACTGGAAGTGGCCGAGCATCCACTATTAAACTCAGTGGTAAAATCTACAAACTAATTTTATTTACTAAACACATAAAGCAAATAATTGTTAATTGTGTTGCTTTCACAGATTGTCACCCACATTTTTGAATTTCTACAAAAATCAAACTACATCACTGCCAAAAATGTCATCAATTTACGCTACGTTTGCAAAACTTGGTACTCCCTAAGCTTGCCAATATTTAGATCTGTGGCAACCATCCGTCTTGGTCCTGACAATTTGGACAACCACAGCAAAACACTATTTCCAATTACCGAATTTCTACAACATTTTCAAAATCCGGATAATGATCCCCACGAGTTTCAAAACTTGCCGTTTAAAAATTACGTGATAAGCGGTTTCACATTTTTAGAACACGCCTCTTTAAGGGATATTGATAGCCCGCAAAACTTCTGGAACATAATTGGCCCACTGGTATATCAACTCACATTTGAAAACTGCACATTTCCTGGAAATGATACACAGCCTTTCAAGCGAATTTTAAACCAGAAGTTACCAAATCTACAAAACCTTTATCTAATCAACAACAAAATTGACCCACCAGCAATTAGACGGAACGATGATGATCTTGACGCATGGGCTGAAAATGAAAGAGTCCGCAACGCTGAAATTTTGTCTCAGGGGTTAATTCCTAGAAACCGTAATTTGAAATACTTAGAAGTAAGGGGAAAAGTTCCAATGGACGAGCTTACTCTGTTGATAAACAGTTTTAATTTGGAAACGCTCAGAGTACGTGACAACATCAATAGCGACCTCAGTATTCGCACTTTAATAGATATGTGGAGCTTCCTGGACAGGTTCCATATTAATTTGGGAGGACGGCCAGAGTGCAAACTAGCCACTTTAGATGTAATGCACTCCGAGTTTTTTTATGGTGTTTATTTTCCTCTACGTCGTTCAGGGTCTTACAGGTTGCCATTGGAAAGAGTTACCTTGGATTTGAATCTTGACATGTATATTACAAACGTGTTCCAGCCACTGTTGGAATTTCATACGGATACACTTAAAGTCTTGAAGATTTATAGACCTCCAACTAATTCACTTCGAGACAATCCCTTTACACGGGTTATGCCAAAATTAGAAGAGTTGCATATTTGGGGAAACTTTGTGCAAAATTTTGAGTTTTTGCCGAATTTACCTAATTTGAAAATATTAATGATAAATCCTGTTTGCTATGATAAGGCTGAAATTATGCAAAAGGATTATTATCCGGATGGTAGTGTGCTGCAAATGCAAGTTTTTTCAAGAAGGTATATTCCATTTAAGGGAAATATGTTGGATGCAATGAATATGGATGAGAGTGAAAACATTCGGCTGGAATTTATGGAGGAACTGCATTTGGATCTGACGTTTATGACGGATATAATAGTTCAGGTGTTGGCGAGATGGATGCCGAACTTGAAAAGATTCAGGGCGAATTTGAATTCTGTGGAGGCATTTCGAGCAGTTTGTAAATGGATGCCAAATTTGGAGGAGTTGCAAATATTGTATGGAGGTCAATTGAATAATGAGACTGTTACCGGAATTAGTGAAAATGGTGTAGGGGAAAGGAATATTTACAATATTACAAGACTAAAATGTAAGCCAACAAATGTATTTGAAATTTTCAAAGTTTAAATATTTTAAAATACAAGTTAAATTCTTACATATTTTTGAGTTTTGATTTTGCAGATTTAAAAAGATTTCATCAACAGTTGCCGGCTTGTAATTACGAAGGCGTCCTGAGTGACCAGTCGGTTTACGAGGGTTTCTTGAAAATGGAAAAGTTGGAGTGGATTTCGGTTCCTGTGTCACAAGAAGTATGTAATTATATGCTAAAAAGCAAAACTATTTCTAAATAGATTTTAAACTGTTAAAAGTCAACATTTTTAATTTTGATATATTTGTAGATGAGCGAGGAAGCAGAAGAAGCATTAACGGAACGAGAGGTACATGTCCACTTTATTCGCAATTATGGAGACAACCCTCACGTTGATGATGGATTCTGTTGCAAAAGAAACATTTTTCTGGCGGTTGTGGATGAAGTAGGAAACCATTCAGGATTAAGACCTAGAAAATTGAAATTGTGAAGGAGACTGTTAACTTTTAAAACAAGAGGGCGATAAAATATTATCAATTGAATCTGTATTTGACAAAAGCAATTTGAGTATTTTTCAGTGTTTACCAAGTAATTGTCTCAAGATCTGATATCTAGCAACAATTTGGTTGCTTAACAAATGTGTATTTTTGTAATATAGTTACTTAAAAATCCTAATAATAATAACTTAATTTGATAAAATAAGTACTAAGAAGTAAGTAATAAGTGAATATTTTCTGTATTGATACTCATCAATTACGCAATAGGTAATTAAATTTTTATGACAAATAAATGTTGTACTCACAAACTAAATATTTTCGTTTTTGACATAATGTCTTTTCAATGATTTTTGTACCCTAAATTTTTATATCTCTGGTTTGAAACTGGAAAGAAATTGACAATATATTTAAAGCTATCATTCATTTATAAACCATGAAAATAACTAATTACTCATGATTCCAAGTCACACGATATTGCTTGCATGCAATCTGGATTCTATTCCTCAAATCTTAACAGGTGTTTAATCTGAAAATATGTAATAGTACCCATACCTCATTTAAAAAACCGAATTCTTCCGAATCCCAACAAAAATGTGTTGTAAAGTGGAAAGAATCTAGTGTGGTCATAATTAACTTAGTGCATACTTTAAGCTGCATTGCTAATTTGTTTGGAAACCCGAGCTTCATCAGTTCCATTTCTGGAATTACAATCTTTTACAAAACTGTATGACGCGTATGCAATTAACTTGTAATTTCAGAGGTGTTTGGCTAAGGCTAAGGGTTGGCTAATTTTTGAATCAATTTATTAGACCCCTTGGCTTCTATCATAAAATCAGGTAATAATTTCTGAAAAACTATAAATCCTTGTTCTTACCAATCCCTTATCAATTAAATACCAGATGCCAAATGTTTTTTCCGAACCTATCCCACGTACCCAATGGTTTTTCAACTTTTTTGAAATGATAAACCAAGTGTTATTAATATGATATGAGGTTATTGGTAATTTTTGATCTAATTACTTTAATGCTGCCTTAACCTTCATAAATAACCTAATGCTGCCGAATCATCACAAAAACTTTTTAAAATCGGAAGATGCTGTTGTGCAACGTAACGTTACACCATCACGCTCCAAAGCCAATGAAACACAACTTAACACCAAATAAAATACCGGATTTGATTTTGCTTCATTGTATAACCAAAGATGTGAATGGTTAACTCCTTGATAGTAATAACTTGATTTCATATCATTTACCACATTTCATATACGTTGTTTGGGGTTGTGCTAAAAAATGAAGCGCCCTTAATAGCAAAATATTCCACTTCATTCAAACGTTCAAAGTCCTCCATTTCTTTTCTCGAGAATTCCATAAGCATTCTCCCAAAAAACAACCTTTTTACACAACGTCAAAGTCCTAATCTTATGTTTGCACCTTTTTTGGGACTGTTTATGGTAGACTGAAGTGAAACTTTTCTAGAATAGATTTACTTGATAATGACCTTTGTCAATCCCATGGGCCAACAGATTAAAAGCATTTATTGCGTTCACTCTTTCTGATGAATGCGTACAAAACCCAAACAAATGTTTCTACGGAAAATATCCAAAACCTTTTCACGCAAGAATACAGTTTTTGGGGTTTTGGTGAACGTTTTTAGCTTTACTTGTATTTTTCCACAAGTTTTCTAGAGTTTTATCTTGTCTCATCTATGTTTGTTTGCTCAATAGTCAATAGTGAGCTTACGACCAAGTCCCATTTGAGCAAACAAAGGAATTGTGGTACACGGAAAGGTATACAAGTGTAACTGGATTTAGGTTTCAGACGAACAGACAAAATTGCTACTTAATATATATAGTAGAAAGGCAGTGACAGAGGCAAGCTCATTCTCAAGGAAAACTCTAGTGCGTACGCACATTACCGATTAGCTCCTAGCATTGTCAGTTATTTTTATCTACATGATTAGAAAGCCCCTAAACCGATAACAAAATATTTAAAGCGTTAAATTTATACAACATTCAAAAGTGCATACAAATTTTGCAAACTGAACTCACATTCGTGAAAAACTGTTACAAAGAAACAAATTCATCATGTGTCAATGCTGCAACCTTGCCCCGGCTTCTGTCACCAGATCTGTCAAAGGATGGCCTACCAATGCTCCCGGTGCAACACCCATCATCAACTTTCGCCGGCGACAGCAAAAACCTCTGGAAGATATTCACAATGACTCTTTGTGTTTACAAGGCAGTGCCAACCTGTGTTTCCCCGATGACCGATGCTGGTTTCAAGGAACAATCACCACGGATGACGATAACGTTTATAGCTTGTATGGAGAGCGAGTGAGTAACAGTGGAAAGGGTTTCATCGTGTCGACGGATGCTTCAGCAAGTGGTAAAGGACGAAGCCTATCAATCCGGGTGATCCCACAACAAGTTCAGTGTCCTGAAGAATGGTACAACGTGACACTCCTTGACCATTTTACCGGCCAGAGTTACCAACTTCCTCAGATGATTGCAAGGAAACGTGCCAACTCCAAGAGTGTTCAGCTATTTAAATCTAAATGCGGAAGTGTTACGTTTACTGTGCAAAATATTAGTAGAGGACAAAAGGCTTTAGTTGAGCTGAAAAAGTTGTTCGGAAATACTGCAGGGATTAATGAAAAATGTTATCTGTATGGTGGAGAAATTTATGTTTCCATTTAGACTTTCTAAAATGTTTTAAAAAGCCATTCTCAGTATTCAGTATTGCATTAATTTTAAAATTTCAAAAACTTCCTTACAGAAAGAAAGTATGTTTTTCTAGCATTGCGTTTTTGTGCAGTATTTATGTATTTAATAAATTATAGCCAGAGAGCCTCTGAATCATAAAAACTTCCAAACATTATTGATTTTTAGTCTTTATTTCTCGGAAAATAAAAATTCATATACACAAATGTAATCAGTTCCAGTTTTAGGTTTATTTGGTTTTTGACATCATAATTACTGATGTGAGCATCTTTTTCGCAACAACCGTATTAAATATACAAATCGCTTTGGCTATACGCACCGCAGGAAAAATTAGCACACTATATATACCCGGCACAAAAATGACAATTTTAAAACACGGTTTTGTAGTGACATGTTAGCATGAAAATTCCACAAACATTGAATAAATGTTTATTTTATTGCTTTATAACTGTACATTGTTCGCGTAATATTACATCAACTTGAAACAATTGCCAATTAAATAGATTAATTAGAGGTTAGCGACAAAACAAAATTCATACACAAAAGGGAAGTCCAATATATTTAATATACTATTTACTAAACATCCTAAAATGGCTTCACACAAATTATGAAACCGACTTATTTTAAGAATATTGCATATATCATAATAAGTTTTAAAAATACAAATAAACCAGAAAGGAACATTACAGTGCAAACTTGATTTGTAAATTCAAAACTCCAAATTATTATCATTATCGTACATATTTTATCTTGGTTGGTTTGTTGCTGGTTAATTTAGATGTGTATTTGGAGAATAAATATTTTTGCTGTTCTAATGTAAATATTCACAAATCTCCATCAATATTAACTTAGTAATTTGGCTTGTAAACTGACTATACATCGTATATATATGGGTTTAGTAATTCATCGGCACTTATCACTCTATTAAAATTATACCGGGCTTGAATTATAGTGAAATTTGGTCCCATTTTAGGCTTCAGCCATTCCAGCATTTTATTGGATATCTGAAATATTGCACACCGTTATTAAATTTATTTTATTTAAATTCGTTTTTATAATATTGCTCGCATATTACTTCATGCCTTTCGTGAGACCGGTTCACCGGCACTCGTCATATATAATATTTTTAAACGTTTGACGTTATACAAATTTTTACCACGAATTCTCCCCCAAGTTGCAAAGTTTCCAAATTTGGCATTTTGGAAAATGCATAAATAAAGGAGACACCCGAAAGAAGATGCCCAAAGAACCTTATAAAATGTCCATCAATACTGTATGCACAAAGAGATAGCGACGTAAGATCTAAAAAACAACAAAGCATTTCAATGATGTATTTTAACAATAACGCAAAAGCTATTGTAATTCTTACGTGTCAGACATCTGATGGATGGCGTGTTAGGGTTTTCTGTATTTTGTACACTTTCCGGGTTGTCCAAACTGTCTTGAAGTTCCTTAGCGGTCTCAACGGTTGTCCCAATAAACAACGCATCCCAATATTTGGAACCTTCAGGTATTTCTGTGTAATTGACGCGAAACTTCAAGCTTCTAAGTTGTTGCATTTCTTTAAAAATGTACTGAGGCACAGAAGTGTCACTTTCTGAAATATCTATGTGTAATTTTGTCACATTTGGAAAGGCCATGCAAGTAAGTTGAATGGTTTGTAAATTCATTGGCATTGGCATTGAAAATTCATTTCTCCGATGGATTTTTAAAATTTCTACAGAGCCAAAAACGGAGTTTACACACCACGTTTGATAATTAGATTCGGCTAACTGAAGCTTGAGAGTTTTGAGATTTGGGAAACACAAGGCCAAGCTCCTACTACTTCGCATCGACCGACAATACCCTACGTGAAAGGTAAATGTGTCCAGATTTTCCATAACTGGAAAAACCATTCCAAGTTGTATCTCTTCGTAAATATTATCAATACTAAAATCTAAAGTTTTCAGTGTTTTGTGCCAGTTTTGTAACGTGTTGAAGAACAAACCACCGGAAATCTGAGCAGATTCCACTTTTAAGCGCAAAGCGGATAGTTTTGGCAATGGGTTCCTTGAAAACATTTCCAGATCGTCTATCATATAAGCTGTTATCCATAATTCTGCCAGAGTTGAAGGTAGTAAGAAATTATCGAAGCCAAGCGTTTTTAGGCCAATATGACTTTTCAAGTTTAGACTTTTCAGGGAACTGCTGCCCTCCAACAAATGTTTCAGTACATTGCCAACTTTAATTCCAATTATTTCATATTTCTGTAAACCGTAATTGCCCCAATTGTCCGTATAAACACACAGATTTTTTAAATTTGGTAAAGCAAATTTTGGCAACGTGTCAGGAAACTGGTTGTCTAACTGCACTGGTACATCAAGCCCCAAAAGACCTTTTCCACACTGAACTAAACACTGTTGCAAAATGCTAAATCTATCCTCTCCATTAAAAAAGGGGTGCAGTTGAAGAGTGTATGTGGGTGCATTTCTGTCATTAGCAGAAAAGACGGAGGAAAAGCGTTTCACAAAATTATCCAGTATTTCAGCAAGTTCGTCTATTTGCTTTTCGTTCATATCAATTTTAATTAATGCCAATCCATTTTTGTAAAGCACCCTTGACACAGAGAGTTGCCAGCTCTTGGAAACCAAACGCAGAGAACGGATAGCTTTGTCTCGATATTCGTAGGAATTTTCACTCAATATGACTTGAGCAACAATCATGTCTCGTAACTGGAATACATAAAATTTTGTTAAATTAGAAAATAAAATTGCTTTTGTTTTGCAATGGATAGTTTTTGGAGAATTCTTACCTCTTCTAGATTCATAACCATGTGCACTGATTCTGGACCGTTTTCAATTTCTCCTTGATCAGTAGGATTAATACACACTGATCGGTTTTCTTTTGACAAACTCATTTTTGCAATTTTTAATTTAGTTATGTTTGTTATTAAAATTTATTAAGGTTGTTGTTTCTGTTTGTATGCTGGCAACACTAAAGAAAAAAGAATTGACTAAAAACACCTGTTTTGTATGATTCCATATAGTCAATGCTGTTGCCAAGGTTGATTGTTATGAGTTGTGGCTGCGTTTCTTGTTAGCCAGTGGGACTGTTCACATTTAATATTGCATTCATCAAAATGACAAAAATCAAAATATTACGTTATAGTATTCCAAACATTGCTACTAGATTTTATAATATATATTGTAAACAGCTCCAATATCAATATCCACAATGCTGATACCAACCGCAGAGCAAAGCCAGCAAGGTGAAAACCCAAAAAAGGTAGCGTGATTGTGCATTTCTTTCATAAGATAGTAAAATCTAGACAACGCTTGGCAAGCGTCGCTTGCTGCTGAGCAGACGCAAACGAAATAGAAATGCATTGGGTACGCACGGCAGCGCAACGTTGCGATTGCAACACACAAAACGTTTTTCAAGCTTACCCAGAAAAAATCCTCTATATTAAAATTTCTGATTCAGATTGTTGAATAAAATATGTATATTATACATGGTAATAGGTGTACCCAATATGCTCAATATATCGTGTATAGACTCTTATGCGTTGGTATATAGATCATTGTAAAAGCGCTCCGTTCATTTTGGCAGCGTATTGCGTATACCGCTTTCTTCTTTCAACTGTTGTGGTCAATAAGACCTTTTTTGAGTAAACCAAGTAAGATTTTTAAAAGTAAACATTTCCACTTTGAAAAATGCTGGGCATCAATAAGATGGCCAAAGTGAACAATAAAAAGAATAAATTTCATGTAAGAAAAACCTTGGTTCAGGCGGTTTTGAGTTGACATAATAATGTGACGCTTCTTAGAGCTTTTTTGTGCGGATGTTTCTGTGTATTTTCAAACAATATTTTGGAATTAATAGGCAGGCATGTCAGTTTCATCAAAATATTTAATAGAAAGAGAAATTGATTTTGAAAATGCTTCAAGTTGATTCTATATGGCGTGGTTGCCCATATATCTATTAATATGTATATGTTTTAAAAGCTATTTTCAGTATTCAATATTTTATTAATTTATGCTTTGAAAAACTTCCCCACAGATAGAGAGTATGTTTTTTCTAGCATTGCGTTTTTGTGTGGTATTTATGTATTTAATAAATCATAGCCAGGGAGCCTCTGAATCATAACAACTTACTTCCAAACGTTATTCATTTTTAGTCTTTATTTCTCGGAAAATAAAAATTTATTTACACAAGCAGTTACACAAGTGTAATCAATGTCGATTTCATGTTTTGCTTTATTTTTTGTCGTCATAATTATTATAATCATAATTAACTTAAACTTTGATCTGTAAATGCTGTAATAGAAAACAAACCTTGCACACGACTACTCGGAATGATCTGCATACCAACCATTCCGGCTTTTAAAAAATGATGGCATCAAGGGCATACAATACAATATTTTTTTTACATTTCGAGAAAGTATACAGTTTTGTAGATGAACATGTTACAAAAACTGATTAACCAGTTTGTTGTTTCCTTCCTGCTAAATAATGTGATATGTGCCAATCTATTAGAATCGCTTTAGAAGTGCATCTGTGAATATATCAGTAGATTTTATTTTATTTTAGATATCTTTTGAAGAATGGACTGAAATTCTGAATGGAAAAAAATTTCACGGCATCAAGATGATCCAAATTCATTTTCATGCATCCCAACAGCTTAGGTATGTATAAAACATTTTGCAAAATTTTTTATAAAACAAAGAGATCGACAGGGTCAGCTTTCACAATACTCACTTGCTTTCGTACACTCTTTTCTTGCACACACCCTGCTCTTGCTTCAGCGCCTAATTTTTGTTACTAGGAAGACGCCTTTCTTTTTGTACCCAGTTACCCATATAGTGTGGGAAATAGTTTTTCTCAAACTGAAGTTTGTAAACCGAAAAGCTCCGGAAGCTGATAAAGTGCACAAAAGTTATTTATATAATTGCTACCAAACATGCACTCTGTTTCGCAATATATTAGAACCTACCATTACTTGCTGGTTATTTGTTGAGGTAAGTATGTGTATTTTAAAGTATTTTTGTACAATTTAAAATTTATTCGCACATTTTAAAAACTTCAGGCGGTGCTCTTTTAACTGCACATTTGAGCAAGAACGAGGTTTTGCGTTGTAGACAAGTTTGCAATTCGTGGAAACATGCCGTGGACAATTTTCAATAGAATGCATATTTATACAAATCAAACTTCAACTACAAATCCTTTAGGCTCCATCCACTAATGACGTCACTTTAAAAAGCCGATTTTTCGAGTGACCCGCTGACCCCTGTCACTATTTTTTAATGTTAGAGGATAGGGCACTTAACAAAGGCTGTCACTTTTTAACCATAGTGACCTACTGACCCATTCAGGTGACGTCATTAATGGACGAAGCCTTACACTTTCTCCACATCAACAAAAATCAACAAGTTTATTAGTGCGTTTGAAAATCATCTCAAAAATCCATTTATTGGACGAACCATGAAATTGTCTTGTGACAACTCATCAATTGAAATTATTACGTCAGTGTTGCTTTCTCCTAAATAAATTTTACTGTGGATTGAAATGCGGTTTTAAATATTGAATTTCGAAATACGTTAAAATATAGTAACGTATATGTCTACTGCCATTTGTGAATGTAGATTTACATTCCCAACTTTCATAGGCTATTACGAAATTGAGTCATAATAATAGAGAAAAACACAACTTGAAGTGTATAATATGTATATGCATTCTTCAAAATACGTTTGCTGAAGCACAATTTGTTGTTAAACGTTTTGTGACTTTATATTAAAATAGGTTTTGAAAATTGTATTCTGACAGCAGACTGTGTACTTGACAGCTTATATATTTAATTTCAGTCATAATAATTCAGTGGAAAAATATTTATATCCTGTTAGCAGGTTTATCCTTGTCAATAGCCTTATCATCCTCAGGCACTTCTAAGTCTTTTGGGGCAGTGGTTTGGCAAAAAACTAGTTAATGACTAGCTTGAGCGACGAAAGATTCAGGAATAATATCCGGGGTTTGATCATTCACACTTTGTCACAACTTCTTAGTCTGTATACCGTCAGCTTGGCCAACTAACGTGTGATAACTTGCACCAATCGCGCCTTCAGTCTTACTAGCACTGAAATTTTGCACCATCTTTATCTGTAAAAGTTGGTCGTCATGTTTTAATGCTTCCGCATCAATTTGTTGATAAAATCCAAATAAGGCTGCAATGTTTGCAATTGTTGCAATAAGTTGCTCATCCATTTTTGACTTTTTTGCATTTAGCGAAAATAGCAAATGTTACCCTGCTGATTTGTTTGTGTGGATCGTTCAGTTTTTGTAATGGACTTCAGCAGAGTTTCATTGTAATGGAAATTGGAAACACTTTCAATTGAGCACAATTTAAATAAAGATTTACACGGCTTTTACATAAGCGTAAATTCTTAGCAATTTCCAAAAACTGTTTGAAATTTATAAATTTTTAGCATAAATAGAGTTTTCCTGGACATGAGCTGAGTAAGTATCGGTTGCTAAAAATAGGATGTTTTCCCATTTTTGTGCGTGTACGCTTGTAGATGAAGAATAGCAGAAGTGGGGAGCAACAAAGGAAATTTTTGCGTTGTGCTACCAATACCACTCTTGAATTTGTAAAGCGTAACTTGCATCAGTGCATAACACTATGAAACAAAATAGGCATGAGGAGTAAGGGTGTACCTACCGTGTATTGGGAAGAGTTTTGGTACTCTTCACACAGAAGTGTTTTTCTTTTCTCCGTTTGACAACATAGATGATGCGTATATACATTTTAGAACTATGGTGCTTGAATATAAGCATTACTGGAAGGTATTTTTGCTCCAAATGCCTCTGTGTTTTGTGCGGCGTAATAAAAAACCTCCATATGATCACAAATTAGGTCAATTTATACTACAAAAATTTTTGTCTAGAAATTAAATTGCACAGAAAAGTAGTGATTTAAAAATTGTGCTGTTAATCTGATACGGCACTTAAAAATATATTATACTCAGGTATGGATTAGTATTGAAAAGCTGAACGCCCTTTCTTTTTATTATTATTTTTGTTTGGTGAATATTTTTGAGCTTATTTTATATTTAAAATGTTTCCTCTATTTTCAGTGACCATGGAGCCACTTGGAATTCAGGTATCTATGCTGCCACCGCAAGAGCTTTACGAAGCACATGAAGCATTTTTGGACAGTATAGAAGCTCGTATGGAACGGCAACGTGAGCTCCAGGTTGAAAAATTATCACCTGAAGATGTGGTTAAATTGATGGAGGAAAACAAAATGTTGGAGGACAAGGTTTTGAGATTGGAAAGCGAAGTGGGAGAAACATACGAAAAGTTATTAGCCCTGCGCAAAATACGGGATGAGAAACAAAAAGAAGCTGCTGAAAATAAAGTCGCTTATCAACAATTAGAAATGTTGGTAGAGCAACAGGGAACACAGCCGACGTTGCCAAATACCAATATTCCTGTTTCAGAGTTGGAAGTATCTACAGATTCATCATCAGTGACACAGGAAACTAACACTGGTGAAAGTATACCTTGTAGTTCAACTGGTGAAACTGTTTCCGTGCAAAAGTCCACAGACCAATGTGATAAAACAGTTAACAAATGAGCAAGAAAGGGATAAAATCTGGGCATACACAACACAAAAATTAGTAGTCACTAAAACCTGAATAATAGCTAAGAATGTAAACCAGTCTTATCTCCCACCAATACAGTAACAGAAAATATTTTTAATGTGATAATTTGTTTAGCAACTTGCACTAAATCAAAATCAAAATCAGCAACTCAAATCATAAAGAATTTTAAAACATTTTGCACTATTAACTGCTTTGCAAGACTTTCGTAATGAAGCAATTAATTTCACAAAAAATCAATTGATAATATTTAAACTCTAAGTTGAATTACTAGTCACTAATTTTATGTAATGCATTATAAAATGTGAGAAGTACGTTGCCAACAAACTGTTCTTATAACAATTACATTATTTTTTAAGAACTGAGTATCAACACACAAAAAACTGTATGTAGCTTGTTCAGAAAAAAGTTCAAACAAAATACAATGTAATTTCAAATTTCATCAGATATGTTCCTGTAAATACTAAATACCTAATTTATAATACTTGGTAGTATCATCAAACTAATTTACTATAATTCTCAGTTCAACGTCGTATATTAAGTAGTAAAGTAAATAGTCAAACTCTAGTGTAAATTTAGGCTCACAGAAATACAAACAGAAACTGAAAACTGGTGTACGAATTAACTATCATGATTTTATAGAGTGAAAAATTGCAACATGTTTTTCCTTAATTTGCAAATAGATAGGATAAAAATATTGTTACATAGAGAGCTCGGGTGGCTAAAATTGTAAACACACACACTGAAGGTGTTAAAATTGACCAGAGTTCTTTTAGCCTTTAGTTCATTGTGCGTTTACTGTATTTTATAAATTGTGTAGTTGCGTTTTACTCATTTGCTATCATTTGCCTTATGCTATTGATATATCATTAGTCAAATTATTCCCTGTCGGCAGGTTTAAAAATTTTTTTTACATGAAGATACATAGTATATTTAAACTCCAAGCGCTGGACCGGAAGGAAAAAGTGCATAGGAAGTCATATACTATTTTTTGCGTTAAGAGTTACTTTGTTCCGTGTGCGCATAAATGCACATAAAGTTATGAAAAAAGGTTCACGTTGGTCATGATCCCGGAACTGGGTGCAAAATCTACAGAAATATGTTAGCTCGGCTGCTTGTAAAATCATTAAAGTATTAATGTTAATGCCAAATAAACTCTAAAATTATAAAACCATTTACGTGTGCTAGATAACTTTTACATGCATTGCTATATCTCCATGTATTCCCTTCAAACTAAATATTTTAAACAATGCTTGTTTGCTACTATTTGCACCTGCTATATTAATATGCACCTAAGTCATATTTTAATCTACCGATCAGTATTGAAAACGCGTTTGAATGTTTGACATGTTAAAATGATCAGATATTATTATGTATTTAACATATTCCTGTTGTAAATGGAGAAAGTTCAATAGCCCATTGAAACAAACAATAGAAAATATATTGATATGACAACATTATGATGTAACATGCATGAAAACTGAAAAGATTATTTATAGTGAAATTATGAGTTAAGTCAATTTGCAATTCATGTCTTATATATTTGACTCCAAAATATTAATTGTTTTGTATTCTAGCTTTAATGTTCATATAGGACATACCGTATTTATTTGATTTATACCCCTGGCTAAAATTTCAAATTGGAGGGTGTAATTCGAGGGGGGTCGTAAATCGAGCGCGGGGTATAAGTCGAATAAATACGGTAATTTACTTATGGTATGTAAAAAATAAGATATTATTTGTTAAACTGCATTTTAATTTGAGTATGTAATTTTTATTAAATTAGTGATCTGTATTACTAAATTTGTGATTTTGGGGTTTTCCATCATAAATGTGCTTAAAGCATTTTTATGTGATTCATACTTAGGTATTTATGTGTATTTTATAAATACTATTTATTTCCCGAGTGAATAAACTACGCATAATTAGGATAAATCCAATCCAAACAGTTTTCTCGTTCTTTTCTGCTGACCTTTTTTCATAACATGCAAAATCCATTATCGTCTCATGAGTTGCGCTCCAGACCTACAAGCACATAGTAAACCCTAGCCAAACCAAAACAAAGCAAAGCACGCAGAACATGTGTTGAAATAAGAGTACTAGCCAATGCATTGAATGTCAGTGTGTTTACTTTTTTCATATTAGACTGGCTCAATCTGTCAGCATAAAAGAATTCCCCTTTCAAATGCCGACTACGGTTTTTAGATGTGAAAATAAAATATCCGTTAATATTTTTTCCAGTTTGTTTGGAAAACAGTATTTGTTGTTTTTCCGGTACATCAGCAAACTTGTACAAAATTTAAATTCCTGGTCTCTAAACAAACTAATTTAAATAACTACTTGTCATAAATAATCATTCCGTAAAATGGAAAATGCAAGTGTAGAAGAAATGGAACTGGATTCGACTGTGGCAGAGCATCCTCTTTCAAACTCAGTGGTAAAATTTACAAATTTGCAAACAAGGTTTGTTTACTAAACACATAAAAGCAATATTTTTTAATTGCACTACTTTTGCAGATTGTCACCCGCATTTTTGAACTTCTTCAAAAATCCAACTACTTCACTTCCAAAAATGTCAACAATTTACGTTACGTTTGCAAAACTTGGTATTCTCTAAGCTTGCCAATATTTAGATCTGTGGCGACCATCCGTCTTGGTCCTGACAATTTGGACAACCACAGCAAAGGACTATTTCCCATTTCCGAATTTTTGCAACTTTTTCAAAATCCGGATAATGATCCCCACGAGTTTCAAAACTTGCCGTTTAAAAATTACGTGATAAGTGGTTTGATATTATCTGACTACACCTTTTTGAGGGATAGTGATAACCAACAAAGCCTCTGGAATACAATTGGCCCACTTGTATATCAACTCACATTTGAAAACTGCATATTTCCTGGAAATGATACTCAATTTTTCAAACGCATTTTAAACGAAAAGTTACCAAATCTTCAGAAGCTTCATCTACTCAACAACAAAACTGACCCACCAGCAATTAGAGAAAATGGTCATGCTTCAGCGGTTGAGAATGAAAGAATACGCAACGATGAAATTTTGTCTCAAGGGTTAATTCCAAGAAATTTTAATTTGAAATACTTGGAAGTAAGTGGGGAAGTTCCAATGGACGAACTTACTCTGCTGATAAACAGTTTTAATTTGGAAACTTTAAGAGTGCGTGACAACGCTAATAGCGACCTCAATATTGAAACTTTAATAGGCGTGTGGAGCTTACTGGACATGTTCCGTATTAATTTGGGAGGGCGGCCAGAGTGCAAACTTAAAAATTTGGATGTAATGCACTCCACATTTTTCGATAACATTATTTTACCTCTGCGTCGTTTACGGTCTTTCATGTTGCCATTGGAAAGAGTTACTTTGGATTTGAAACCTCACATGGGCTACAGCCTTCGCGGTCATAATCCAAAAATAAACGTGGACATTGCAAACGTGTTCCTGCCTCTGTTGGAGTTTCATGCTGATAAACTTAAAGTTTTGAAAGTTTATAGACCTCCAGTGTTTGCTGAACTACGTGACAATCCATTTAGATGGGTTATGCCAAAATTAGAAGAATTGCACATTTGGGGAAACCTTGTGAGGAATTTTGACTTTTTGCGAAATTTACCAAATTTGAAGATATTGATGATAAATCCTGCTTGCTATGATAAGGCGGAAATTATGCAAAAGGATTATTACCCGAAAAAAAAAGTGGATGAACTACGAGTTTTTTCCGGAAGGTATATTCCATTTAGGGGAAATATGTTGGCTAGCATGAGTTTGTATGAGAGTGAGTACATTCGGCTGGAATTTATGGAGGAACTGCATTTGGATCTAAAGTTTATGACAGAAATAATAGTTCAAGTTTTGGCAAGATGGATGCCCAACTTGAAAAAATTCAGGGCAAATTTGAATACTGTTGAGGCATTTCGAGCAGTTTGTAAATGGATGCCAAATTTGGAGGAGTTGCAAATATTGTATGGAGGTCAATTGAATAATGAGACTGTTACCGGAATTAGTGAAATTGGTGGAGGAGAAAGGAACATTTACAATATTACAAGACTGAGTAGTAAGCCAACATAAATATGCTAATAATTATTAAAATTTTTCGAAATGTACATACCAGTCAAATTGTTAAATATTTTTGTGTTTTGATTTTGCAGATTTAAAAAGATTTCATCAGCAATTACCGGCCTGCAACTACGAAGGCGTTTTATGTGACCAGGCAGTTTACGAAGGATTTTTAAAAATGGAAAGTTTGGAGTGTGCTTCTGTTCCTGTGTCACGCCGGGTATTTAATTATATGCTGAATAGCAAAACTATCTCTAAATGGATTGCACACCGTTTAAGTCAGCACATTTATCATTTTGATATATTTGTAGATGAGCGAGAAAGCAGAATCCGCATTAAAGGAACGCGTGAAACATGTTTTCTTTATTCGCAACTATGAAAACAATCGTCACGTTGATAATGGAATCTGTTGCAAAAGGAACCTATTTCTGGCGGGTATTGATGAAGTGATGAGTGATTGAGTGATGGATTGGAGTGGATTCTGTTCCTGTGT
The DNA here is from genome assembly GCA_029691765.1 of Entomobrya proxima. Lineage (NCBI taxonomy): Eukaryota > Metazoa > Arthropoda > Collembola > Entomobryomorpha > Entomobryidae > Entomobrya > Entomobrya proxima. The sequence goes on along the minus strand of CM056171.1, from coordinate 48,343,387 downwards.
CACGACGGGTATGCAATTATATGCTGAAAAGCAAAGCCATTTCTCAACAGATTTTTAACTGTGTAAATCAACACATTTTTACTTTTGGTGTATTTGTAGATGAGCAAGGAAGCAGAAGCAGCATTGATGGAAAGAATGAAACAAGTACACTTTTTTCGCAATTATGGAGACAACCCTCACGTTGATGATGGATTCTGTTGCAAAAGAAACATTTTTCTGTTGGGTGTTGAAGGAGTGGTTAACAATGAAGAACTAGAAAATTGAATTTCAATTCAGACTGTTTGTATTGACTTTTTTGCAAAGAGAAAGTCTGCGTTTTAGTCAGTTTCTGACAGAATCTGAAGTCTTTTTCAGTGGTTACCTAGTAATTATCTCACGACTGTACTTATAAAACCACTGAATTGCTTTAAAATGTGTATATTTTGTAATATAGTTAGTAAATCCTTAGCAGTAAGTTAATTTTAAGTGTCTGATGAATATTTTCTGCGCTGGTGGCTGATACTCATCAATTACGTAACATTTAGATGACATTTTTTGGTTTTATGCGCATGCTTTTGTCTAGTTTACCTTTGCATTTGCATGATTGTTATAAATTTGCTAGACCTAATGACCACTTACTAGACTTTGCGTTGCTTCATCAAATCTGTATTTCAGCATTATCTTTTCTTCGCAGCAAAGCGAAGGGGTTATTGCTTGATATTAAATAAATATTACTTTTATCATATCATAACATGATAAAAGTAGTTGATTATATGTATTTATATCATATGGTAGGGATATTATTTAAACAACGTAGAAATCACTGAAAGTCCCACTTTGCAATAAATCATAATAGAAAATGCTAAATCATGATGGAACTTTCGTCCGGGTTTTGTTTTTGGATAATCCAACGATTGCTTTAGTTTTACGCTAATTTCGTGTAACAAAGCAAGTACCGCTTGCGTATTTCGTGTAAAATGAAGTTCAAGAAGGAAGGAAGGAAGAAGTTAGAATTTAGGATAAAAAAACGAGCTACGACGCCAGTTCGATTACAGTTTATGTTTGGCAGCATTGGTGGGACTATAGCATCAATCTAAAATTGTTTTTGCATTCTGAAACATTGATTTAAATTCTACAGTATGGCAAGCAGAGAAACCAATATAAGTTTACAAATGACGATTTCAAAAGTTTAAACACATTTTTTGTGAAGCCATCCAGTACCAATTTTTTTAGATTGGTATTATGTTCTATTTTTTTTATCAAGAACCATGGCCTTCGCAAAATTCTTCCTAATTTTTCTAAATCTTGCGTAAATCTTCACCGTTGCCTTTAGCAACACGGTTGTTGTAAGCTTAACGTTCCACTCAAGTGATAATGTCCAACAAGTCATTACATTCATGTACCAATTCGGTATCTTCTGCTGCTTCAGCGGCTATGCAGGATTTGTCGTTCTATTAGATTAGCTGTGAAACATCCAACTACCACATCACAGAGATTTCCATAACAAATTCCGTCTATACCAGAATTGAATTGAATACAATTTACGTAGTTTATTTTATTGTTTTCAAACGACAAATTGTGAATATGAAAATTCGCTTTAAGCCACGAACTGGTGATTGGTGACCAATGGCGATGGCAACTGGACAATTTTGCATATTGAGTATACTCAGGGATTTTTTGGATGGGGATGATACAGACAATAAGAAAGCCCATAACTTCAACAAGACTTGCAGTGGAAGATAAGGAGGCAAGTATCTGTCTTTGGGAAGTTTTTATTGGAAATGTTAGTCAGGTGTTTAAATTTTAAATAATTGATTGTGTGTGTTTTCTAACCAGAAGACGTCCGTGCCACCTTTTTGTCCCTTTGCGTTTTTAAGGAAGAGTAGTGAATCGGGGCGAATGAAAAAAATATTTTAGACGAAATTTAATGAAATTAGGTTTACGTCTATGCTTACATTGGCTTTGCACCTTGCACCACTTCATTAACACGATCATTTCAAACTTGTCTGAACTGTTTATTTAGTTTTTAATCTGTCAACACATAATAGTACTCCTACGTCATTCAAAAAATCAAATGCCTCCGAATCCCCACATAATATAATATAAGTCGTCCCCACAAAGACGAAGGAATCGTGTATCGTGGACATCATGGCCACAGTTATGAGTTATTATTAACTTTAGTGCAAGCTTAACAAGCTACATGGCTAATTTATAAATCTGAGTTTCAAATTCATTTTGGGTACATTTTGAAATCACACTCACAAGACGCGCGCTGCGCTACGCAAGACGCATTAATTCAATTAGCTTTTGATTTCACAGGTGTGGTAACGTAGGAAAAAAGTGTATGGAAATAAACCTGGTGCTATCCCTATTTCGAATGGTTTACAGGTCAGTTGCTACTGTCATACTAAATTATTTTAATTTCGGAAAATGATAATTTTAAAAGCAAATTTACGATTTCGTATCTGCATGTTTACCTATGGTCATATGGACTGGAGTGATATAGAGCTGAATATAAATGGAAAGACCAACTTAAAAATTAACTGGATCAAATTTTAGGACCCTCTTGGCTTCAATTATAAAATCAGTTGATATCTCAGTAATAATCAGCCAATTATAGAATCTCCCTCCTAGCCAATGGCTTATCAATAAAATGCATGTTTGCCAAATGTTCTGTCCCACGTGCGGGGGCTCAATGGTTTCTTCATTGTTTTAAGAATGTAGTAGCCAAATGTTATTACTGGGAAATTGTTGCCTTCAAAGTTAAATGTATGTTTGTCTGAATTAGCAACATTGTTCGAATCTAAGTAAGTTAATGCTACCCCCACCTTCACAAATAATTGAATGCTGCCGAATCATCACAAATAGATTTTTTAAAGAAACATGATATTACTGAGCAAAGTAACATTATACTACGCTCCATTTCCAACGAAACGCAATGTAATACCAAACACAAGATTTGATTTTGTTTCATTTTTAATCATAAATGTGAATTTGTTGCTTCTTGGCAGTTTTAATTTTATGTCATATCATTTATTTGTTTAATGCGGGATATCTATGGCCTAAGTATAATTCATAAATCAATGAAGTTCCAAATATAAACAGAGCATAGTGCAAACAAACGTTTAGCTTCGTAAAGCTTACGTTTTTAGGATGTATTAATAGATCAGTTTCAATTTTCTTTGGGACTGTGTTAAAAAAGGCGAAATGTATATAATAGCAAAATATTCCACTTCATTTAAACGTTCAAAGTCCTCAATCCCTGGTCGTTCTCGAGAATTCCTTAAGCCACATAAACATTCTCAAAAGAAAAAACAACCTTTTTAAATAAAGCCAAAGTCCTAATCTTAATTTTGCACCTTTTGTGTTCGATTGAAGTGAAACTTTTCGAGAGTACGTTTACATGATAATGACCTTTGTCACTTGTGTAGGCAAACAGATTAGAAGCTTTTATTGCCTTTGCTGCTCTTTATGAACACAAACTCAACCCAAGTATTCTTATGGAAAATATCCAAAAACCTTTTCACGCAACAGTGCAGTTTTTGGAGTTTTGGGGAACGTTTTCAGCTTTACTTGTATTTTTCCACAATTCTTCTAAAGTGGTGTTCTGTCTCACCTTTCTTTCTTTGCTCGAGCAAGCTCACGACCAAGTTCCATTTGAGCAAACAATAGAATTGTGGTACACGTAAAGGTATACAAGTGTAACTGGCTTTAGGTTTCAGACGAACAGACAAGATCGCTATATGATATATATAGTAGAAAGGCAGTGACAGAGGCAAGCTCATTCGCAAGAGAAACTTTATTGCGTAAGCAAGTTACCAAACTCCAAGCACATTGCTCCAAGCAAACTCAGTTTTTAATATTCAGATTTCGTTTGTAAAATTAATTGTGGAAACAACCTAACTAGTAATTTCCTTCATTGAAAATTGTATTCAGTTTCAGCAATAGTACAACGTTACAGACATATCTACACGACTTAAAAACCCCAAAACCGCTAACCAAATATTAAAAGCGTCAAAATTACACAACCATCAATAGTGCATACACTTTTTGCATTCTGAACTCACATTCGTGAAAAACTGTTAAAAATTCATCATGTGCCAATGCTGCAACCTTGCCCCGGCTTCTGCCACCAGATCTGTCAAAGGATGGTCTACCAATGCTCCCGGTGCAACACCCATCATCAGCTTCCGCCGACGACAGCAAAAACCGGTGCAAAAGTTTCCAAATGACCCTTTGTGTGTACAAGGCAGTGCCAACCTGTGTTTTCCCGACGACAGTTCATGGTTTCAAGGAACAATCATTACAGATGACGATAACGTTTACAGCTTGTATGGGGAACGAGTGAGCAAAGCTGGAAAGGATGTCTTGTCAATTGGCAAAGGAAAATGTCCATCAATCCAGGTGAAAGGGCAAAAGGTTCAGTGTTCTGAAGACTGCTACAACGTGACTCTCATAGACCATTTTACCGGCCAGAGTTATCAACTTCCACAGATGGTTGCCAGGAAACGTGCCAACTCCAAGAGTGTTCAGTTGTTCAAATCAAAATGTGGCAGTGTTACTTTCACTGTGCAAAATATTAGTAGAGGACAAAAGGCTTTAGTTGAACTGAAAAAGTTGTTGGGAAATACTCAAGGAATTAATGAAAAGTGTTATCTGTATGGTGGAGAAATTTATGTGTCTGTTTAGACAGTTTGCAAATGTTTTTATAGCCAGTTCTCAGTATTAATTATTATATTATTTATAAATTTTAAAAAACTTTCTTCAGAAAAAGAAAGCATGTTTTTCTAGCATTGCGTTTCTTGTGAAGTATTTATGTATTTAATAAATCATAACCAGAAAGCCACTATTCATAAAAGCTCACGTGCAAACATTATTAATTATTCATGTCTTTATTTCATAAAAAATATACACAAGCAGTAGCACAAATGCAATCAGTTATGATTTCAGGTTTTGTTTTTCAGGATCAGAATCACTGACAATGAGTTTTAAAACTATACATACTTTCTCAACAATAATGTGTGCTGAAATCAAATCCTTTTTATAGCATCCATAACAATAATAGACGTCGCTTTGGTCTTTCACTTTCCTGCTGAAAATAGCACTGCAGAAGAAATTAGCATATTATGCCATGCACAAAAATGACTATTCCAAATAGAGCACAGTCTTGAAATGACTGTTCTGTAAAGGCGATAATAGAAAACAAACCATGATTACAACCAACCTAAACCTAAAACGATCTACGGGTAAATATACTCTCAAATTCGGCTTTAAAAAAGTTTATGGCATCAAGAGAATACAAACATGTTTTATATTTTGAGAGCATAAGTTCATACAACTTTGCATATAAAATGGTGTTCATAAAAACAAAGAAATTGGTTTTACCGGTTTGCAAAATCTACCTGTTTTCATAAAGCCTAGGTTTGTTCTTCTGACACCTGCACCTGTTTCATTGCTGAATAATTTCTCTGGAAAGTATTTCCTTCTGTTTTTAGAACCCTACCGGTGAATGTTTGATGTTTGAACCTCAAAAATTAAAAACATAAAGACAAATGCATGTATGATTAATAGAAATAAAAGCGCTAGACCTAATACAAGACTTTGCCAGAAGAAATCGCTTTTACAGCTGTATGTGGTTCCATGCAAAATGAATGAATTTTTTTTAAAACATGATATTATTGGATGCATGGATATTCCTATTTTTGAGAAATATTGAGTTGATTCGACACTTCACACTTCGTGATATTGAGTTCTAGTACAAAATGTATTATGACGCAGAAAATGGTAAACTTGTTATCGGGTTTTCATTTTTGAGTATGATTTGCAAAATATTCCGATTCCATTACCGTTCCAAGTCTAGTATATCTATTTATTCTCAATATCACCATAAGCACCAAGTGTTCTTAAAGAAGAAACACCATTTTACACAACAAACTATTTGCTCTGGGTAGAGCAAATTAAAATTTTTATCCAAAATACGTTTTCTTTATAAAGACCTTTTTAGTCGTATAAAGATTATATAAAGATTCACAACCTTTATTGCTCCTGATAGACGCACACAAAGCTCAAAGTTGCAAAAATACAGTTTTTTGTGGCTTCGGGGAACATCTACAGCTAAATATGTATTTTTTCGTTCATCTTCTAGTCGATATTTTTTTAAATTATAATATTGCCAACACGATACATAATTTGTCAACTACATGGTACATAATTTTCCTTGAAGTGTGCAAAAAGCTATATAAAACCAGGCAAATGACCATGTCAGCTTTCACACTATGCACTTGTTTTTTGTCACTTTTTTGCTGTTTAGTTTTTTCACACACACCGAGGCTCCTGTAGCGTGAGCTTTGCTAGAAAAAGAACCTTTCTTTTTGTATCATCTAAACCTAACACTACATACATATTATGTATAATGTACATATTCCTTCCTTCTTCTGCTGTGCTTGCTGCTGAATGCCTAGATCAATATTTCTGGTCGGAGTGTTCCGTGCAAAACTTCATGCCAACGTTTTCCCAACGTTTCTGGAGAAAGTGGCTTTTTTCATTTTTGCTGAGTACCTACGATGCACTCAACATACAAACTTGGTATTCGTTTACCTTCAAATTCATAAAACTTAAAATTAAGCTTTAAATGTATAGTTAATTAGAGAAAAAATGTCTTGTCGAGGAAACCCTGCGTCCTACCTTCCCACTGAAGTGTGGGAAATAGTTTTTGAGAAGCTGCAATTTCTAAACCGAAAGAATCTGGATGTTGATAAAGTGCACATAAGTGATGTGTATAATTGTTACCAAACATGCACTTTGTTTCGCAGCATTTTGGAGCCCACCATTACTAGCTGGTTGTTTGTTGAGGTATGTAAGTGCATTTTAAAACATCTTTGAGCAAATTAAAATTTATTCTCATTTATTAATTTAAGGTTGTGCCTCTACTGACAACGCAACTGAACAAAAACGAGTTTCTTCTCTGTAGAAAAGTTTGCAAGCTATGGAAACATGCAGTGGATAATTTTCTGGAAAATGCAGATAATTACTACACTTCACAAAAGCTACATCACTCCTTACCCCAACCACAACTTCGCAATATTTATACTTTCTCCACGTCAACAAAAATTAACCGATTTATTAGTGCGTTTGAAAATCACCCCAAAAATCCATTTATTGGACGAACTTTGAAACTGTTTTGTGACAATGCACAACAACCTCACGAAATATTCTGGAGCTCATTTTCAACTCTTTTGTTAACTCACTTTGGTAAATTTGTGCATCACATTGTTCTCGATCTAAGTTACGAAAAACAAGTGATTTCAAGACTAAAGCAAATTTTAGAACTAACTCCAAATTTAAAAAGTCTCTGTCTCAAAGGCCATTTTCCATTGGCGCATTATAATGGAGAAAATATTTCTGGAGAGCTTCCTGAATTGAAAGTCCTTGAGGTTCTACGAATTCAAGATTGCCGAAAAACCGATTTAGACCGGTTAGGTTTTATTGGTGTTTTTTCTTCAAAGTTACAGTACAAATTAGCTTCAAGTTTTACAAGCACATTGAAACAACTTGATGTACATTTTACGCAAATTTCCTTAGAGTATCTCACGCCAGACAAAAGTTGTGTTTGCCGTGTTTGGAAAATCTGAATTTAACAATTGAAAACGAAGTACAAATGCATGTAATATTTCCTCTGAATTGCTGCCTAAAATATGTAAGCTTTACATTTACCGAAATTACTCCAACATGTGTTGTTTTACATGAAAATCCCGAACTTGGGAACTTGCTGAAGATCCTGAAAAATTTGACAGTTTCTTTACAAAATTTGGTGATTAAGACAAATCGTAGCATTACGCTAGTAACTAAACCAGAATTGCAATTGTTAGCAAATTTTAAGCTGTTAAAACATTTAACATTGTTGGGATTTGGATTTCCTGATAATATAAACGTCTTACCGTATTTGCCAAAGTCGTTAATAACTTAGAGTTAAATTGTACTCTCAGAGACCCCTGGACCAGGGAAGCAGTAGTTTCAAAAGATATACCCTGGTTACAAAATCAAAATGGTAGACACTTAATGTGGCGTAGATTACCTAGACTTCGCACTTTTAAAATGCAAGATACTTGCTGTAAATATTATTTCACTAGAAATTATCAAAATGTAGTAAAAATGACAGCAAGAAAATTGAACCAGAAGAAAGTCTTGCAAGAGATTCAGTTTCAAGTTGAGGATGGTAGTATTTTCACTGAAAATCGAACCAGCTATAAAATGAGAGAAAGAATTGAACGTGTGTTGACTAGGTATAAAACTGATTTGTATTATACGGCTCGAGTAACCCTGTGCATGATTGTGGTGGTTCTGGTTGTATTACTGATCATGTGTTTGTGCAGTGCAATGGTAATCCAATAGTTAGCCTAAAATATGTATGGTGTGGCATCGTTTTGAGATTTATAAATATAAGGTATCTATTAACTTTATGTAGTTTTAAGAAAGTTATGAAATTATATGCTTGTTAAAAGTTCTGTATGACTTCTGCCAAAATATTGAATAACAAATTTAAAAAAAAATTGTTTAAACTTCTTTTTTCTGCACTTCATATATTTTAAAACGAATGTTATGATAACAGAAATTCAAATCGATAAATTCAGTACTGATTTATTATCATTTTATGAATGCTTTATTTCAAAGAAATTTTTGTCATTTCATATACTTTTAACAGCTTGTGCTACCGCGGTTCACTTTTATTGCGTTCGTGGTTATGAAATATTATATTATTATAACCAGAAATTATCCCCACGTCAAATCTATTCGTTACAAGCCCTACAGCAGACATGAGAACTTATGTGTTTGCGTCAGGGTATTACATTTATAGTAACAATGTTACTGTAACATGTGGAGATAACGTCATTGACCATACAACGCGAGACACCAGGAATGACTTTATGATTCTGCTAAACACCAAACAAATTTTCACTCTATAAGTTACTGGTTTGTAAAAAATATGATTGACAATTGATTTGTTCCTTACGACAGGTCGATTGTTACACCGACGGCATTTAAATTCGTGACTCAGTCAAAATATGAATTGAAAACATTTATGTGAAAAAAAATAATACCAATGCATTTGAAGTAGATTTTGGATGAATTTATTTTGTTAGCAACACGTGCAATAATATTGCAGCAATATTGCATAAAATAAGAAGCTTGACGTGTTTTCAATCATGTTTTTCATTTATATGCTTTGTTTAAAAATGCATGGAAAAAGTGCAGCTATTTTATTCAGTTTCCGTATCTACGTGAGTGGAGTGGCATTGAACATGCAGAGTGCAGTGTAAAATAGGTAAATGCTTTGTTTTCTCTGTATGCACACTGGAGTCCAGTGACTGAACTCACAGAAATGGCAAAAAAGTACACCTAAATACATATCAGTATTGAGTTCTCTCCCTCCGCGTTTTGCGTTGGTATACCAACATGATTTGTCGCTTGCGTGAGCCAAGTAAAAATGTATGACATGATGAATCCACTTTTGTTACTGTTTGCTGTGTTTGGTTTAGAAAGAACTTTGCATTTTGAAAATGAATTTTTGGTTCACACTAGGTCGATTTTAATTATAATACAGACATTTAAAATATACATCCTTAGAATTAGAGAATATAATAATCATAATATTTGTTGTTTACGCATTTTCAAGAAAATTCGTCAATAAATCCTCCAAGAAATAAATTGTTAGGCTTCTTTATCGTAAAAGAATTTATTTGAAAAAATGCAAACTATTAGATGGAAATTTTTAGCAACATTAAATTTGAGCATGCAAACCCGTTTAGCGGTAGGTAATTACTTTTACTTTCTTTGAGAGCGTTCTCAAATGTAGTGGGAATTTGTTGCTACTACTACACATTCCATAGATGATATTTTTGGAATCAACAGCACATCCTCATCTAGTCTATAGACGTTAAAGTCACTTGGCACATTTCTCCTGGTTTGCAACAAAACGAAAGTAGAAGTCTATTCATCCTATAAGACCATACAAAAAACGAGAATAAGCCCCTCACATCAATGCGGCATGGCATGTTGTTGTTGGTCTCACATGCATGCGTCCCATGCCCACGCTAGTAAACATTATGCAGAGAATAAACTACACAGTGAACAAAGTTTTATGTTTTGAATAAACTCTTACTTGCTTTATTGTTCTCTCATTTTTAATGATACTGTTTAAGTACAAATTGCACTATTTTTTTAAACACACTAAAGAAATAAATACTTTAGGTTTACCCAAAATCTGATATTTTATAATTATTTGTATTGATATTCATGTGCACGTAAGTTTATACGAGAATCACTATGAATCGATTGCTTATTTTTTGTATGCTAAATTTTAACACTTCCTTCATAAGTCGTAATTATTTTTTATTGAAAGAAAACGGTTATTTTGTCAACTCTATAATCTCAGATTGTGCTAAATAGGTTTAACTGGATTAAAACTGTTACAACTTTTCACTTTCACAATTTCCTAAAATTTCCTCGCTCATGTGTACTAAATCCCCTTCCATATCGCCATAAAGTGCAATAGTACTCTGTATTGCGAAAATCCACTTCATATGGAACCATTTCACTTTTAAACGTTCTAGCTATTTTAACAATTTCAAATTGTGGTTTTGGACCAAGTTGATAATTTATTTGAGCTACATCTTCATTATTCTTTACACAAATTTTCACGTCTTCACACAAGTCCATTAAAGTTCCTTCTTGAATTTGTGCCTTGTCCGCTTTAGGATCGTCAGTGTTGATAAACATTACTTTTCCGTTTCCTAGATAGAGAGCGTATCTAATATGCGGAGCACGTTGGAGCTCTAATATATCCCCTGGTGCGGCATGGTGTTGAATATCACCAATGCTGTAGACTTGATCTTTACCAGAAAAATAAAAAGTCCAAATGAAACGCGCAAGCAGAGTTCTATATAAATAAATAAATCAAAGCTTACCGGATATTCCTTGTGCTGCGTTAGACTCCATTCCGTTTTGCTGTGGATCAGCAACTGCCTTATTTGACATCTTGATATCTACTGTTTAAAATAATCTTGAAAATTGAATTTATTTCACTTCTAATAAAATGAAATCAGTAGAAGAGAAGAGCCGCAGCCAAGTGTGAGTTCGTTGCTCCTTCTCTCTGTTTGCTTGTGCTCTACTGACTTGGCAATAGCTGAATGCCGTGGAGGCAAAAGAAGAGAGCATACGCATTGCACAGCATACTAGATTATAATGAGTTCCGAGCTCACTGTTTTCACTTTCTGTGGGATGTTAAGATGGTTTGGTGAGAGATAGACTGCCAGCATCATAAAACACTATACAGGAGTATTCTATTAAACAATATTCTCTTTTCTTGCTTTGTATCCGTAGTCATTACTGGCATTGCTTTATAATGAATTTTGAATATAATGAATGCTTTAAATGAAATGGTTATATGAGCTCACTAGAACTTTCTAGAAAGTGTCATACAAAAAATATATATAAAACATACATGCTCAGACTTTTTAAATATAAGTATCCTTCCAATAGTGCTAAATATATATAAATATATTTTTTTGCAACAATAAAATGTATTTAATGATTTAACACTTTAGTGGAATAAGTAACAGCCTACCTAACATGCTGTACTAAATGAACTAAAATAGCCTAGGCACACCAAGAATATAATACAAAGCATTAGACGATGGCATGTATACAAATATCAAGAGATTACTATGAAGTTCATAAAAAAGCGGTACGGCATCACACATAGTACATATTTCATGTACTCAGGCTCAGATTGCATTATAAACCACTCGATGAGTATTTTCAAGTGAAAGTTTTTATAAGAAGCTCTTTCATTGATTCTACCTCCAGTTGCTTCCAACAGAAGAGGTTTTGTTCACTTCTTATGCCTAGTGAACTCACAGCCAATGCTTTGCTGTGGAAGATATACTGGTGCTATGGTAAAACATGTAGCTTATTACTTGAGAAAAATAAACGCTTACTACTAGCAAAATATGTCTTTATGTACTCTAGGTACACCATACTGCTTTCACCAGTATACACAAAGCTTGCACACACGTTTGCCAACGTATTCCATTGAGACGAAGCTTAAATGCAAAATGCATCGCTGAAGTGAAAGTTGCGGGTTTTTGGTTGCTATACCACTACCAGTATTTTATAATACTTTGGTGACCTTCACTATGCTATTAAGGTAGTCACGTGAAAGTGACATTGAAAAGTTATCAGTACTGAAAAAGCTGTCAATAAAACTGTAATTGGCGTTGATCAACAAAATCCTACAAAATGTCGCACACAAAAGTTTCAAAATCCCCAAGGAAACACAACAGTTTTCGCGAATATTTTACTCAAGGACCTAAAACAGGTAATAAGCAATATTATATATTCTAGTCAGTTTGTATATTAATTAATTAATTGTTTGTTATAAATTCAGAATCGTCCCCGTTTCTATCGTTCAATGAAGTAATAAATGAAGCACAACCCGGTGATCTTATTGAAATTGAGAGAAGCGGTACCAATCATTATGTTCTTTATCTAAACAACGGCAACGTGATGAATGTAGAAGCATCTGCATCCATGGGCAATACAGTTATCGAAGCACAAGTTGTTGAACGCTCACTAGAAGAGGCTTGTAATGGTTCCAAGGCTCGTGTGAGAAATCTGGACAAATTGGCTGCATCCAAGTTTAACGCAGTGCCGAAATCAAGTGAAGAAATTGTTCGTTCCGCAAAATTTTATCGAAATAAAAGCGTGTGTTATCAAAGTCATGAGCGCAACTGTGAGTATTATTGCACTTTATGGAGATATGGGGTAGGGTTCAGCAAGCAGGTATAAAAAATAACATTTAGTGCACATTTTGATAAACTACTGAATAATAATAGTTAAATTGTTTTACAGGCAGCAAATGCATCATCAACTATGCTGGGGCCATTACTTAGAGGAGTGCGAAATCAGGATGGCTATGACAAATATAAACGGTTAGCTCATACACCATCTGGCTTTCTTAATAGTTCCACTGAATTTCAAAAAGATCCCAATGCTTAAAACCAGTCTATGGCCAACCATTCAAAATGCTCGCTGCTAAAACTGCTAAAATGTATACCAATCAAAATCGCAAAAAATAAAGTGTACTGATACACGGACAAACACGGATATCCAAAAAGGTTCTCCTGCAGAAGCAGCAACTAATAATGGTAAATTAGAAATTGTATTGAATATTTTGCAATTCCTGAATTGTTAAAATATAGCGTGTAGAGATGTCTGTTTTTCTTAGAGGTAAAAAGAAAGCCTGACGAATGAAACTCATTTGTTGCCAAGCCCTTTTTGGATGTTGCAGTTTTGCAAAAACATATTTTGAACAATGTGAAAAAAACATTTTTCCTAAATTTCTATTGTTGTTTTTACATGTATTGATACTATAACTCGGTTTAATTATGTTAAAAATTACTATACAAATTGTTTATAAAATCTTTATCTTGTCATAAAAGTCTGGTGGATCACATGCGAATCTAATCCTATTAGGTATCTGAAAATAGTAAAAATAATTATTATCGGCGTCAAAACTCTTTATCTTGTGCCAATCGGCATTTTGCATGCCAAGGAGAATGAAGGTTACAAACTAGCATAGTGTGCTTGTATTATATAAGAATGCATTATCTCAGCGCTGGTTATTCGGAAATATATGCTTATCCAGTTTTAGCACTGCTCTGTGCTACCTACGCACTACCGCAGGCTGTGTTTTGTCTTTTTGCTGCTTTCTCCAAAGCCGTATAGCACACATAAAAATAGAACACACGTAAACGTGCTATGTCGCCCTGATTATAGTTTATGAATGTATGGTGATATGTTAATCAAAATTTTGATTTGTTACTAATTCATTATTTATGATACCTATGGTTTTTATTAACGGAATAATTTGAGTTAAAAATATTTATGTTTGTTGTAATATTACAAGGTCTTTAAAAAAAATTGGATATGTGTAACGAACTATCACATTTTGAAAATAGGATGATGTTACACTTAAAATTTAAACTGCACACTAGGCTCCTTTAAAATTGGTTTGAGTTCCATAGCAGATTTTGCAAGTTTTTCTTCAAAACACGATTGGCAGAAAACTGCAGGATTCCTTTCGGGCTAGTATTGTCATTAACAAAGAATGTAACACTAATTTCAATATATTTTTTAAATCAGATTAATTGGATAAATTTAACTGTTTTTAACTCACCTCAGCGCAAAATCCTTTGCCATACCTCCACAAGGTGCAGTAGTACTCACAATTGCGAAAATCAAACTCATAAGGAACTACTTGGTTTTTAAAGGAAAATGCGTCTTGAATAATTTCGCTAATCGGTTTTGGTTTCAACTGAAACAGTTTATGGGCTATCACGTCATGGTTTCTAAATCGAACTTTGTTATCATGGCACAATTCTCCTAACGTACGTTCTCGAATGTGCGCCTGACTTTTTTCGAATTCCTTTAGTTCAATATTCATTACGTTTCCTTCTCCAAGATATAGAACAAAGTGGGTGTAAGATCCCCATTGCAATTCTAGTATCTGTCCAGGTTCTGCTTGATTTTTAGTTTGCTCAATTGTTAGGTAGCTGTCATTGTCTGTGTAAAGTACAATAGTTACAGTTAAAACGAATTGTTGTAAACACTTGTCTATATTGTATACAAATTTTTAAAATTTGGAATAATTTTTTTTTAAATTCTTAAAATTTACGTCTTACCTGAACTCTTCGTATCCACTTCAAACAAAACTTTTTGATTTGGATTTGTGGAGTAATTATGAGACATGTTTCATTTTTCAGTATAACTGAATACTTTGATTATTTTTGCTGAACACTGTTCAGCCAGAATTTAAGAAGTTACTCCTGTAACGTATTATACACGTTGAACTTGTCTAAAGAAAGAACAGCAGATGCAGGTGCAGCTACCACATTTTGTTTTTTTCCCACAATACCACTACCACGCAGTTGAAAACGGAGAAACGTTTTTTCTTCTACGCTTTTGCACTTGGAAACGTAGTAGACTTGTTATACTCGAAATGCTGCACTCATGAAGAGTTTTATCATTTCCCTGTTTGCACTGATATTTATAAGCATATTTATTATACCTATTCTGGCTGCACAAATAATATGACCCAGAGAACTGGGTGAAAGTAAAGATGTTAAAAAGTTGGGTTTGTTAGCTTACACCTTTTTCTGTTTTGTTGTTCTTTGACATTTTGATGTCTTATCGCAAACGAGACTTTCATGTGCTTAAGTAAACCATTTTCCAAAAATGTTTGCAATGAACACAATGAAAATCATATTTACAACATGTGATTAAATTTTTACAGTCTTTTGATAAAAGCATGAAAAGCGTCACTGAAAACGGGTGGTATACCTAAAGCTTTTTTGTTATAGGTATACTTTTATGTATTTATCTATACAGCCTTTGAGAGTATGTATGCCAAGCGTACAAACACGAACAAGTGTGATGCAAACGCTGCTTCACGTTTTTACCTACTCCTGTTTTTTTGTTGAAGCGAGCGTATAATGCAAGTTCGCTTGTGCTCGACTCTCTCATGAACGAACGAACGGCTTGCTACAAAAACCTTTCCCTCAGCAAGCTTATAAATCAAATCACCGTAATAGATATGTACACAATACACTTGCATAACACTAATGGCTTTGACTTTCATCATAAAACACTTTTCAGCGTGCAAAATGATACGCAAGTAGGCATTTAATACAATTTTTGTCGTCGTTGTTGTGTTTCTCATTACACTGGATGCTAAAATCTATCATTTCTTCGGAAGTCAAGATGAAAATGAGGTTTTCTCATCTTCTTGGTTCAATCTTTTTCATGTGTTGCCATATTGTTTGGTCATATGCTATTGCGATATAATAAAATTCAAATTTTTCCAGATTGAACTTTCGTACTCGTAAGCACATTTCCAAAAATATTTCCTATCATTGGGTGGAAGTTGTAATTTAGGATAGCGAGCTGACACAATATGTCACAATCTTTTAACCATTTTTTTAAAGTTGTTGTAATGTTAAACTTTTCCGACATTTCTGAGAAGCAATCCAAATTTTAAAAATATTAAAAAGAAAATGATGCATGAAAAGAAAATGCACTGAAATTATTGGAACACAATGGGAACCGCCGTGTCTTGCACATAAAAAGGATGTGTGTTAATATTTTGTAAAAAAATCAGTGTAATGTATTGAATGCATCAAAGATGTAAATAATATTGTGAAAGTTTAGCGTTTTTCTGACTGTTTACTCTTTGAACGTGTGATAATATAGCTCGTTTTGCTTGCTCAGTTTGTATGAAAAGTAGATGACTATGTGAGCATAAGTGCGACTTTTGCAATGATGCTCAAAAGCTGCAATAGAGATTTTTTCCAAGCAATCATTTCGTGACGTCTGGTTTTGTGAAGGTCATAGGCTGCACTGAAAAAAAATATGAGTAGAGGATAAAGCTGGAATGGTTGAATTTACAGTATTCTGTATTCAGCATTCATAATTTATAAACCAACACATCCACGAACAAATGAAACAGCTGAAACATCACAAAAAATTGTGGGTTATCAGTGTACTTAATGAAAATGTTAAGAATCCTTATCGATGTTACCGTTATATGATAAATAGACTAGGGTTATTGAAAAACAAATGAATAAATTTGATTTTGATTTAAAAAATGTTTAAAACCCCGAACCATATCGTGAGTGCTTGGTGGGAAGTTTGCAAAAATGGGAAATAAAACCTCCACCAAAAGCATTAGTCACCATCAATCTCAATACAATTAAGCTAAGAACAAATGCTATTTGAAATAGTCAACAAAGGACATTTGAGAATTATTCCAATTGATGCCCAGTTAACAAAATAATATCACATTACATCGGTATTTTTTTAAACTGTGAATTATTATGCTACAAGGCTTGAACGTTTTTACTAAAGATTCCCAGTCAATTTTTTTCTTGTTTCAATGATACTTGAAAAATATTTAAATTAATAACCTGTTGACGCTGTTAAGGTTAACTGCATCGAGTTATTTATTACGAATGTTGATTACTCACCATATTTTTCCATGAAAGGTTAAGCACAAGTTCAGGTTTTCATACACAAAGTCTAGACATTTTTATCTTTATCCTAAATGTTTGTGCATGGAAACAAATGCACATGCCCATTCATATGTATGCTTGAAAGAATTTCAGTAGAATTTTGAGATCATTGAAATTACATGTAATTTATAGAAACTGTTTATTAAGCGTTTATCAGTGCAAATTTTATGAATAGGGTCTCTGCCTAGTTCAAAATGTCATCTAGTTTGTCATTGTCAAATGCATAGTTTAATTTGCATTTTTCAATAGAACACATGCCTGCATGACTCATAAATGCTTATCAAGTCTGTATGCACACAATTTATTCAATAATTTTCTGTGAACCTTGTTCACATTTTAAGCAAAAGACAAATTTTGTATGAATCACAACTACGACATTATAAATTTGATGTCTTTGAATCAAAGACTATGATAACCTGGAAAAGCATTTAGTTTTTTTTCGTTGTAAACACTTATTAAACAGTGCACATTTTTATGATTAGGTATATATAAATGATCTGAACATTTTTATTAGATCATTCTAGACAGCAGTTTGCTCAAAGCCGCAGGTGTTCTAATTACCAATTGAAAAACTTGGTGTAGAAAACGAGCTATAAGATGAAGTTCTCATCAAGTCTGATATTCTGCTTGATTACAATAACTTTGACTGTTGCTGGTGAGTTATGCACTATTATTGATACAATTTTTTATATTTTATTCTAACCAACTTTTTTGGTTTTGTTTCAGAGTTCGCAACTGCTGACATGGGTTGCCCCGATCCCACGGAATGTATGCAATATTGTGGTAATGGAATAGGAAAATGCGAGAAACGTTGGTACCAATGGCAATTACAATGGCGTTGTAAATGTAATCGATGTCAAGGACAAACAATGTTTGGAGGCTGTACAACAGAGCCTGAAACGCAACTTGCTATACAGCTCTTTTTCAAAATGATGGGCAAGCGCGTGTAATTTCTGTGGGAAAGCTATTTACTAATTTATACACTAAGTTTGATGTGAAATTGCTATATCAGCGTAATTTGTTAAAACAATTTAATATTTATTAATTGCTGGATGATAATACAAAAAGCTAAATCAATTTTAACCTCTAATCCTTACATCAAAACACGGATATGGTTCCGTTTTAATTAAATCTGTTAACAATATTGTCCTGTGAACACAAATTTTTTATTTACTGGTGGCCAGACGCGACTGCTTGTTGTTACCAAACACAATAATTTGAATGGTTTTATTATATTTTAATTTGTATGAATGGATATCTTGCAATTGTACCAACATTTTGATAAAAAGAGCAAGTGTAATAAGTTTTCGTCTAGCAGTTGCCTGTTGTGATTCATGCTTAAAAATTTCAATGGGTTTTGTGCAATCAAAAAATCAGTAAAAGTTTACAGCGACTTGTTGATTTATTTATCCAAGCCACTGACACGTAACGCCAAACACATGACTTTAGTTTGACAATATATATGTTTCTCAACAATTTTCCTACATTTTCTTTTACACAAAATATTTCAGTTTTCATTTTAACAACTAGCGGAAGTTTATCAGCTTCAAGGTGTTTACATAATATTATGTACACCTATTGCATCCTATTTCAGACTTTAGTTAGGGTTAGATGTTTTCCCTCCCACTGATCAGGATTCGCTCTTCCAATCCAACAGTAACGTGGAATAAAGAAGCAACATATTTGTTCATACACACGTAGTCATAATCTAAATTCAAAACAAGAACCAACATTTTACAAAAATATTATTTTACTATAAATAGTAAAACATATACAACAACACTACCTTCAAGTCTATTACCAATAAAGGAAAGTTTGGTGTTGGCAATCGTTACATCAGTCCATATATCAGTTGCAAAATCATAAATTCCCCTACCTTCATACAAATAAGCTGGAATAGCTAAATAATAGGTCATGTTATCGTCCAAATCTTTTAACCTTGGCACTCTGTTTTCACTTTGACGAATTCTAATTTTTGAAACAGTTGGAACGCCGTCTTCAAAATTGTATTCCACTTTTATGCCATCTAAAAAAGAACGACTCATAAATTAGCTGATAGCACGTATAAACTTATAAACTTATACCATGCTTTTAAAAAAACCAAATTTACTTGAAACTTGCAATAGTTGACCCCAATATGTTTCATTTGCTTTTGTGGGATCAAACGCCGTAGCACTTTTCTCAAAAAGCTTTCGAAGATTTACACCGGCCACTTTTACCAAATGTAAGGAATTTACGAATGGCACTAATAGCTGAACGTCGAAATCAGTAACTGTCCATGTAAAAAAAACATGCATATAAATTTTGGTATTCAAATTAAAAGCTAAAACGTGCATTTTCTTACTTCTTATTTGATTGGGTGACGGACCTTTCACATTTCCGCCGTTGCCACTAGGACTTTCTTCCCATTTCGACTTTCCCATTAGACAATTTTCACACGAGGACAAGTTACCCATTTGCAAATATTCCCATGCCACACGGACAGACTTCCCACGACAAATTTTCAAGTAATATTAGAAAAAAGCAACGCATTTGTGTATACCGTAAAAACTCGGTTTATGCCCCAAGGTAATATTTCAAATTTGAGGTCTCAGACCCGGCTATAATTCGAGGCCGGTTATAAACCAGGGCAGGGCAAATATCCAAATCTACGAGTTTTTTTATTATTTGATAGTAAAATCCCAAAATTGCTTGCAGTATTTTGAAATTTTGGAGATATTTTAAAAGTTTCTTTGTGAAATTTTGTTAGCAATGTACCTAAATATCTAAAACCACGTTAGTTGGCATAGTTACACGGAATGTCATTCAAAAATGGTACTTATTATATGCTTTTGTTTACAATTCATACTAAAGCATTTTTGACCGGGCATAATCCGGGGCAGGCCAAAATTTCACATTTTTGCTATAATTCGTGGCCGGGTATAAACAGAGGTCCGGGTATAATCCGAGTTTTTACGGTAAATCAAAACATAGAGCATTTAATATTGGCCAATGCTTAGAGTGAGTAGACACTGTCATGTATTCATTATGTAACATCAAACAAAAATTATTTACACAATTTAATTTTTGTCTTGAACTTCTTGTGATATTTGTAGTGTCATATACTTTACGCTTTCTTGACCTTTTGATTGGAGCTGTACTGTATTGCTCCGCAAAAGCAGTTTCACTAAAAACTTGTGTCGGTATTTCGTCAGTTTTATTTGCAGATGCTCCAGATCGTAACTTTTTGGGTGCATTTTGAATGTCCAAGCGTTCATAGTGTCTGCCTTTTTCTTAAAATTAAAATGACGAGGTTTCTGAATCATATAAGTTTCATACAAGTTCCTTAGGCCCTTTTGTCATAGAGGTTCCTTATTAGTGATTGTGTGAAGTGAATTAAGAACTCTCTGAATTAAGATAATAAAGCTTGTTGTTTAAAACAATTTTCTTGTTTTTACGCTTGAGATCTTGAGACATATTTAATAATGGAAATTGAAGGACGAACTTGTATGTATTTCATTGCAAGTTGTATAAGTGTCGCGCATGAACGAAATCAATCTTTATCTATGTTGCAGATGAAATGGGAAAAAATGAAGTGGGAAATATATCCGTGGGAGAAAATGGGAAAAAAGGTGCAAATGGGAAATTTTAAAACGTGTGGGAATTGTCCAATGGGAATGTGGAAATGGGAAGAAAGTCCTAGTGGCAACGGCAGAAATGTGAAAGGTCCTAAACCCATTTGATTTTCTTACTATTAATTTTGGAATGATGCAAATCCCCAAGAAATGCAGCTCCATTCCAAACAGAATGTATTGGTTCCATAAATGGTGCATCAATATTTTCATAAACGCAGTTGACTGCAGCATCGGTCATTAAATTTCCCAAATTACATTCTTGGGTCCAGCAGTGTTGTCCTCCTTTTAGGTTTACAACAGTTTGCCCAACATTTGTCTGATTTCTAATGGAGACTGTATCAGTCAAACTGTTTATGAACCCGAGTAGGTAACTTTCTGATGCAAAGTCGTCATCTAGAAGTGAAATTAACAAATTTATATTTAGTTCATGTTGTTATCGCAGTTAAATTTTTAAACTAGTTTAATCAAATTTCTGCGTTTGTTAAACTTACAATTCTCGGGATACACTGTGGTAACCAATTTACTCTGTGTAAGATTTACGGTTTGAGAAAGAGTGTCAATTTCTAAAACCATTTTCCCAACAGACGAACCATACTTGCCGGCTGTAGCAATGAAACCTTGTTTATACGACATTGGATAATTGTCTAAAAGTTTATACAAAACCATATTTAATTTTTTAAACAGTTTATAGCATGCAATTATTAAGTGAACTATTTGCTGACTAAATTTAATATTTACCTGCCATATTGGGTGTACTTGTAAACGCAGAACCAAATATAACCAGTTTTACTTTCGGAACATTATCTGGGTCTAGGACCCCATTTATATTGACAGTTATCTTAGCGACTTTTATCTTAGCCAATTTTTTATACCGGACAGTTATCTCATTTGGACAGTTATCTCATTATGGCATTTTTTCCCATTTTGAGCGATTTTACGGAAGAGGACAGTTATCTCAAGACAAAAATTTATATTGATCAATACCTCAATTTCATAACAATTTATTCATTGATTAAGAATTACAACAATAGTCAAAGTTTTATGATACAAAATAAGTGAAATACTATTTATTTCTTGCGCTTCTTCTTAATGTATCAGTACTGTAAACCTTCCTTTTTCTGGTTTTTTTGGCACTTGCTGTACTGAATTGCTTATCGAATCCGACTTTATTCATCAAAACAAGTTGAGTTGGCTCATCATCATTACCAGATGTATTTGGCACAGAAATGTTGGTGCGAGTTCGCTTCATTGTTTGTGAAATTGTAAGTTGTGTATATGTTTTTGGCGATGAAGAGTTGGGAACAATTTCAACCGTGTGGCCGCGAGAAGAAGGAAGAATTGGTTCCGGAGTCGGTTCTCGCTTTCTTTTATTCCTAAACGTTCTCATTTCGGTCATGTTGTAAGCAATGCCTTCCATAAACTCCGACAGGGTAAAATTACTGTAGTTTGTAACCAGTTGAAAGAGTCGTCGATTAAGAGCCATCTGCTTAAAACGTTTATCCTTTACCGGTTCTCCAGCAAGCCTTTGTGTTAAAATCAGGTTAGTAAATCTTTGTTCATCTTGAATTAGTTGAATCAATTTGTAAAATGGTAAGTTGGATGATTCAGCAACGGTCTGAACACGTCTGTTCCAAGCTTCGACGGTGTTGTTTGTCCTCGGATTGTTTTCAAGGACACGTTGGTTTACGGACCAAAACTGCGGTGCGTAGTATGAAGGAAAGCCTTTCATATAAGTGTTTTGAAAGTATCTTAAAAAACTTTCTAGTGACCTAATACTCTCCCACTTTGTAGACAGATCCAATATGTGCTGAAATGCTGTATGTATGTCTTCAACTGGAACAAAGGGCAGTCCAAAAAGCTTACGAATAAAGAAGCTGAACTCTTTATCATTTTCATACAAATCTCTCAACGTTTTTGACAATTTTATATTACGAATCAATGACTGAACAAAGTGGAAATGGCATCCTTGCAGTCTTGCAGCAGGGAATATCTCGGAAGCAGCTTTGATCATCCCAGTTTCAAAATCCAGAATAATCATTTTAGGCGTAAGCCTAAATCCTAATTGATTTTTTGTAAGCTCCGATAAAACATATTGATATGACATGCTGACTTTATTTGGCAAAAGTGCATAGCACAAGGGAAATGTCCAACCATCCGATGAAATTCCATGAATTGTAAAAAGTTGAACATAAATAGATGAAACGACACTGAAAGTTCCGTCCATTCCCCAAACATCGCATTTTGAAAGTTGTTCAATATTTGCACTTGTTGCAAAGATAAGTATTCTCCTGCTATCTTCAGAATCCCTGTATAGGAACTGCTCCGACCTGTTTTCAACTGTTACTGTTTTTTGGTCTTCAGTTAGTTCTATCTCCTCACGAGATTTTGGTTCAAACAGGCCTTCGGGTCTACGCCAGCGACGGATGTTACGGGCAACATGTTCGTTGGTTGGTAGAGCTTGCAAAACTGAAGGCGAAAATTCCCTGCATACACGTAGCATGACCTTGCTTGGAGCCTCCTGACTTTGCAGTGCAAAATTCTTCACCTGCTGACGAGCCGATTCGATTTCACATCTAAATACCAAGTTATAAGTTATAAAAGTCAGTTACCCAACGCATGATTAAAAGTTTGCATAAAAACTAGTCTGCTGTGCTTACTCAATTTTCGAAATTAGACACGAGTGAGTATTTCTTGGCACAAATTCCCCAGTGGCTATTGATTTTAGTCCCCGACCTCGGCATGTTCTATTTACGCATACATAATAATCACTAATACTGCTCGAAGATGTGTAATAATACAACTTGTTCTCATGAATAAGCTTTCCGTTTCTTCCGGCTTTTGTAGGCGTGTCCATTTTATTTTGAAATTTTAAAACTTATAATCAAACTTAATTAAAATATGGCGAGAATCACACTGAGCAGCAGTCCATATGTTGTATAGTTGATATGATTCTGAATTCTGAAAAATCTAATCCGTTTTGCATTCGGTCAGTAGATGTCGTACTCAGTATAAATTTTTGTCTTGAGATAACTGTCCTCTTCCGTAAAATCGCTCAAAATGGGAAAAAATATAAAAAATTGGCTAAGATAAAAGTCGCTAAGATAACTGTCAATATAAATGGGGTCCGTATCCCACATTATCTAGTATACTTTTTGAAATTTCCAAATCTCCGTCTCCTAAGGCAATAAATATATTGATATCCGGATGAGCTTCTGTTGCCATTTTGATGGATTGAACAACGCTATGAAACGCAAGAGTTCCAGGATGGGACAGACGCTAATAAGCAAAAGGCACAAGGTTCATTTTTTAATTTTGCAATTTTCATCCACAATTATAGCTTACCTCAACCAGCGGATTAATAAATCCAATAACTCCTATGTCGAATGCTTCAAAGTTTGAAGATTCTGTTTGAAGAGTTATTCTTTTCACCGACGGGTTTATCAAGTTACAAAATTCACGTTCCGTCTCGGTATAATTGGGAAAGTAAACTGTTGCAAGTGTTTGCAACGGTAATATTGCCCAACTTGGTATTAGTTATATAATAAAAATCCTCAATGAATCGATTTGTTTGATTAAGCGATTTGCCAAAATCTTTTATTCCGAGAGACTACAGAATTGTAAGCCCGAAAAAAATTATTTCACTGTTCAAATTAAATTAAGTGGTTACTAGATTACTATAACGCTAAATTTACCAAAGCATGTAGCGCTAAATATTTGCCAATTGTCAGTCCATATGATGAGCAATAGCCACAATACTGTACCGACTGCAACCATCCATTTTCCCAACCAGCTATATTCCCACTGCTTAGTCGAAGTATATTTTGTTCAGGTATATTTTCAAACCCAAAGCCTCTCTTTTCAAACATCCAATGAATAACGTTACGTAAGCCACCAATGCAGGTCAAAGGCGAGTCACATGGCACAGGAGCTTTCAGAGATGTATGAGTGCCGGGCTACAACACCATTAAAATTTGTTTACGGAATCAATGCATTTTCAAAAATGTATTTTAGAATGTGAATTTGCTTACCTCAAAACTTTGAATTTGAGCACTTAAGTCGTTAAAGTGCGAAATAGCAAGTTTTACCGTACCTGAATCCACCCAGGAAGTCCATAACACTAATATTGCAAATGTGACTAAATTTCTTCTCCACTTGTTAGAAATACCCATTTTGGCAACGTTGTTTATTTAACAGAGATATTTTACATTTGAAAAAATCGTGTGATACCCCTAAATCTTAACTGTTTTATGAAAGCAATTTTTCCGGCAGATATACAAAACCCTGACCTTGATTTTCTTATCTGGTGCGTAAAACTCAAACATTTTATAATATGCGCATTCTATGTGGCTGGTGAAGCATTCAAATTGGTTTATCAAAACTTTATTTTACTTTGCAATACGTCGTGATAACATTGTTACAAGATAAGATTTCAATACCAGGTGTGTAGATAAAGTAATGGCATGGTTTGAAATCAAGCCAATAAAGCAGCAACCCATAATTTCAAAACGTGAAGCAATTATGTATAAATATTTGCATCAATTTTAAATTATGCCTCTGGAAAACTACGAGTATATTTTGTATTCATTTGGAAATATCATTATTTGGTAGGTCACCAGTAATGCCAGAACATCTAGCTTCTTCCACAGCTCGCACTCTGCAATCTGGTAGTTTAGCATTGCAAAGGTTTGCAAAACAGTTGCACTTCTCCACTCCTTCTTCCATATAGCAAATATAGTCGCTGGGATCCTGTGGAATTTTCACCTGACCAGCATCGTTACTCAGATACTCCATTCCTCTGTCTGAAATCAAGTCAGTTTTACCAACCCCTGTAATTGGTTTAAATGTAAGCGTACAAGAAGGCACAGGCTCTCCGGGCCTGTAACGTGCCTCCAGGTCGTCCTTTGACATGTTCTCCAGAGGACGAGCACAATCACCCAACCAGTCATTGCAACTGTAGCATTGAACTATTAAATGTGTTAAAATATACAGAAATGGTATATAAATTTCAGGAAAGAGTCAATATATACTTTTGTAGGTTGTAAAATATATAGTTACACTCATCACGATAGGAAAAGACCCCAGAAGCAGCTACAACGATTAGTGCCATCATATGCAAAATCTTCATTGTAATAAAATATTATAGAATTAATTTTTTAAACAACACAAAAGTCATTCTTACAAGGTTGTAAATGTCAATGATATTTAGAATACAAGATATAAGCATTGATCACCCGAAGCATCAATATAATTGTTTTTACGATTTAGTTACTTGGAATTAATTTTATACACCTATAATACTTTGAAGTAACAATGCCTCGTTATAGATACAAAGCTTTTTCTGAGAAATTAAAGCAGGTCATGTATGTTATGAATTTGTTACAAGTATTTACACCCAAATTATATAATATGGTTTAAAATTACACCACGTGGCCAAAGAATGTTGCTCACTGATACGATAAGCAAACATTTGAACAGAACGGACTCAAAATCAATAAAGTCAAGATAACCACTAATTGGTTGAATACTTGTTTGTAAACGATAACTCTTTCATGTCAGATAATTTTTTCAGGGATGTATTTTTACAAACCGATCCTTTTAATAGGTTCATATTGCAATCGGCGATATAACAAGCAAGTCAATTTACAGCAACAATAAAATGCATAAAATTTATTTTTACAGTAGGCTGCTTTGTTTAGTTGTCCTACTTTCCTTTATTTTTACTTCAAAAGCCGCGTCGTTAAAAATTGCTATTTCACACTGCAATGATATAAACGGTCAAGTTGGAACTTTTAGGGTAC
Source organism: Entomobrya proxima (assembly GCA_029691765.1). Classification (NCBI taxonomy): domain Eukaryota; kingdom Metazoa; phylum Arthropoda; class Collembola; order Entomobryomorpha; family Entomobryidae; genus Entomobrya; species Entomobrya proxima. The sequence goes on along the minus strand of CM056171.1, from coordinate 48,316,870 downwards.
TCTTGCTAATTCATTCAACATTTAGGACTATAAAAAATAATTTGTTTTATTTTATAAATATATGCTTTACTTTGTCTCCAGCTTGGAACACACGAAACGTTAAAACCACCTCAGCAATGTTCGCAAATTACGTGCGTTGGTGGTTTGCGCAATGTTGTCCACTGGATGTTTGAGAAGAAAGACTTTGGCTTTGAAAACATTTCAGAAGAAAACACATTTAGATTTAGCAGCGGAAATATAATTGGTGGAGAAAATGGTTGGCTTGGAGCGTTGGGAGGCACACTACAGGAAAACTGGAAATCATACGCTGGAGTTATAAGAGACAACTTAAACCTTGATGGAATGGTAAGCTTATCGTCAATTAAGTGTCATACTTTTCTAGTTGGTTAATATTTATTTGTGTGATGTTCAGGCACTTGGTCCAAAAGAGTTTGGCGTTAACCTTGACACTACATTACAGTTTCTAAACGAAACCACCCGCAACAATTCTTTCGTTAGCATTGCAAACACGTGCGACATTATTCACGATAACTATACTATTTTAGAGCGAACGTTCTGTGACGCGATTGGGCTTCCTGTTAAGAAACTAGTTGTTAGAGAGAATGACAGTGGTAGTAACTACACAATTGGAGTACTTGGATTTGCAAATCCATTAGCCGAGGTATGTGCCTGTCATGTTGTATAAACAACAACGCTAATTTGTTTTATTAAAACATATAATCTGCACTTATCTTGAAAATAGAGATTAGCTTTGCCAGGAAGGCTTGTTTTCACAGACGTTGCACAGGCGCTTCAAGCAGCAACTGAAGCATATTCCGATATAAATTTTTTCATAGCTATTGGAGATGGGAACTTAGACCTGGCAAAAAGTATTATGGATCGAGTATCAAAAGTAAAATTAGTTATTTTTAGTTCGGCATTTTCTAGTACACCAAATATGACAGGTAAATTTTAACTATTTTTAATGCAAAATGAATTTGAGTTAATTTTAATGCATTTTAATGGTTTGTTCTCACAGGCAACTATCCAGTGCCTTATCAACAAGGTTTCATTGCTACAGCTGGGCGATATGGCTCGTCTGTTGGAAAACTTGTCCTTGAAATCGATACTGAAACGCACAATGTGGTTTCGACTAATGGACGGCTAGTTACTACAGCACATCCTGGAATTTGTTAGAACTTTAAATTTAAATACTATGCAAATTAAGTATTTTTCATAATTAATGTGCAATTTGTTATAACCCAGATAACGACCAAGCCAGTGATCGGGAATTGTTATATACACTAAGCGGCTGGCGAGCTGCTATATTACGAAAACAGCAAGACCAAATTAGCAGATCTAGCGTGGATCTAATTGGTGGGGAGAATTGCCTAAGACAGGAATGTAACTTGGGAAACTTGGTCACAGACGCTATTGTGCACTGTGTTCACAAAACGTTACCATTGCCATTTCCATTTCCGCTGCACGCAATTTGGCATGCCGGAGCTTTGGCTAATGATAGGGATTTCAACAGCGGTAAAAACATTTTAATTTTAATCTGTTGTAGAAATTTGACAACGAGAGAAGTTTAAAAAGAGTATTTCGCTGTATTTGCAGGACGGATAACTGAGTTTGATGTAAGCTACTTATTGCCTTATTCAAATTATGCTCATCTTGTTAGCGTGCTTGGTAAAGATCTACGAAGGATATTTGAAACAAGTGCAAATGCAATCACAAATCAGACTGATGGGGGTCAACTTCTTCAAGTTTCAAGTAAACATGTATTGCAAAATATTCATAAAAACATTGAATGTGTGTGTTGAATGATGTACATTTTTTTATTAGATGGTCTGCAAGTACAATACGCTGGCTGCGATGATTCTTTCATCTTGTCTAAATTAAGGATTCGGCATATGGAAGAAGATTTTGTTCCTACAATGAAGGACGTGGATAACAATTTAGAATATTACTTGGTTATACCCACATATTTGTATGAAGGTCGTGGAATATACTCATTTGCAGCACACATCTGGCGTGACGTTCCAGAGCAGTACAAACAAATGTCAAGTAACGAAACAACAAAAACCCCAAAAATATCACAAAAATTTCAAGAATAAATAATAATGCTTGATATTTGTATGAATTTAAAATCAGAATTGGACCAAGACTGTTTGGAGGAATATATTCGAGCTTTCAAACAAATAGCAATCGGAATTGAAGACCGGATTGTGTTAAACTAATCAAACCATGTATGTAGTAGCTAAAAGAGTATCAAGTTATTTGTTTTCAGTTTTTAGATGTACATATTTATCCCTAATTGTTTCACGTTTCAACAGCATGGGTTTCTGCGTGATTGGATTGATGTCATCCATGCCAATATTTTATCAACACACTTGTCATTGCAAAAACATATCTTGCAACAATGTTATCACTACGTATGGTAAAGTAGTTAAAGTAAAGTTTTGAGAGTGAGCAAATAAACCTATAAAACACTTCAGCATAAATACACATAAATTGTGCGCAGTGTTTATAACTTTATTGAAGTTCTAATCATCACAAAACAAACCAAGGTCGGAATTTCTAAAACAGAATCATATATTGGGAAAACTGTTTTCATCAGGCATATTAATATAAGCGCACGGACTGGTTCACTAGCACTGTTTATTCTAAAACTTTAGTAAAATGATTATTTCAATCAGGAGTAGAAATTTAGTCACATTTGCAGTAGTAGTCTCAAGTATTTACAAAGTAAATTCAGGCACGGTGAAACTTGCTATTTCGCACTTTAACGACTTAAGTGCTCAAATTCAAAGTTTTGAGGTAAGTTCAATGAAAAATATTAGTAGTGCGCTTTTAGAAAATTATGTTGCTCTTTCAGGTTTTGACATGCAAAAATACTTTTGCTGTTAGCCCGGCACCTATACATTCCTTAAAGCTCCTGTGCCATGTGACTCTCCTTCGACCTGCATTGGTGGCCTACGTAACGTAATTCATTGGACGTTTGAAAAGAAAGGCTTCGGGTTTGAAAATGTCCCTGAGCAAAATATACTTCGACTAAGCAGTGGAAATATAGCTGGCTGGGAAAACGGATGGTTGGAATCCCTACAGTATTGCGGCAGCGTCTGTGACTGGTATTCATTCTCGTTTGCACATGAAATAGGTCAACATTTACGGCTCCACGCACTGGTAAATGGACAAGGTTTATATAGAATCTTGTATTTTGTACAGTAAAATTATTTTCCTTGTTTTACAATATTTTAGTCTCTGGGAATTAAGGACTTTGGCAAATCACTTAGTGAAACGAATGCATTCATAGAAAAGTTTTTTTACTTCACAAATGACCCAATCAGAGATAATATTACCTTGGCAAACACTTGTGATATTCTACATACAAATTATACTGAAACGGAACATTGGTTTTGTAACAGGATCAATCCCTCAGTGAAAAGAATTGTTGCTCAAACAGAAATAGGCCTTGAAACGTACATTTTAGGAGTTATTGGTTTTGTGAATCCCTTAGTAGAAGTAAGTGTGGATGGAAATGTATTTAGCTGTTGCGGGCGTTTAAAAATTTGATATTTAATTTTATACAAAACTTTTAGCGCTTGTCGCATCCTGGAAAACTTATTTTTAACAACGTTGTCCAATCCATCAAAACGGCAATAGAAGCACATCCGGATATAAATATGTTTATAGTTTTAGGAGACGGAGATTTAGATATTTCAAAAAGTATACTGGATAATATTCCAAAAGTAAAGCTAGTAATATATGGCTCAGCATTTTCAAATACACCAAATACGGCAGGTGAGTACAGTTCAAAATAAGCAGTTTAAACTTGCTTGGTAATGGAAACCTGTAAAAATGTTTTCAAAAGTTGTAATTTTTGTATAAACTTTTAGAAAATTACCTAATACCCTACAAACAAGGATTCATTGCCACTGCCGGGAAATATGGTTCTTCTGTTGGAAAATTGGTCTTAGAAATCGACACTATTTCTCACAACGTAACCCCTACTCACCAACAGTTAGTTACTACTGTATATCCAGAAAAGTGTAGGTTGAACAAATGCAAATATTTATTGAACTAAATTGATAAAGCATATCTGGCAAAAAATTGTAGTAATTCAAACTTTGGAATAAAATATTAGACAACGAAAATGCATCTGACGGGTATCTAACATTATTTCTACGGTATTGGACGGAAACAGTTGCTAAACGGAATCAGACAAATGTTGGACGTACTGCTGTAGATCTAAAAGGAGGAGAACACTGCTGGAGCCAGGAATGTAATTTGGCCAATTTAATGGCGGATGCTGCAGTTAACTGCATTTACGAAAATATCAGTTTACCTTTTATGACCCCTTTGCATTCCGTTTGGCATGGAGCCGCATTTCATAAAGATTTGCATCATTCTAAAATCAACAGTAAGAAAACCAAATACACTTTTAATTCCTTTATTTCAATTATTTATAATATTTGGATGAATATTTTGTAAATGCGTAGTTACTCAATTCGACATTCAAACATTAGTGCCGTTTGTGAACTCCGTGCATTTCGTAAGAGTGGAAGGTAGTAACCTGCGGAAGCTCTTTGAGAAAAGCGCAACGGCTTTGAATCCTGCAACAGCTAATGAAACATATTGGGGCCAATTTCTCCAAGTCTCCAGTAAGTTTTCCAAAACCTGGCTATATTTTAGTAAAGATTTTCACATTTTAAAGTTTATTGTTTCCTTAGACGGCATAAATTTGGAATATACCTTTCAAGACGGCGTCCCAACTGTTGCGCGCATTAGAATTCGTCAGAGCGAAAGCCGACTGCCAAGGTTAAGAGATTTGGAGGATAATATGACATACTATTTAGTTATTCCAACTTATCTGTATGAAGGTCGGGGAATATATGAATTTGCTGCTGATATATGGACTGATGTAGCAATAGGCAACTCCAAACATTCTTCTATTGGTAATGTATTATACGGTTTATCATAAAATTGCAATTTTACCTCAATGAGATTGTTTATAAAATGTGTGTTTTGCTTTGAACGCAGATTTTGATTACTTGTGTATGGAAAAATACGTTGCTTCTTTGTTTCACGTTACGGTTGGATTAGAAGAACGAATTTTGATTACTGGGGTACGAAACATCTAACAAGAAATTAAAAGTCAAACTAGGATTTGTATGGTTTATGTTGTAAATGGGCTGAAGCAAATTTCACGTATTGTAAAATAAAAGAAAGGATATTATTGAAATTTGTTTGAAAAAAGTTTTTATTGAATGACAAGATTTTAGTCCAATAAAAAGCATATTCTGTCGTAGTGATTTTTCATTTGTAATATATATTATAAGGAAGCCACTTGTTACCATTTTGCACATCCAAATGTTGTAGTAAGTGTAGATTCAAAAATTAGTCGCATTGTATAATTCAATCTACATATTATCTACTTAAGCATAAAAAAGCCAAAAATAAAGGCAATATTATCTTGAGCTATTGCTAACAATAGATTTATTATCGACCAACCAAAACACATTACCTCAAGTGGATAATATACGCAATGAACTCTAATAATAGCTTGTGTCTAGTCTTATGCTTAATCTTGCATATAAACGTTGCTCACTGAAAAGCATTGGCTGCTGATAGAATAGCGATTAAGGTTTTTGTTTTTAGCAAATGTATTTGTGTTGTTTTAATGTTCATTCTCGACACTTTATTGCTCAAAGATTATTAAACAGACTGCATTGTGTTTTATCTTCAGACATTTTAATACATCTGCTAGTTATCAATAGTAGACAGAGATAGGTGATAACTGCAGTAATTTTGCTTGAGTATAGCTTTAATTTTCATTCAGTTGAGTATACGTTTCATATGCTAATAGAGAAGGCAGCTGCGCTAAAAATAAATAAAAAAGTAAAGGGATTTAGCAATGCGTACTTTACTTATAATAGCGTGGATTGGCATTGTTTCAGTTGGAGTTTTCTCACAGAGAGATAGATGTAGGTTTATAGATTCTATTTTTAAATTCGATTAAATAATTCTCACTTAAAACACAATTATAAGATATCAATATTTTTCAACAGTTCAATGCTACATGTGTGACCAAGAACGAGCAGACCAAGAGGATGCCCAAGACATGGGTTGTACCATACCACTTGACAACATGGACAGAAACAACATGAAAATGCCGGAGCGACCCAACTCTCCAACACCCTCTTGTTTTATTGATTTTACTACTCACGATGACAACTTTAACAAGGTTAGAAGAAGAGGTACCGCGTACAAGAGTCCAGGGGAAGCAAACATTCCTGAAGATCCAAGCACATACGAGTGCAAAATTGAAAAGCCTTATGAGGACAGACCCCCAGTTGAATATTGTTATTGCTACACAAAACTTTGCAACGGGGCGATGCCAGACTGCAAAGTCCGAGCACAGGATAAGGCCAAGTGCTAAATAAGAAATAAAGCATTCATTATTTTCATTATTGTATTTCCATACGTTTAATAAACAGCGCGCAATTGTGTATGAAATAAAATTTGTAAAAACCACAATCCCCAGGCAATTGTTGAATTATAAACCACAAATTGGCTTTTTTGGTTTCAATTAGCGCCTTAATGAGTTTTAGATAAACCACATCCACCGTATCAATTATCATTTAAACAAAACCAAACCGAAACAAGAATTCCGGGTGAGACATAATTCCAAGTTGGAAAATGGAATGGTTATAACTGTTCAAACAGACCACTAATTAAAGTTGCTCTTTCCTAAAGGATCACAGTTCACCAGAACATGTCGTTGTACTTCAAAAATTCGAACAAAATTTTATGTTTTAATGTTGAAGAGACTTTAAATTTAATCAGATTCAGTTTTTATCAAGTGGCAAAATATATAACAATAAAATGTTACCTCGAATAAGAAACGCGGAGTAGGCTTTTCTTAGATTTTTCTTTGTCATTGTAATATTTTTCGTTTTGATTGTTTACCTGAATCCATATTTTTCTAAAAATAATCCAAAACATATTATTCAAACTAAAACGTCTTCAAATGCCCCGGCATTCTATTACACAAATATGTTAGCACCAGGCATTCTTTCGCCACCAAAGAGACGAATTCACAATCAGCTTTTTATATACGCCTGTTCGTTTGCCTTAGCCAAAGAATACAATTGGCCGTTGTATTTGCACTGGGAAGATTTCACGGGGAATTACAACTTGAATAGAAAATTTATAGTGGGGGTTTGCAGCAGGGATGCAAAATCTGGGCATCCTAGCATCCTGGTTGCCGGGAAATTGTGGGAAATATGCCAAAATCGGGGAAATTTTCACAAAGTAGTACTCGAAGTAGTAGTAGTAGTGGTAAAATCCTTGAAAATTTAGGGGAATTTTTCCTCCGGATGCCGGGAAATTTTAAGGCCCTGGAAGATTTTGCATCCCTGGTTTGCAGGGGTTTGCGCTAGACCAGTTTAGCATACCGGAAGTGAAAATTTACTCAAGGCACACATCTTTATTAAATGTGGGAACCTATAACGACATGGAGAAAAGTTATGGATTTGTGTATGAATTGAACACCACCAGTTTACAAGATTTCTATTTGATGGTTCATTGGAAGCACATTATTTTTCTTAATAGCACGTTTAGCTGGTGGTCTGCTTAAATAAAAATCCAGAAAAGATTGTTATTGCGTCTGTGCTGACACCGTATTTTATAAGCCATATGAATAAAGTTTTGTATGGAAGGCTGAATCATCCTAAAAGTTGGAATGTGATTGATATATTTTCTGGAGAGACATACCAATAAATTTAGTTTTATCAAAATTTAAAAATGTTGCAACTTTTAGGCAGGTTTTTTTCTTTGTGTGTATATGTTCTAGCATTTCTTAACGTTTAGTAATAACGGAGGACTGCATCATCAATAATCATGAAGTAACTGACTGAAGGTGAAAAAATTATTGAATAACCTCCGCTTTTATAGATGCAAAACTTAAATGGTCAAATTCTTCGATAAATTTAAATTGTCAAAGCGCCAAATTTTTGGATTTCTATAATGCATTGTCTTTATGTTTATTGCACATTGAAGTCATTGTTTTTAAAGTTTCGGAGAATTTGTTAATTTTTTGCACACTTGGATATTGTGGGAGAATATTCTGATATTCTGTGGGAGTAATTTCAAATGAAGGGATTTTTTAATTCTAATGTTAATGCAACTAACAACAAACATCGAATTTATGTCAAAATCTAAAAATTTACTTCATGCTACGACAGCCTAATCAAACTAACCGATTTTTGTAAGAGACAAAGAGAACACTTTCATATTCTCTAGTCAATTAACAAAATTTTTATATCTGTGTCAAGATTTTTTGCTCGAAAAATAAATTTATATTTTATAATTTAGCTGAAATAATGCGAATATTTAGCCAAGTTTGATTGAGGCACTCCAAATATAGACAACTTACAAGGAATTTACAAGGAATATCATGAACTTTCATCGCAACATTTTTTACATGACACTATTTACTCGTTCATTTTAAAATCAAACTAGCTAGACAATTTATTGTTGATTTTTATAAGTAAGTATCTTATTGAAATTGCAGCAAATAATGAGGTCCTCAGCTATTAAATTTGCGAGGAATAGCTTTAGTCAAATATAAGTTGTCAGCGTGACAATTTTGAGAATCTATATTGTGTACTGTTTTGAATTTATTACACAATTGAATTTTTGTTTCATTGAGTCATGATGAATTTGTAAACGTAAATAAATTGTTTATTTTTACACATTCGTTTACAAGTCGCCGCAGGCGCGCAGCCAGCTGCGAAGGATAGGTAGGGCACCAAATTTAACATAAGTCAAAATAAGCATATATCTTTGCTTTACTAGGCCTTAGATTCTTAGTAAAACATTTAATTTACTAACTTGTAAATTATTAAATCGTGTACCAAGATGTTTGCAATAATTCAATAATTCCGTACAAATCCTTGAATCTCACACGATCTATTTCACTGAAAACTACAAAATAGTGTTACAGCAACTTAGAAAACGCTAAGATAATACAAATGGAATGTCAAAATAAATAGAGTAGATTTATTTGGAAGAACACAAAATCCTTGTATCTGTCTAGCATTTTCTTGTACATATATTTTGCATTCTTAAGGTTTAAAAGTTTGTTAATTTTTGTTTTGATGTCTACAAATGTTGCAAAGGTTGTTTGTTTTAACATTCGTGTTTTGTGTTATTTTATAATACGTTTTAAAACACAAGAATATACAGTCTAGAGTAAAGAGTCACATGATATTTTTCAAACTTTAATGGGAATATCACAACAAAATAGAAAATACATATGAGGTATATAATATACCGTATATTGTCCAAAAAGCTGTTGTGGAAACAATTTAATGCAGTGGAAACGCACGGGAAAGTGTATTGCAGTGTAGTAATATACGGTCTTCTATTTACTTTACGCATTCTCCAATATACTCTAGAAGCCGAATTTATATGTAATGCCAAGGAGAGGAAACGTGATAAATAAGAAATTTCAAACTTCGAAGTCCATATTCATTTACGAATTTTCTATTTACCCTGTTTTATAAATTTTCCTGTCTTTATCAGATCAGCAAACAAATAGTTTATTTCCGTATATCTCATAACTTTGCAAATTGGGTTCGTACCAGCCAATACTATATTAGAGCAAACTGTGCCAGTATTTTATTATCACGGAACATCCAAAAACTGGCACTAAATTTGCAGTAAGAAGATAAATATTGTTGGCGCAGACCATCAGCTAAAGGAGAAAACACAACTTGAAAAGATGAAACCAAAACTTTTGACTGTTTCAAAGTACCTTCATCCTTTAAACAGATTAATTTGATTTCTTTCGGTGATCTAATTGAAATTGTTACCATGAAGATAAAGAACAATTCTGTTTACGAAATAAAGCTTTGGTTATGAACCTTTTAAATATTTTCACTTTTGCAACAATAGGACGACTAACGTGACCATAAATCAGATTTGTGGTGAAATTTTAAGAATGATTACATCCAAGGTTTCCATTTCAACGTATTGTGGAGTTGTTGACGTTTAAAAACTGCAATCAAATAATCAAGTTATTGAAATAGGGTGTATTACCTTTCACATTTTTTGTCAAAGCTAGACACAAATTGTTTAAATATCAAAATAACCGTTAGCAAATAATATGGACTGGGAAACTCGAATGTAAAGGGAGGAAAATAATTCTCCAAAGTTTGCTTATTCATATCCTGTACAATTTTTATAGCATGCCACATCTCATCTTTATAGTAAATTGGTTAAAATGTTTCTATCGCTTGGTATCAGTAACACTATTGCTAATTGTCCATGATATTGGTGTCGCAAATGAGTTACCTCACATATTCAGTTGACATGCAACAGTTTGCCCGGAACTCTTCATGGCTTAAGCGCTTTTTGCTTAAAACGAACAGTCTGATTACTTTTGCAGTTTTTAATCTGAAGTTGAGATTCTCAATTCCAATCCCACTTGATTATTACGAGTTCAAATAAAAGAGCTTAGCTTGTGCCAAACAGCATTAAGTATGCAAGTGTATACATCGTTTGTGTTTTTGTCGTCAGGTTTAGCAAAAATGCTCAAGTCATCACTTCGCGCAATTAATTGTTAAGGTTTGTTATTATTTGCGACATGAAATTGGCCAAGATTTCGAAGCTCCCAAATTGTTAGGTAGGGCACGTGCCCTAGGTGCCCACCCCTCGCTGCGCCACTGAGTCGCCGACGTTTACAAAACATCTGCCCATTTTGGTTCGTTTAAATATAATGGGTACGGAAAAATGGACACACAGGTGGACAGACCAAAGAGCATTGCTGGAAAGCAAGGCAATTTTCAAATGAAATAGTATCAAAATTACCCCTCTACAGAACCCCACATATATATATTGGTGAAAGGTTTATGGCATTATAACAATGCAAGAATATTATTTTTGCTAAAAAAGCTTACCAAAAATATTTTCTAGATTTCTATAAAAGCTTTGATAATAAGCAATGTCAATGGTTTTGAAGATTCTGAAGTATCCAGAATTCTATATCCACAACGTTTGAAAAAGTTGGTTGGACAAAATGGCTGGGAACCAGAATAGCATGAGAAGTTGTTATTGTGTTAAATTTTGAGAATTTAAACAAAATATAGACCCGTTTTAACCACACTATCAGCACGCACTAGCTCTGATATCAGTGGCATGGTCAATCTCTTTTAAACATTGTCTAAAACATTTTAATCGATTTCAAGTTTACCATAATATTTTCAAAAAATGGACAACGCCTTATGATAAAAATCCAAATAATCACGAGTAATCAGATTTCAGTTAGATTCACCCCTTTAACATGCTCAACAAAGCAATATCTTATCAGCCTTATCAGTGTATTTTTTAGCCACAGTTTCAAGATTATATCACACCCCAACATCCAGATCTATGAGGCATGCAGTGAAATTTTTAGTACTAAAACTGCTTTACGCCAAGCAACATCTACTGAAAACAGAATCATGCAGACGGGCAGGAGAAATTCTTCAACTATGAAGCGCAATATAATTGTGCTTGGAGATACGGGTATGTTTCGTACCCTCAAAAAATTCTTTGAGTAGTATTTACTATAAAATAACGTGCACATAAATGCAGTGGAATTAAAATTATTAGGCGCAGGAAAAAGCTCGCTGATTAACATGCTGATTGGAAAAAATGTTGCGGCTACATCCAATCGGGCAACAGGCTGCACTTTTCATGCTGAGCCGTACGAAGACGATTATGGCAACAGAATTTTTGACACTGTTGGTTTAAATGAACCTTCAAAGGGAAAAGTTCCAGCAAACGAGGCCCGAAGATGCTTAAGTGAACTTTTAAATTCACTAAAATCTGGTGTGAACTTGATTGTTTTTGTAGTTCGGAAAGGACGTATCACCGAAACCACTACCAACAACTACTACATGTTTGTTCGAAGAATCTGCCAGGGAAAGGTTCCCGTTCTTCTTGCTATTTCTGGGTGCGAATCTGATCTAGACGAGAGTGAATGGTACAATTCGAACAAGGTACAAAATTTAAAATAGTAAATTTTATTTATTATAGTTTTGACAAAAATGTATTGATTTATAATTTGAAAATATAGAGTGAATTTGCACGACATGGAATGAAATTCGACGCAGTTGTCAGTGGATGCTTCATGAAATTCGATAGTGGCTATGTAAGCCGTTCTGAACTGCATGCGGAAATAATGGAGTCGTATAATAAAACCAAGGAAAATATACTAGCAGTGGTTTACAGTCCCAGGTATGATTACATGATTTCATTCGGAAGCTTCAGAGATTGGTTAAACCGGGTTATGAGCGATATTTGGGAAGAGTTTGCGCAAGTATATACAATTCAAGAGAAGAACGAGAACGTCGTCAACATTGGAGAAGATCCAGATGCACCCATTATACCCGTTTGGCTGTTCATCACTAGCCTCTGGTCTACCGTTACATTTATACCGTGTGCTGTTGGACGAGTGATGTATGAAGTTGGGAGTAGCTTTTGGGAAGCAATTACAACTTCACAAAATATACCAAGACCATGAAGCATTATTGAAGTTCTACCAATGTACTTAAACATTTAATTAAATGAAGCTAAAAATACTGATTCTTATAATTGAAGTATAAATAGTAATAAAAACCATATTCGCTAATTGAAAAATAAAACAGAGCTTCCCAGTTTTAGGTACATTTCATGCCCATGTTTTTATGTAATTACCGTATGTATACTGCAACACCCATAAAATTGCATATATCCTTTTCTACTGCTGAGAAACCTACATGACCAGTTCACGGTTCATGAGATCAAATGTCCTAAATAAAAAATATAAATAATCCCTTAATAACAATGGTCTCATCAAATTTCGTATGCAATGTTAAATTTTTCTACCAATTAAAAATGATTGACCAGGACTTCACCGTTTCCAGTCGGACTTTGATTATGTAACAAAAGCTAAAAACTAGTACAATCCCATTTCTATCAGGCTACATAAAAAATCGGCAAAGCATTTTTATCAATTTAAAAGTTCTGATATCATATAACTTGAATTGGTTAAAGATGTGTTATAACACGGCCACAAAAAGCACTCTGGTTATGGCATTGTGAGAATAATGTTTATGAACGTAACGATGAGGTTTATGAAGTTATACCAAACCAACCAAAAATTTGATTGTAACAGTGGTATTAATAAGCTTAGGTAATACACATTTCAATCTTACATTTACTGCAACCATAATTTTGATTTTCTTACTAGAATAAAAATCTTATGGCAGAGTATTATGAACTGCATTCTGAAATGTAATCTGCAATACTTAATTCTTGTGTATGAGTCCAAACGTAGGCTACTTATGCTGCTTATCTTTCCATAGCCTTATAAACAAAATTGATAAGCTTGATTCACAAAATGTTTTATTCAGTAAAACGCGGGTGGCTTGCTAGACACCACACACCAAAATAATGAGCAGCATCCAGTAAACCCATTATGCAATCAACAATGAGTAACAATTTGACAATGCCACGCAATATAATTGTTCTTGGGGATACTGGTATGAATTTAAATAGTTTTTTATTGCAACAAGCGTACTTTACACTAACATTTTTGAAATTGTAGGTGCCGGAAAAAGTTCCCTAATAAATATGTTGGTAGGAGAAAATGTTGCGACTACTTCAAGCAGAGCTACTGGCTGCACTTTTCATGCAGAACCCTACGATGATGGATTTGGAAACAGAATTTTTGATACCGTTGGTTTAAATGAACCTTCAAAAGGAAAAGTTCCAGCCGGAGAAGCTTTTGAATGTCTCCGAAAGCTTCTGAACTCATTACGATCTGGTGTAAACCTGATTGTTTTTGTGGTTCGGAAAGGACGGATTACGGAAACAATGACAAAAAACTACAAAATGTTTGTCCGCGGAATCTGTCAGGGAAAGGTTCCCGTGCTCCTAGCAATTTCTGGGTGTGAATCAGACTTAAACGAGGACGATTGGTATAACGATAATAAGGTAATAAATAAAAAAATAATTTTCTCATAGGATAATTAATTAACTTTAGCTTAAATGTCATCTGTTAATGCAGGACGAGTTCACAAAAAATGGAATGAAGTTTGATGAAGTTGTGAGCGGATGTTTTAGGCAGCCTACCGATGTAACTGACGTGGATCTAAGAAACGAAATTTCCCAATCCTACATGCAAACTCAAATAAAATTACGCAGTTTGCTACGTAGTGGCAAGTTTGATCAGTCCCATTCATTTGGTAGCTTCACCGAATGGTTAAAAATGGTAATAAAAACTACTTTGAGGATTTCTCAGCTAGCCACAGTGGCGTAGAGCAGGTTCAACCTTTAGCAAATCTAGTGAGAAACAACGAGCTAACAGCACATCAAGAGGAACCGATATCAGCCGGTAGAATGCAAAACCCAAGACACTACGGTACATATAATTCTGAAACACGAGCAGAAAGTGAACAGTCTTTCTGTTGCTGTTGCGTATGACCAATTTGCAGCAACATAAAGTGCAAACAAATTATATAACGCATTTTTAACGTTCCTGTAAAACTGATACTAATAAATAAAATTTAAATAAAATAAATGAGAGCACTATTAATGCGGGGTGTTTGTTGGTTTGAGGATGAAAGTTTTAAAATAGAAGGACCACGTCCTATTCTTTATGCTGGGAGACGAGCCCAGTTGGAAATGATAAAAAAGTATAGGTCAAGATGATAAAATGTGTTGAGTTAGTGGTGGAGGTGGCGGTGCGATGATGATGGCATAAAATAAATGAGCAGAAAACTGCTACAGGTCAAAATGGTTTAAAATTCAATTAAACTTTTATTCTGCTAGTGGTTTAACGTTTTTTACCACCGCAGGTAACTTAGAAAATTTGAATTAGTCAAGGGAAATAGTCACAAAAATTAATACACGAAATACTCTTGTTGCTTGTATTGTGGCTACCGTATGGCTTGGTAGAAAAGATGAGCTTCATGAGAGGAATGAAGCTAAAAGACGAATGGGCCCCGAGGATCGGGATGAAATTCCTTTTATAAAACAGGGAAAATTCTGAAGGCAATACCTTTACACGGTAAAACACTGAGGTGGAGTTACTTTGGTAGCGTCATTTTTTAGCCAATAAAATGAGTACAAGAATTTGAGTAGACTGAGTACAAACTTACAATGAAGCAGGATTATGGAAAGGTACATAGGTATTTGACTCTGGACAATGACGCACATAGAGTACATGAACTTGAAGAAATGAGAACAGTAACTTTTCGTCAAATAGAAATTAACATAATTTTACATCGTGAAGTAAAATGCATGAAAGTTAAAACGCGACAAATGGAATATTACAAAAAGGTTTTGTACACTCCCCACCATTGCGCACTTGTGGCAATAAAATAGACTTGATTAAAAATTGATTTTAAATTTACGATGACTTCTTCGGTGATGACATCCACACACTTCTGGCTGACCAGAAACAGGTTTCCCCATGGACCTGGCGGGTTCAGTACGGCTTATCACTCACAAATAACGCTCTACAGTCATAGAACTTTACGCTCCCGTCCGCCGAAACGTCAAAGTAAGTTTTCCACCGCACCTTCCCTTGTCCGAATCCGGTCAAACCAGTCATGATATGGAGCCACCACCTAAAAAGCAATAACAAAGAAAAATGATTAATAAAATGCCACATTATTACAAATTCAATTGTCATAAGAATCAATATTGGTTATTAATGGGCTCAGTTTATGAATTGGGCGATCGATTTCTCCCAAAGCTGTCTTCACGGTGACTTTTCTCACTAGTCCATCAGCTCCGGGATGAACCTTCAGTATTCGTCCGAGTTTCCATTTCGCCACAGGATTGATGTCATCGGATATGACCACTAAATCTCCAACTTGAAGGTTGTCTCTCTTCTGGCTCCACTTAAAACGTTGCTGGAGGGCAGTGAGATGCTCGTTGCTCCACCGCTTCCAGAATTGTTGAGTGAGTTGTCGGGAAACTTCATACTGCTTTAACAGATTTTCCTTTTTCCATGAAACATCAGGCTCCGGGATGGTTGTGATGGGCTCTCCTATGAGGAAATGTCCGGGGGTTAGAGCTTCCACGTCAGCAGGGTCGGATGAAAGGGCGCACAATGGTCGGCTATTCAGGCACGCTTCGATTTTACAAAGAAGCGTCTGAAACTCCTCCAGTTGTAAAATGCGCTGACCAACAACGCGATGAAAGTGATGCTTGACGCTCTTCACTCCGGCTTCCCAAAGACCTCCTTGGTGAGGTGCTGAAGGTGGATTGAAATTCCACATGGTTCCACGGATTGCAAACTGATTTTGGAAGGTCTGTTGGTGCTCGGCCAGGTACTCTTTCAGTATTCGGTCCGCTCCAACAAAATTTGTCCCGCAGTCACTATACATTTGACTGGGGATGCCACGACGAGATACGAAACGCTCAAAACACGAAATGAACGCTTCACTGCTTAGACTTGTCACAGCTTCTAAATGAACTGCCTTTGTCGCTAGGCACACAAAAATGGAAAAATACGCTTTCTCCAAAGTAAAATGACGTCCTTTCTTCAATTTTACTTGGAAGGGTCCAGCAAAATCGACTCCGGAGTGGAGAAACGGTCTGCTCACGGTGACTCGTCCAACTGGCAAGCTGCCCATCAGCTGTGTTGCTGTTGCTGCTCTTGCCCGTCTGCATGTAATGCATTTCCTTATGAAATGCCGAACTGTGTCTCGTGCTCTAACTATCCAAAATTCCTGAGAGAGCGCTGCCAAGGTCAAAGTGAGTCCAGAGTGCAGATGTGTGTGGTGGACATTGCTTATGATAAGTTGCGTAAGTTGATGATTGTGGGGTAAGATGATTGGGTGCCGTTGAGACTCTGATAGTCTTGCTTTGTGTAGTCTTCCACCAACTCTAAGGATCCCAAGATGATCCAGGAATGGGGATAATGTAGAAAGCTTGCTGCTGCTTGACACTTTGTTGTCACGTTTGAGGATCTTGATATCCTGATAAAATGATGACTTTTGACACCACATAAGGAGCCTTAACTTGGCAATGTTGATTTCAGAGGTGGATAACGGTCGCGGAATGGCTGTCTTCTTGTCTATAACATAATCAATAAACCGAATTAGGTACACAGTGCAGCGGTACAGTTTCTGAAGTGATGAAAATGCGTTGAATAGTTGGGTGTGGGCTGAGTGTGGTGCAAGGTGTAGTAACGCCAGCTGCTTGGCTCTCTTTTCCTTTTCTACTTCCTCTTCATTGCACTCAGCTGTTGTTGAGGGATATGATGAATGTTGAAGCCATGATGGCCCATGCCACCAGAGGGTTGATGATGCTAATTCTTCTGCGGTGATTCCTCTGGATGGTAAATCTGCGGGGTTGTCGGCACTGCGCACATGATTCCAGTGCTTTGGGGCTACGAATGTTTGAATGGTGGAGACACGATTCGCAACAAATGTCTTCCACTTCCGTGAATGAGACTGGATCCACCGGAGGGTGATGGTGGAATCAGTCCAACAGTAGAGTGTGTGCTGGTGCGGAAACGTTTTCTGCACACTGTTGACAGTTTCTGCCAGTAGCTTAGCTCCTGACAGTTCCAACTTGGGTAGAGAAATGGCTTTGAGTGGGGCTACTCTCGAACGGGAAGTGAGGAGATGGACGGAAATGCTGTCGTCTGAGTATTTGCACTTGATGTAAATGGCACAAGCGTATGCCAATTCGCTACTGTCACAAAACCCGTGGATTTCAACGGCTTTTAACGATGACCTGATGACACAGCGAGGTATTCTGATGTTGCTGACTTTGATTAAGTTGGAGACGTAGTTGTCCCATCGTTCTTGTAGGTCCTCCTTCACAAGCTGGTCCCACTCATTCCCTCCTAGCCAAACTCCTTGCATGATGAGCTTGGCGTTTATGGTGACTGGAGTGAGCCACCCAATTGGGTCGAATGTTTTGGCAATCTCTGAGAGGAGATCTCGTTTTGTCACTGGTCCAGTCTTCACGTTGACTTGGAACAGGAACTCGTCTGTGCTTGGCTTCCACTTGATGCCCAAAGCTTTTATTCCGTCGGGAGTGGCTGCGTCTAATAGTTCTTCCTCCGCTCCTTCCTCTCTTAGCTCTTCTGGTATGGCTGCCAACACTTGAGGGTCGTTGGTACACCATTTCCGGATTTCCATTCCTGCCTTGGCTAAAATTTCTATGAGCTGGTGCACTAAATTTATTGCAGCTGTGGTCGTGGGGGACGTCCCCAAATAATCATCAACGTAAAATGATGTGAGAATGGCTTTCTTGGCGTCAGGGTACTGATCCCCCTCGTCCTCTGCTAACTGGTTGAGGCATCGGGTGGCAACGAAAGGAGCACATGATGTGCCATAGGTGACGGTGGTGAGCCAATATTCTATGATGGGTTGGTCAGGCTCTTCTCTCCAGAGAATCCGTTGGTAGTTGCGGTCGTCAGGGTGAACAATAAAGTTTCGGTACATCTTGCCAATATCACCCTTGAGTGCAATGCTGTTGTACCGAAAGGAGATGATTAGAGTGTAAAGGTCGGGCTGAACGGTAGCCCCAACCAGAAGAGTGTCATTTAGAGATATCCCAGAGGTAGTCTTTGCTGAACCATCAAAGACTGTGCGCTGCTTGGTAGTAGTGCTGTCCTCCTTCAGGACAAAGTGGTGTGGGAGGTAGTAGGAGAATCTGGGTTTGTTCAATGCATCGGCTGCTTTCTCCATGTGCCCCAGTTCTTCATACTCCCTCATGAACTTGACGTAGGCTGCCTTATATTCAGGTTGTCTTTCAAACCGTCTCTCGAGTGACCGTAGTCTGCGAAGGGCTTGATCCCTGCTGCCCCCTAACTGCTCCTTTTTCTCATTGAAGGGTAGTCGGACGAGGTATCTTCCTTCCTGTGTTCGTGTGTGGGTGGCAAGAAAGTGTCGTTCACACTTTTCTTCCTCAATAGTGAGCTGCTCAAATGATGGCACCTCCTCAATTTCCCAAAACCGACGGAGTGCCTCACTGATTTGGCATTGAACCATGTTGATTGTGAAAGTTTTCTTGACAGGCTCCCCAATATTTCCTGAGAGGACCCATCCAAACTGTGTTTCTTGAGCGACCGGTGCGCTGCGGCTTAGGACCTTCAGTCCTGACTTGAGTAGATAGGGGACCACGTCAGATCCCAGGAGAACGTCTATTTCTCCTCCATCATAGAAATGAGGATCTGCTAGTTGGAGCCCCTCGATATGACTCCACGACCTAGCATCCCCTGGTTGTAGCTTGTTGCGTGTTGAAATACGTTTGACTGCATAAAGTTGAACGTCGATACTGCTGCTGTTGACCTGTGAGAATAGTGTGGTAAAGGAAAGCCAGTTAGATTGCATAGCTTCCAGTTCCCCCACTGCACACACAGTCACATTGGCTTTCTCCCTTTTTAGACCCAGTCGGAGCATGATGTCTTCACGGATGAGACTCCCTTCTCCCCCATCGTCAAGGAGGACCCTTAGAGTTCTCTTCACTCCCGATGTATCCACTATGTCCACTCTGGCTGTCTTTAGGAGCACTGTTGGTTGAATTTGAAGCGTTGTGTTGTGTATCCCCATCTTAGAGGTTGACGGTTTTGTAGCACTATTGTTGTTGCTGGTGGAGAATGATGTCTGCTTGTCTTGCTTCTGGCCATCATAATGTAGCAATGTATGATGCCATTTTCCGCAAGTTTGACAGGTTGACTTTGATTGACATTCTTTGGCGGTGTGACCTCCTCGGAGACAATTGAGGCAGGCCTTGATTGCTTTCATTGCAGAAGTTCGCTGCTGCGGTGTCATCTCCCTAAATTCCGCACATTGGAATATCTGGTGAGCTCCCTTGCAATGGTAGCAGGTAATGATTGAAGTGTGGTGGTTGGAAATTCTGTTCCCTTGTCGTTGTCCTTGTCTTGCTGTAGAATTACCACTATTCGATTGTGGTTGTGTCTTGATGATCCCCTTGGCGTGTAATGTCCTCACTTGCTGTTGAATGAAGTCTTGCACTTCTTTGAATGTTGGGGGGTCCGTGCCCTTGAGTTGTCTTGCCCACTCTGCTTTGGTGTCTGGGTCAAACTTCTCAACAAGCACCACTGTGATTATGTCGTCCCACTCGTCCGTAGGTCGGCCCATGACCTTTAGACTGCGTAAACTCTCCAATGTTGTCGTCAGTAACTGCTGTAGCGCTGAAGCAGACTGAACTTTCACGTTAGCTTGAAAAATCATGTTTTTGACTAGTCGACTTACTATTTCCCTTTTATTATCATAGTGCTCCTCCAGGAGCTGCCACGCTTCCACATAATTAGCGTCGGTGATTGTAAAAGTTTTAATTAAACTTGCTGCTTCCCCCTTGATGCATGACTTAAGGTACTGCAGCTTTTGTGATCCGGACAGGCTGGTGTTGGTATCTATGCAGGCAAGAAAAAGATCCGAGAAAGTTGGCCACTCTGCATAATTCCCTTCGAAAGTCGGAAGGGCCATGTCTGGTAACTTGACGTTGACATTTCTCCTCACTGTGTTGGCTGGTGCGATCCCATACAACTTCGTTTTCACCTCCCGATACAAATCCTCCATGGGTGCTAGCGCCTCCATCTGGACAAGATGAGCTGCATCGTCAACTGTATTGTGTAAAATGACACCGTGCACTGCGTCAATTTTACCCCAAACTCGGTCAAGGTCTTCTAGGTGGGACTTGATCTGGGCGGATGTAACATTGTCAGGGTTGAGGGCGTCAACTGCTGTTGATAACCTCTGCAAGGCTGTAAACCATGAGTTTCTCGTTCTGACTTCTGCCATGGTGGTGGTGGTGATGATTTCACTTTAAAAGTTGATTTGATCACAAAGCTCTAATTGTCAGTTTACTTTTTGTCCACAATGAATCACGATTCTTAAAAATACTGTCAAAGTTTAAAACTTAAAGTTAGATTGGTTAAAATGTTATTATCAGCTGATATTAGTCTATTTTTCACTAGTTCACATCACTCAGGTTTAACTATCCTGGGTTCGAAGCGACCAAAATGTTTGTTGGTTTGAGGATGAAAGTTTTAAAATAGAAGGACCACGTCCTATTCTTTATGCTGGGAGACGAGCCCAGTTGGAAATGATAAAAAAGTATAGGTCAAGATGATAAAATGTGTTGAGTTAGTGGTGGAGGTGGCGGTGCGATGATGATGGCATAAAATAAATGAGCAGAAAACTGCTACAGGTCAAAATGGTTTAAAATTCAATTAAACTTTTATTCTGCTAGTGGTTTAACGTTTTTTACCACCGCAGGTAACTTAGAAAATTTGAATTAGTCAAGGGAAATAGTCACAAAAATTAATACACGAAATACTCTTGTTGCTTGTATTGTGGCTACCGTATGGCTTGGTAGAAAAGATGAGCTTCATGAGAGGAATGAAGCTAAAAGACGAATGGGCCCCGAGGATCGGGATGAAATTCCTTTTATAAAACAGGGAAAATTCTGAAGGCAATACCTTTACACGGTAAAACACTGAGGTGGAGTTACTTTGGTAGCGTCATTTTTTAGCCAATAAAATGAGTACAAGAATTTGAGTAGACTGAGTACAAACTTACAATGAAGCAGGATTATGGAAAGGTACATAGGTATTTGACTCTGGACAATGACGCACATAGAGTACATGAACTTGAAGAAATGAGAACAGTAACTTTTCGTCAAATAGAAATTAACATAATTTTACATCGTGAAGTAAAATGCATGAAAGTTAAAACGCGACAAATGGAATATTACAAAAAGGTTTTGTACACGGGGTTTTTGACGGCCTGTCGTAATTTGCATATACTTCAGACATTTTATTACTCAAGCAATATTAATATATAAGTGTATACTTCGATCAAGCTTGTCTCAAAAGGAAACCGTCCTGTCGTTCGGCTACATCTAAAAATACGTGAAATAGTAATTTTGATAGACTTTGAAACGCCAATAAGCAAATTTAATCCTTGCATGTATGAATAGGCGTTTGTTGAAAATTTCATAAATTGATTTAGAAAATGTTTTGTAAACCTGCTTTTAAGTTTCCTTACACCTGTTACATTTTCAGTGTAAACAGTAATTTAATGTTAAGTTGTCTTCAAACCTAAAGACAGAGATTTGGCAAACGAAAATTTGTTACCTTTTCTAATAAGCTCTCGTCTGTACTATATGAATTTATACCATTAATGTTCTTGACCTAGTAAAACGATTGACTTTTGGAGGCTCAAAATGCATTGACAAGTAAACTTTCAATTGGCTACAAGCTTTTATAATATTGATAATACATCAAAAACCACTAGATCGGGCTTAGTGAATATGGAAACTTGATTAAACATTCTATCATTACGAAATCTTTAACAAATATTTATTTACAACCGTAATGACTATACTTGCTTCATATGCAAGAAAATGCTAGATTACAATTTACAATAATTTGCATGTACTAGCTACCATCTTTTAGGACTTTTTGCTTATTACGGCATATTCAAAATCTGGTGGATTAATAAAGCAAAAAGATGTATGTCCCACAAAAAGTATTGATTCAGTTGGATAAATAAAGTATACGTATTCTTACTTCAAGCAAATGTACATTAAATTGACGTAATATCATGCATTTTATTTTTGAAATATTCCATAATAAAACAGTTGACCTATAGATTGACTACCAAAAACCATTTAAGGACTATAAACCTGTGTAATAATCATGGATAGATATGACACTATTTACCTTGTTCTGTTTTTGCAAACGCAAGCATAACTACATTTACTTGATTTACCAATTGGCTACATCCATTGTTTTACATTTTTTGTTGAAATAGAAGGAACCACTTAACCGTTCAGTTACTTTAAAATTAATTTGAATTTTTTGGAACTTCGTTTATATTTATTCAAAATGACGTTTCTTGAATACTTAGTTTTCAAACCAAAGCACACAGATTTCAGATGACGCTACATGCTATATGAAATCAGGATTATGCGTGTGCTTACTGAAAGCTTACATTTTAAAGACAAACAGAATTTATGCAGTGCTAGCAAGTAAAAGATCAAGGCTCCGCACCTGCGCACATGCATACCATTACAATGTGATACACGCGAAATGCATTTAAAGAATTCTCTTTCGAGACCATTTTATAATATACCCAGAGGGACGAGTCCGTTATTTTTGCCATCTGAAAGTGGTGTCATTCAACTTTCCAGATCAACGGCTTTCAAATTATATACGTTTGGTCTCAGAAATTCCGGCCTGTATACTAAGAATTTCCAACTTGCCTTAAGACCAAAATAATCCCATTTTTGTATTTGTTTGCGTTGATGATATCATTTTCAACTTCATCTTTGCTGGGAGCAAGTTATAACTCTCAGCCAATTTAGTTAGAAGGTATGACCTTCAATAAGTCGTTTGCTTGAAGTGTAATTCTTCCATGGCTGGTATTCGTAATAGGAGTTTCACTCTAATTACCGCAGAAATTATTTTTGGTTGCCGATTTAAGACACGTCACTATCAAGTTTCAATAAATTGATTTTAAGAGATCTAGCGCCAGCATGATGCAATGTTTTATTGTTTTTGCACACGGTTTTTATTATATCAAAACGTTTTACATCATGAAGCAAATCAATAGTTATGATGAGCATTTTCCTTGTATGGTTAAAGTACAAGGTTTTTGTTTGCTGAAAATGATGGGCTTAAGAACCAAACCCAGAAAGCTACTGCAGCATACCATTTAACGGAAAAGTTTGAAATCAGATTAACTTTATGATGTGGAGTTAGTCCTTGTGGGATTTATGCATATGTATATGATAATACCGCAAATCCTGCGCAAGCATGCATTGTGCTTATTTATCTGTACCATTGTTGTGTTGGGCTTACTGAGTTTGGGTTTATTTAACCTCGAGCAAAGTCTATTGTATTCATTTCAGTAAAATTTCGGCGCCAGTTGCAATAAATGATTGACAGCGTAATGCATTTGTAACGTTTTTGTTCCTAGGTCCGCCGGCAACTATGAGCTAAAACATGATGTGTAAAAAGTCTGGAGCCGTTGCGGTGATAATATATAAGGAAAAACGATGAAAATAACAAATGCGCAAATATGTTTGTGCAAAGTGCTTACTTGCATCTGAATTGCTTAAATCCTACACGTTGCATCCTTTGCATACCTATGAAGACATATGGAGCCAGAAGGTAAAACCTGTGATGATAACCCCCTATTGTGTTTGACACACGCTCTCAATTAAATAAGAGTAGGATTAGGTAGTTTGCACCCTTCAATCTAGTAATGCGCACAATAATTGCACGTGAAGCTTATAAAAGTACAAACTGACAATGGTTTTTTGTTTATTTAAACGTTTACGTTTGAAAACGTAAATCTGTTGTTTGCTCACTTAATTCCAATTTACATATTTTCAAGTGTTTGGCACCAGTGCTTGACAGAAAGAACAATAATTGACACTGTGGAGTGTTTTTGATTTACAATTAATTTTGTTTTTTTTACAAAAAATAATAAACTGCATTAGTTATAAAGATGTATGGAGCCAGAAAATGACAAGTAGGGTGATGAATGACATATTGTATTGGGCACACGCTCGAATTGAAACTACCAGATTACACATAAAAAACCTTGAGAATTAATGATGTGCATTCTGATTTCACGTGAAGCTTAAACCAACAACATACAGATTCTACTAATGTCTTAGCAAGTTACAATAATTATGGTTTTTGAAATTTCTATGCATCGACTAACATAAAAACACTGGTTAGTGAAAGCGCTTTTGAAATTCTTGCTATTGCAAAGATAACCTAAAAACATAAAGATTTGAACAAAATAGCTGCAAATTTGACCGCATTTCAATTCTATAAATCGAATATTCAGTAAAAGAAATGAATGTAGTTTTATAAAATATTTCTTTATGATTTTTTTGTTGTTATTGAATCAGATAGCATCAAGTATACAAAAGGTTTTTGAAATCAGAAAATAATTGGTAAACTGATATTTTGATTTGTGATCACATTTGCATAAAAAGTTCTTTTCATATTAGAAGAATAAAGCATTTACTTTTATTTACGCTTGGCATGTTTATCTTTAGTTTGCCTTACTTTAAATAAAGATCAATGTATATACTTAAAAGCGTCTGGCGCCTAAACTTGACAGAAAAAGTGATGAATGACAGGACTTCAGTTAGTTTTATATTCCATAATGTTTAGTTCTTTGGCACACCAGCAGCTATAAACTTTAGCAAGGCGCTTATTGTTGGATTATTCCAGTCTAAAGTGCAAGTCAGAAAAATATATTTAAGGAAGTCTGGAGCTGATTTATGTCGGAGAAAATGATGAAATAAACAATTGACTTTGACGCATGCTTTTTACAACATCACAAGGTTTTATGTCATTCAGAAACGTATTAAGGCCGTCACCCATAACCGTTGATACATAAGCACATGTTATTTTGCATACGAGTATCAACTTTATACAAACGATATAAGTATTTATTCTTCGCTTTGCCTATTTGTTCTGCAATTCCAAAAGTGTGGCGCCAGCATTCGACAAAATAATCACGAATGACAATTATATGGTATAATTAAAAATTGTCCTTGGTCTTTGGTCCCCCCATAACTTATGATTAGAGATAAATCTAGGAAACCACTTAACTTTTTCCTTTATGATCATGCCTTGAATTAGACATGTTGTTTTACGTCTGGTATTGATTGTAGGATTGTATTAACACACCGATGCAGGAAATAAGAATCAGATATTTTTAAAACATGCTTGGGTAATGTGTGGTATTACTGATAGTTAAAATTAAAACACTTTCTATTTTTCAAACGACCTAAAACGACAAAATTTCCAAGCTTCGAACAATGCTGACCGGTTCTTTTAAATAATTTAGAACGAATCCTTCGATTTTGCTTAGTATTACTTAATTTGCCAATTAAATTCGTGAATAATCTACTAATTTCTGTACATATTGATTGGAAACAATGTGAATAAGCAAATATTGTTGCCACTAAAATTGTATACATTTAATTTGAAACTAACTGAAACGTTGTGCAAATAATTTTCTTGTCTAAGAATTTCTACTATACAGGTGCATTAAATTGCTTTCTATTGGTTCTGTGAAATATGTATAATAAACCTTGCTCTTTGCACACCTAAAATAGTGTTTCATGTATGGACACGTGATGCTAATTAGCATGCGCTTTATTACAGAAGTAGGTCACTAAATAACCTTGTCCTGAAATGTAACGAAAACCATTTGGACTAAGTCATTTTAGCAAATTGTTCAAAAACATACCTCCTAACCTCTGGAAATATTTTTATTGAATGTAGGTTACAAAGTTAAGTAAACTAGACTAAAAACTGTTGTTTTACATCACAATTTTGCTGACCTATCTCTGCCACTGAGAAAAAGCATGCGCTCATCATATAACCGAAGTAGAATACAACTTACACAAGCACGTTCCTTTCTCAGAAGCAAGATCATTCGTAAGTATGCATCCTGACGACAGAACATATTTAGTTTTAAATCAAAAACACTTCAAGCTGTCATTTATCGCCGTTTTGTCAAGTACAGGCGTCAGACCATTGGAAATGCATACATTGGACTTGGGTGAGTAAACAATATTTCAACGTTTTCAAGCGTAAATGAAGCAAGCATTTCCAGTTTGTACTGACTTACAAGCTTCACGTGCAATTATCATGCGCACTTTTAGGTCACCGCTAGACCTAAATACCATCAAATCTGATGGATTAATTTAGAGCGTGTGCCAAATACAATAGAGAATTCGTCATCCTCTATTTTATTTTTTGGCTCCAGACCTCTTCATAAATATGCATTCAATGCAGCTTATGCATAGGCTTATAGCAATTCAAGGAGAAACAAGCACTCCACACTACAAACAGACGCTTTGTATACATGCGCATAAGGGATTTTTCTAATCTTTATGGTTATATGCCCTCTCCAGTCAGACCACTTGAACGGCATGTTATTGATCATAGGTGCCAGTTTATCAACGAATCAAAACGTTATAAAGCAAAAGAAAATGCGCTTGTTGTCAATCATCATATTTTCTGCATTGCACTTTGTTTGAGGCTATAAAACCAGCGATGTGTAATCCAAAATTAATGCTGCAAAATTATTAATGCTTATGCAGCTAACAGCTTGTACAGCTAACGGTGTTAGAGTTTTACATTTTGTCTAGTTTAACAGATTTTCAAATATTATTATAATTATTTTATATCATTATGACTAGATATGTAACTTTTCTTCAAAAAAATACCAAATCTACTTAAAATGATTATTCATTAACCCGCCTGTCATCTTTTGCTCCAACAATGTTTGTAGGTTTGCTGTGAATGCGACAGTTAAACAATGCTGGGGTAATATAAGTCTAGTATAAACAAGTGTTTGCATATTTGCAAAAACCTTGCCTTAATTCCTTTACAATTGCCAAACTTATTTGTGCAGGTGTACATAAAATTGAATAGCCTGCAATAACTGTCACCACAAGGATTATACAGCAAATATCATATTATCTTGCTGCATTTGATTCTAAAGCCATTTATCTTAAGCACACATAAGCTTGTTGCTTAAATCATACACACGTGGAAATTGTTTACGCAGGATTATGTTTACAAGGTGCTATATGCTTTTAATGTTTTAATGTAATTAAAAACTTACTAAAGTCAGTAGGTTATTTCGTCATTATTTTTGTCATATCCCTGTGCCAGATCTCGAAGACCGAAGACCTAGATAGCCTAGATTCAATTTATGCTAGCAGTTCGTCAATTAGCTCAAGGAAAAAATGTCATATTTTTTTATAAATTACGAACTCGAGAACAAAATGTGACGGAGCAACTCAACTCCAAGTAAATGGCCTACTGAAGGTCATTCCTTGAAGTGGACAGAGTCTAAGCTTTCTAAATTTTATACACATTAGTGAACTATGAATCTAAATTTGGAGCAATTGTTTAATCCCTAATGTCATGATAATTTTACTTGACTGCCGCACATTTCAAAATACAACGTTGTAAATATTGGGTTCAAACCCTGATTGATTTCATTGGGTATTTAATTTTGAGATGTACAAACTTGTAATAATTTGTTACGTTTGTAAAAATTTCAGAAAATCATTAGTTCGTTGTTCTTTCCAGGTAGCGCTTAATAGCCGTTAGAGACGTAAAAACTAGATCCAAAGACCATTGGGGATGTTGACTAATTTGTTGAAAAAATACCGCAATGGCGTGTAACATACGTAAAGTTTGTGGAGTGGAGTCAAAGTTGGATTCTCACGCTAGTTTTGTGTTGCAATTTTAACTACACCATGTTCAGCGAATAATTGGCTCTACTCTGTTTACATGCAAAATATCTATTAAAAGGGTCATTTTTAGAAATGTTTTTTTGAGATTGAGTACCTTTCAGTTCAAACATTTACGTTGTCATGGATTGAGGGAAAAATTAAAAATGGGCACTGGCATTATTCTTTCAGTTTATGTATGCTTGGAATCATTCACGTTTTTATGTTATGTATATGTTATACCACGTGATTCTAACATCACCTTATTGTAACATGCTTATGTTCTCTGCGGAAATTTGGGTATTTTTTTAAAAAAAGGTTTAATATTCATTTTTTTAAATTTTGCGGTAACAAACTGAAATTGAGGAGGGAAATTTTGCAAAAGGAAAAAGGACATTCTCCATTCTAAATATTTCAAGTTTCTATATATATGTAAGTATGGCTAATAAAAGGTAATTCATCCAAAATTCGCCTATAGATTTGTGCCTTGAAAAATTCAGATCTCAGTTATTTGTAAATATTCAGACGTTCAACTAAACTAGTCTTGACGCGTATGAGTCTATCTGTATTCATGCAACTCAAAAAATTGTGAAGGTGGGCTTCTTCACCAGATTTGGGGCAATTTAAGAATTATTTAACTGAATAACCCAAAAACGTCGTTTGTGGTTCACACTTTCGAATATCTTTTTAGCTTAGTTAACATAATTGATTTAAACCATATCATTCCTGCTGCCCTAGCCAATTTGGCCTAATGCTGTTCATCTGGAATAATTAATGTTTAATAACTGGAGAAAGCACTGTAATTTACATGCATTTAATAGTTTGTGCTTCTCACCTGTCCGCGAATCCACTTTGTGGACGGTCATTCGTGCCTGGCCATCTCAACTCTAGTTAGGTTGTGCACCATTACCCGAGAATATTATAAGTAAAATTTTCATCATATCATCAATGCACATCAACACACCATTTATTAATTTATCGTAAAGATAAGAGCTTCAAAGTCTGTGTATGTGCTACATGTTATTTAGAGTTGGGTAATACACTTGAAATCGAACAGTTTCTGAATGACCACCAAACTTGGCAATGCTTCAAAATGGGGCCCAGGAACATAATCGTGCTTGGGGAAACTGGCAAGTTTAAGCAGAGCTTATTTTTTTCTTTAAACCGTTCAAAATGGTATAAATATTTTCATGAAATTATTTGTAATAATATTTAGGTACTGGAAAAAGTTCCCTAATAAACATGATATGTGGACCAGGCACAGCTAAGACATCCGATGAGGCAAAAGGCTGCACATTTGAAACCAAAATGTATTATGATGAGGCTGATAACAGATACTACGACACAGCGGGTTTCAACGAACCCACTAACGGAACAGTGTCTGCTAAAGAAGCGATGAAAAACCTGACAAAGCTTTTGAAATCACTTACAGATGGGGTCAATCTCCTAATCTTTGTTATCCGCAAAGGGAGAATTACTGACACGATGGTGAGAAACTACACCATCTTTGTCAAGGGCATCTGTCAAAGCAAGGTTCCAACAATTCTAGCAATTTCAGGCTGTGAAATGGACACTGGTGAGGATATTTGGTATTCGCAAAACAAGGTAATCTTAATGTTTACATAATTTGTCGTAGTTATTTGCAAAAAATACATAAGCTGCATCCCAGTCAAACTAAAATATCAGGTGCTGAGTGTTTGAAACTAAAAAGTATTTTGTTCATGTTTCTATTTTTAGGCGAATTTCGAAATCAACCACATGAAATTTGATGACGTTATTAGTGGATGCTTTAGTAATAACGTAGGAAAAATGAAGCCAGCAGCAGCAGCCATGTTGCTAGAATCATTTGATGAGACAAAAGCTCGACTTGATGAAAAACTCTCCGATGATGTTTACGATCAGCCACAAAATTTCGGCGGTGTGACTACTTGGATGAAGCAAATATTCGGATCGGTCTGGAATCCCATTGCTAAGTATTTTAGTTTGAGCCGAATAGCATTCAATGCACCTTTGAGTAATGCTTTGCAACAGGTGTTAGGAATGGACCCTGAAGAAGCTAAAGACGTGGCAAACAGTTTAGTACAAGAAATGCAAGAAAAGTAATTTATGTTGATATACTAAAAATCAGTACTTATTGTGAGCATGTTGGTTGCCAGAAAACTTTGAATTGGTCAGCAATAAAGCGAATATTGAACTTGATTTATCGAAAACACTATTTGAAAATTAACATATAATTGCACTTTTTGTAATCTGATGATTTTTGTGTTGCTTCATGGTTTTGCTAATATGTTGTTGTATTCCATTTTATAAGAGCTTATTACACTGGTGTAACGATAAACATCATGCTAAATCTGGTACTTTTTAGATTTCACCCCAAAAATTAATAATTTGAAATAATAATACACAGTAGTCCTTGAAAAACTTGAATCATGCAACGATACATGCTTCATGCATTACAAAATTGCAAGGTTTAAGCGCAAAATTTGAATGATGAATGAGTATAAACTCATATAAAACTTAAGTTATGCATGTTAAAAAATTAGTTTGAATCATATTGTCATAAGTTTCCTATTTTGAAATATTTCACAGTATTTGCTTGTGCTACCTGATAACTAGCGTTTCTTCAATGCGTGTATGAATAAAAACCAAAACTGAAGTGTATTGTTTGCTTTTCTCCAAGTTTGGACCATAGGAAAATAATTGGTTTCCCATTCATCCAAAAATTGAAAGATCTTGTGCAATGATAGAAAATAAGAGTCGATTATTAATGTACAACTGGATGGCCGGCCGTACCACAGCATTAGAATTTTTAGTCCTTAATAAAACCTCAAAGGACTATCAAATAGTTTTAAGTTTTGCATGCAAAGAAAGTTGATACAATAAATGACTTTGTTCGACTTTCATATTATTAAATTCATTAGATTGTTGCTACAAGCGAGATGTTTATAGAAATATTCGCGTTTGCTTTTATATTATATATATTTTATTTACTGTATATTTTATTCGATTCTAAATATAAACATGTGCTAACACACTTTCTGCTCTACATAATAGTTCAGCATATCGCACAGCCTCCACACAGTTATTGCCAGCAAAAGTTGAAACGCTTCAAGTTTTATTGTTTTATTACAGATAGGCACTCAACACAGCTTTTACATATCAGTTGGGAAGACAAAGCATGGATATATTCACCAATTGTGCTATTTTATGCAGCTCAACGCAACGCTCTTAACGCAAGCACAAATATTAAGAGATAAAAGTCGTTCAATACATTCGTAAACTAAACACCATCAAGCAAATATATTAGGGAATGACACAGCATAGAAATAAAGCAGACAATAGTTATCAGTAGTCGAATAAGGATCGTGGTCCAAATGCCATACATACCGAGCAAATCTGAGCCGGCCAGAATGCCAAGGCAAAAAATTGTTGTAGTTGGTGATAGTGGTAAGCCAGTTTCCAAAAACGAAAAAAACATTTTAAACATTTTTTGTTCTACACTTTGTCTAAACGTTATTTAAAGCTTTACTGTTTAATATAAATTTATGTTTGAATTTTTTAATTCTGCTTTAATATTTTAAGGATCTGGAAAAAGTTCCCTTATTAACATGATGGTCGAGAACATGGCGGCCCCTGTGTCCGACCGAGCGGTTGGGTGCACATTTGACACACGTCTCTACACGGACTCCCGAGGAAACCAGTTTTTTGACACCGTTGGACTTAACGAAAGATCAAAAAGTTCTGCATTGGATGCTGAACAGAGATTGACAACTTTTTTGGCTTCTTTGAGCGATGGGCTTCACTTGATTATTTTTGTGCACAGAAAGGGACGCATTACAGAAACAACTGTAAAAAATTACAAGATGTTTGTGCGCGATATTTGCAACAGGCAAGTTCCGGTGCTGCTTGCAATATCAGGATGTGAGCAGGACTATAATGAAGACGACTGGTACAATGAAAACAAGGTCAGTTAATTTTATAACAAAATTAGTTAAAAATTGTAAACTAAAACTATTCATGATATATTTTGAACTTCCAGCACCAATTTGATGTCAACAAAATGATTTTTCATGATGTTGTAAGCGGCTGTTTTACTCAAAGTCTTAACAAATTCAATGCCGCGGTTCATTCTGAAATGCAAGAGTGTTTCTTGAAAACAAAAGAAAAAATGCACACTGCCATTAGCAATGAAAAATACTTCATACCCCATTGCTTTGGCAACGTTGACTCATGGTTTTCGCAGGTGCTTCAAATGATACGTGAGGTTCTTGTTAGCTATCATACCGGGTCCAGTCAGTCTGGACATAATCCGGGGCCTAGCGCCACAAATAAATCTGTAACCCCGGTAAACACGAATGACAATGGCAACAATGACAAACTTGTAACATTGACAATGACAAAATCAAGATTTGATGACCTTGTAAAAATCTTAGAATACATAAAAACAAACGCCAAGGACACCAACCGGGATTCTGATGGTTTTGTATTTGTTTAATTTGCATATACAATGCGTAATCCAAATTTGGTCCATAAATAAATATATATAAGCCGCTATATTCAAATTAAAATAAAACATGTTATTTTATGAAGATTTTTTAAAAAGTTATAATTCTGTACAATTTTCTTCACATTCATTCATTTTTATGTTGCGTTTATATTTGCCCAAATTTTTAGTGGGAAGCTTTGTCAACTCAAAACCCTTACGGATGTTGCTCTCTTTGACATGTTTATTTCCATAAAGAACCGTTTGATATTTTACAAATTTTAACAAATTTTTGATAGATGCTATAAGTAAAGTAAAAATCAGGAGAACGTTTGTTATTACTGCATTTTCAAATATTTTTATATGCGGATAAAGCCAATGTATAAAAACTCAAAATTGTCTCCGCGTTTTATAGCAGGTTTCTTAAACTAAACCAGTTGTAACATTATTTCAGATGCGTATTTCAGCCAATTTGGTTATCTTTCACTAAAATTATCCCATTACCCTAGAAGAATGGCCAATCGGGCCCTAAATCGCAATCATTCGCAATCAATCGCAATCGTTCTAAAAATCCAATAAAGCATTGTCATGGATCATATGTGGTTCTGACAAGACGTATTGGAAATTTTTGTATTACCCCAGTGAGATGATCAATATAACTCAAGAGGTAATTATGGCAATGGGGATGATAGCGGTAGCATTCCCCGTGCATTGGGTCGTTTCAGGAGCTACACAATTAAATTTTGGTGGGTAGGATCGTATCTTACTATTTATGCACCAACAATCAGTCGCATTTCACTATCTTCCTTCCACAAGTGCCAAGACATAACGAGACACCACACGTTCCAACACCAGAAAATTGCCAATTTTATTTTAATAATACATTTTGTTTCCAGACATTAAAACTGCTTCGCATAAACATGTTTAGTTTTTCTCTAGTTTCACTACGGAGTTCATTTTTGTACAATATAAAACTTTAAACCCTTCAAAGTTTTTCAATTTAAATGTAACAGAAATCTTTTATATAGTTTTACTGCTGTTAAAGTTATAATATTATATTCATGTCAGTGCACCAGATGCAGATGTGAACGTAAGATTAAGATTATAGCTTGTACTTTTGCACGGACGAGCATATCTTCATGATTGGCATGGATTTTTTATTTTGTTTACTATCCTAAATTACCTTCGTGATAATAATCCGAAAACATTACACTTACAGAATTTATTATGTTACTATCCCACTAAAACATATATTTCTCACACCACGCATCCACGTACTAGCATCCGTGTGTTTACAAATTAAAAATCGTAATCTATTTTATTGTAGTTTCTACGGTTAATGTGCTAAATTTATATGGCGCTATAATTATTTTTTGTATTTCTACAATTGAACTATTCATTAGAAAATTTCATTTTTTATTGATTGAAGGTCAGGTTTATATCTCACGAAGGACCAACATTTCAAGATACACTTATTGTTTGCTACACAGTGTCATATGATCACTATAAAAATG
Source organism: Entomobrya proxima (assembly GCA_029691765.1). Lineage (NCBI taxonomy): Eukaryota > Metazoa > Arthropoda > Collembola > Entomobryomorpha > Entomobryidae > Entomobrya > Entomobrya proxima. The sequence goes on along the minus strand of CM056171.1, from coordinate 48,282,580 downwards.
CAAAAAATTGCAATTTCAAATGCATACGTTGAACTACGGAAGCTTAAAGCTTTTAATTTTAGAATATATTTTATCGTAACCGTAATGCATTATTTACTTGACAAACTTATTTGCAATTTCGGCAGCTTCATCAACAGTTAAATTATGTTTTTCGACTAACTCATTTATCATGGCTTGGCTGTTTGAAATAGGAGTCCAGTTAAACCACCACGAAATGGGGCTAAATATAACTGCTACTACACGCTGCAGCCAGGATTTTGCGCTTCCAAATGACTTTGGGTTTTCAAACTCTGGTGATGTAAGTACCAAGTCCATCGACTCCTTTGTGTTTTTGTAGGCGGCAGTAATTAGTTTTGCGGCACCGCCCTTCTTTTTGCTTACATCGTTAGTAAAACAACCGCTGACCACTTTACAAAATTTTAATCCGCTCTCGTCAAACGATTCCTGTAGTATAAAGTTAATATATCACAAGCATTACTAACTACATGAGAAAGATACTGCAATACCATTTCGTAATATCCTAAGACCTATTTTTTCAGAAGTCACCAATGAATTTATGTGTATCATAATATGCAAAAAAATGCAAATTATTATGTGTTAAGAACTGTGTACCTTGTTTTCTTTGTACCAGCTGTTGTCGGAATCATCATCCCCCTTTTCGAAGCATTCCAGCTCACATCCGGTTATAGCCAGAACTACTGGAACCTTTTTTTCGCAAATGTACTCCACAAATATTTTATAATTTTTTACCATAGTATCTGTAATTCGACCTTGACGGATCACAAATATTAGAAAGTTTACAGAGCCATTTAAATCATGCAAAAGATTTGCAAGATTTCGAATTGCCTTAGCAGAATCCACAGCTCCTTCTTTTGGTTCGTTAAAGCCTGCAGTGTCAAAATATGTGTTGCCAGACTTGTCTTTGTATGGTTCTGCTTTTAGGGTGCAACCTTTTGCCTTGCTTGATGTTATTGCCGTATTATCTCCACATATCATGTTAATAATGGAGCTTTTTCCAACACCTGATATAATCAAAAGAATATCAATTTTTAATAAATATCGATATCACAAGCTTTTTCCAACAAAGGACGATATCCAAATAGGGCCATTTTTGGCCCAAAAATTAAAAGTCGAGTTTTTGCATTGGAATCAAAAAAAAAACCAAAAAGAATCATTTTAGTGAAGGTTTCACGTTGATCTGACCAATATGTCAAAAGTTATGAAGTTTTGAAAATGACGTGTTTGGTGACCTGACTCCAGCTAAAGGTCAGCAACTGAATTTCCTTAAGTGGCCATAACTTTTACACTACAGAACTTTGCTCAAACGTTTAGGGGTCATTCGAGAGACTAAATATTAGCAATTACCATCCACATTTAGTTGTGTGAAAATGCTGTTCTTTCCATGATTTATGGGTGACCCATCATACATGTACACCGAAAAAATGCAGGTGTGTACATTAAAAATCAGTTTGCACCTAAACGGTAGAAGCCACATGTCACCAAAGGTACATCAAAATGAAACACTAAAGTAGGGCTATTAGAAACTCTGTACCCTTGACGAGACTCCTTAGGACTACAGAGAACGGTCCCGTTTTACTCAAAAACTTTGTCAATATTGCACAAAAACCTCCATATTTTTTAACGTATAAAGAGTCATCAGGATCAACACGGTTTCTATCCAAAGACAACAGCCATGCGGGTATCACATTGGGAAGCAGTTTCAAATTTTTAGGAGCAACCTACTCCGCACTCTACATTCACGGAAATGGATACATGGATTTTGGGGGTGTACGTGTATTTATAATTGCAGATGAGATCTTAACATGGTATTTACACTGCAATCAATAAAATTATTTTTTAAAGGCATGTAATTTCTCGTCTATTGAAAAATCTGGTTTTAGCTATGGGATTTAAAACTTTTAATCCTAGAATGAAAAAAATTAAGTTCTCAGTTAGCACTGAGTTTTTTTCCATAGCTAAATGAGTATTCTGGTTTTTATTGAAATAATTAGAATTGCTTGTGCATTTTTATATTAGTGACATACTTAGATGTCATGTTGCACTTGTCCAATTTTATAATACAAACACAACTTGCATTTAGTAAACACTACTTATTGTTTTTGTAATGCTTTACATAATTTCGTGGGTCTACCAGGATCTCTTTTTATCAAGACCTCCAGTTGCTGCTTCTCGAGGAAGACAAAACATCTTGCAAGACATCAATGCTAGCAACATGCTTACAAATGTATTCTTTCAAAAAGTCTACACAGGTTAGTACATTTAAAGTCTGATAAGAAAGATGATTCTGATTAAGAGGTCCTATGCACACGGAGTTTGTGATCTACATAATTTTCAAAGCGTTTCTATTTTCTGATTGACCGAAGAGCAGAAAGCGAGTATGCTGGAGTGTTTTACAAGTGGAGTGACAACTCCGTCACACATTATTATGACAATCAGAGCTAAAAAGCTCAAACAACCTTGCAAGAAAAAAATAAAAAATTTTACGTAAAGACATGGGGAGGAACTAGTGCAATTAAATAATAAAAAATGCATTGGTGATGTGATAGCAAAGAATCATAGTAACATTTATACTGAGGAAGATGCACCATTTGTTGTGAAATACTCTGTACGTAACATTGAACATTGTAAAAATTACCGTGTCTTTGTGTCAATGTTGCGACTAAAAGGTGTAGAACTAGCAACTAAGATTGAATATAAGTACCTAGTTGCAGACTGTGCAGAGTCCATCCCAAATGGTTTTAAAACAGTGTTTGGAAATGATATAAAACGTGTCTACTGCTACTTTTATGTATTCCACAACGTATACAACTGCATCTTCAGTGCATACTAAATGCAAGTTGTGCTTGTATAATAAAATTGGACAAGTTCAACATGACATCTATATGCCACTAATATAAAAATGCACAAGCAATTTTTATTATTTCAATAAAAACCAGAATACTCATTTAGCTATGGAAAAGAACTCAGTGCTAACTGAGAACTTAATTTTTTTCATTCTAGGATTAAAAGTTTTAAATCCCATAGCTAAAACCAGATTTTTCCATAGATCAAAACCTTTTTCTCTTTTTTAAATAGCTAGCATCGGTGAATCGGAATCCGAATACAACTGTGGTGCAAACGAGATATACTATCCAACTATGACGGTATATCTTTCGGATTCTAGAAATTATCAGAATGACGAGACGGGCACGGGAAAAGTGCTTTATCGAGAAGACACAAATAGAAATTCTCTTGAAAAAGTTGCTAAAGATATACGTAAAGGGTTTACCTGGTTAACATCCTTACGTCTCACGTGGATGCTAATAGTCACCTGGTATAACGTTGCACCGGACGACAATTCAAGATACTCTCTACGGAATATGTTTCAGGCAGTGTTAACCACTGATGGAACCAGTTCATTCGTTTTATTTTATTACCACAATATTACTTGGCCAAACAACAATATGTGGCCAAACAAAGCGATAATTGGAATAGCAGAAGGAAGAGCTAAACCCGAAAACGCATATTTTCTTCCCGGCTCTTGCACATGGTCATTGGAGAATATAGTGGATATGAGCAATATTGATGTTCCGGGAAAATTTGTGTTTCAAGTTGATCAGACAACTAGGCATCCTACAATTTATAGGTTCTGCTGGCACACGGAAAATTTATTGAGAAATAAAAACACGGCTAGACGTGTGCATTTTACCCCAAGCATTACTTCAGTGCTTGGAACGTCATCCTTGTTTGTTCACGGCCTGACCTATCTTTGTTTGAATCACATTCAGAGCGTGTCTTGCATCTTTAGACGGCCAAATGGAAAAATAATGGCAAATACAACAGGCGTGGTAAACCCTGGTAACGTAGGAGTGTTTTGCATTAAACCGGATTTAAACGTTCTAGGAAGATTACATATTAATGTTACCGTGGCTTTCTCAGATTGGCACAAATTGTATGCCTGGGGACATATATTTGTTGTTCCAGAAATTCAGAGAAATATTGATATTGAACTGTATGAGTCGAGAGATGACAGACACACCGTTATCTCAGCAAACTGGAACAGCAGTAAATTACAACATCTGCTAAACATGAAGAAAATTCCATTCAAATTACCTGAGCTTTCTACTCATGTGACAGCACAATTTCTTGGATTTACAAAAAACACATGGAAAGTGTATATCTCCGAAAGACTTCCAAATAATGGCACTGGTAGACATAGGCCGCGGAGAGGGTGGGGAGGGTGGTGACAAATCCCCACCTCGAAAAAACGGACGGTGAAATCGTATCGTTTTCACCCCCTCGATTTTGATCTATTCGTATAAATATAAGAAACTGATGTAGTGGGAATTTCACAGTGCCACTGAATGTTACAATTCATAAAATCATATACCCTTTATATTCCCGATTTCAGTTCCATTTTGTGAGCACTAATTGTATCGTATCTACCAAAAAATCATTTTACTTTAGATAACTTGTGTTTTAGTGAATTCATTTTAGTCTTAATTAGTTGCTAGTGCTAGTGTACCAGTTTTGATCGTTGTGTGAGGATTACTTCAAACAGTTAATGGGGAAAGACACTGCTTATGATTATACAACCCAATGGCTTGTGACATTTTTACCATTTCTTTACAAAACTAACTCTTTATCATTTGAACAACTAAACTTTCCACACGCTATACAAAGTAATATGACTGTAGTATACAACGCGTTGTCATGCAATTTCAGATAGGATATACTTTTTCATTGCATGTTTTTAAGTTTAAAATTATAAAATAATTTTAAATTAGAATTACGGCTCCATAAATACATACGCTAAAATTATACAAAAAAGCTAAATTTAAAACAAACAAATCAATTATCATTTAAATCTCATAATTTCTAATGACGCCGAGTTAAGCACAATTTGTGTGCAAATGTTGATTTTAATAAAATATTGCATAAGTTGTGAATTCTTACAACGCTAAAATAAAAAATATTATTCCGAAAAATATTCAGTTCTTCTATATTTGAATTGTAAAAACAGGATTATGATTTTATTCGAGGAAAGTAAGATTTTCGGTTCCCTAATTCATTTTCCGTTTTTAGCCTTAGCTTACTGATTCAATTAATACGCAGCATATTATATGCTAACGTTTTTGTGATAGAGAGTACTGTACTATTGGGTAAAAAACCAATGTTCATTCAAAATTATAGTAGTTTTCATTTTCTGGATTGTAATTATAAAATATTTAACCGGAATTGTGGACGTACCCAAGAACCCTCGATACAAATTAGATAATATAACGTTTGAATAAACGTCATTTGGATTTGACCGATTGTAGATACGAACTGCGCCAAAATGTGTATGTGCTGTTTACGTACTTAGGTGGAACTTTTGCGGACGTGGAAATTCTTTTAAATAGGTCGGCGACGCAATCTCGGGCAACCCGAGTTTCTAAAAAAACCCGAGTTTTCGAGAAAAAATCCCGAGTTTCTAAAAAACCCAAATTTCAAAAAATCCCGAGTTTTCTCTTAAAAATCCCGAGTTTCCCTTAAAAATCCCGAGTTTAGCCTTAAAAATCCCGAGTTTTCTTTTTAAAATTTCGAGTTTAGCCTTAAAAATCCCGAGTTTAGCCTAAAAATCCCGAGTTTACTCTTTAAAATCCCGAGTTTATTCTAAAAATCCCGAGTTTATTCTAAAAATCCCGAGTTTATTCTAAAAATCCCGAGTTTGCAAAAAAACAAAATTTCCCGCAACCCGAGTTGGTACCTGAAATCTTAAAAATCCCGAGTAAACTCGGGATTTCGGGCTAAAAATCCCGGCGACGCCGTCGCCGAGTCGCAAAATAATTTCCATGTCCGAACTTTTGTATTAGTTCTATTGACAGTATTGATCGATAAGGAGCCTAACCTTAACATCTTCACTTACAAAAACTAAGTTACAATGTTAGTTAGAAAATGGAGTAAAAGTGAAAATTTGGTAGTGTCTCTATTTGTCATTGAAATTTAAATTGTATAAAACACGTAGTAACAAGATCTACGAACAACTGAGTTTCAGGTAAGCAATTGTTTCACCAGCTTCACCATTGTAATAAATATCTCTATATACTTATGAAAACCAATTGTGTAGTATTTACTCATCACCGCGTCGTCGTACTATTTGATTTTATATCGGTCGTCAGGAATAAACTCTTTAGTCTTCCCAGGAATTGCAAAACAAATTCAACAAAAAGCTATAAAATATTCTCTACGGCTCGACTAAATATGTCATTTTACTCTAATTTAATGAATAAGCGTGTCATGCAGTAGTCATAGATTTTTCGCTCGTGTGCACTCCTAAGTCTATGAACTTTTACAACGTACAGATCTACATCAGAATTGCTCAACTCTAATCCATCATGGATTTCTTGCGCATAGCATTTTACTGAACTAAAGTTAAAATAGACGGATCTAAGCCGTTGAGTTCCTACAAACCTGCTCAGAATGTTAAAGATAAGTATAATGAGTTTTGGTTGTTGTTTTTTAATTTGCCCCCTAAGTTTATTACTTTAAATGACAGCAAGTTCGTTGCTACCGAAATCGGCAAATTTTCGAGTGATGCTGTATGTTAAACTTTGTCTTGTGACTTTTAAAGCACGATTCAGCAAGCTAAATATCTACAACAATTGCAAGGATTGATACCATCAAACTTGTCGCTAATAAAACCATTAAACTTCACAGCAAAACTTAAAATAATAACTCAACCTCTTTGATTATCTTTAATACTTTATACTAGTTCCAAACAATTTCAACATTAGAGGAATTGCTGATGAACTGGATTTTTGTGGTTTTTTTCTTTTATTTGATATAAGCTATACTAACAAGAATTTAACGTAACATTTAAAGCCTAATGCAAACCAGCGCTAGCTTATGCTAACAATGTAGTAAATTACGGTAACCACGCAGGTATAAATTTTCTAAAAAAATATTTTTCCACTAACGTTTCCAGATATGCTTTACCGTTTTTGCCATGGCATATACGTCAAATTGTTCTTCAGAGTCAATTTGTTTTAAACTTAAACAGTCAACTTTCCCTTAGTCAAGTTATATTACTGATATCATATGATCATATGTGTACCAAGCATTCAAACCACTATCATTCACTTATGGGCCCCTTCATATTGCATACAATAGTGTTGGCATCAAGAAACTGAATATACTTGCATGCATAAAAACGAATGAAAACGTTATTAAACTACAATTTAAGTTATATTTTTACAAACCTAATTTCTTCCCCGAGAATGAATAAAATGACAAATGGTCAGCTTTCCGGAATAATCGATTTTTAGCGGACAAAAAATATATATGAACTTGTCACCACCTCATCAAAATGCGTTCCGCGGCCGGTGCTGGTAGAATAAAATATGACCGTGAAGCTGTAAGCACTAAGTTTGTGCTTGATAACGCGCAAACAATACTGCGAGCGGTTTCTATTACAATGGAAACGCCTTTAAGTGCTGGGTCTCTGCTAAAGGAAGACTATGTCTCGGAAATATTTGTATTACGTCCCACATTGACATTTGCTCGTTTCAAAATTATAAGCCCCAGCTTTGAAAATGTACATGACAAACAATGTCAAGAATGGTATGACAACGAAATCTCGGCAAAAAATCAGGCATTGCCATGCCCTTATTACCAAATTCAAGCGAGAATGGATTGGCGTTTTCATCAAAGCAGTTTATCTGCTACACAAGGAGAAATGAATCCGCTAAATTTTACTGTGTACGTGCAAAGCGTCCCAACTCTATCAGGAAGTCAGTGTGCTTACAATGATAACGGAGAACTTGTGCTTAAACCTCCCTACGGAGGTAGTCCAAACAACCAAAATAATTATTGGAACTATTATCGCTATGACATCATTCCGTATTTGGACTGTTGTGTGTTGAGTCACCGCAAAGAAGACAATTGCAAGCGATATTTTATGAAACTGAGAAGGCCATATCAAACTGCTCATTATGCATTTCCTGTGCCGTTTCGAGCCACTGGGGCTACTCAAATAACAACTTTGGATAAAACCAGGTATTTGCTAAATGCACTTGGTGCATTCTGGCTGGCGACGTTTGGGGACCATTTATTTCAGATTTCAAGTTTTTGTGGAGAAATTTGAGAAATCAAAACCCGAGATTACAGCAACGGTTATAACTAGTGCTGTTATAACATTCGAAGTTTCAGATGAAGATGCTGAAAATAAAATTCAGGTTTCGGCACATTCGGACTATGGTTTATTAATTTGGTTGAATGGCGTCCCACTTAACTTTTATTTTAATGAGGTTTCAAACGAAACCGGGGCCATTCAAATGCCTCTCATTTTGTACGAAACTTATTTCACAATGTTTTTGTACAGCGCAAGTGAAGCTAAGATTGTTATTCAGAATGGTCTTTCTGTAAAATTTTGCGTGACTTCACAAAATAGATCGCTAGACATTATTGGTTCTGTTTCAAATCACATTTTGAGCGTCATCAAAGGACTAATTGGCAAAATGCCAGAAAACTTTGTCAATGAGTCGAACAATTTTGAACAACGGGTTGAAAGCTGGAGGGATAATTCTGCAGAAACAATTTTGGAATTTCCAACCAAAACAGTGAAAATAAATATGGATGGTCACTCAAGTGCAAAAATTAATCAACCTAGTCGTGTTGAAATTCTAAATCAAGTTCCCATCCCTATTGCGGTTTTTTGTAATGAGAAGGAGTTTTGGTGTTTTTACCTTTTTTGGGGCACCTTTTCCGATTTTCGTCTAAATTGGTGTATATGTACCCTCTTGAATTGTGATTTCAAAAATAGTATTATTTTGGTTCCAGGGTGACGATATCACTGAAAAATTGTTGACAGAATGTGACGATTTCATGGTATTCGACGAATACTAGGATTTTTGAAGTTTTTTGAATATAACTTTTGTGTCCATCAAAATCAGGAAAATCGCCGGGAGGGCCATCCTGATATTTTTAATGCTTGTTTCAAAAAACCAAACCGCAAGCAAAAATTCCGTTCCATGGTGGAGATATTTGGAAAAATGTATGGACAAGTATACCAACCTTGACAGAATCCAACGTACCAAAAGTGACCGAATGCTGTTTCCGTCTGCTTTATCCAAACTGTCTGGTTGATATACCATATTAAAGCCGATGTAAAACTCTAGGATCGTATTTCTCAGTTTTTTGAAATATGGACTTGCAAGAAAGTTATGACCACAATTGCAAAGTGATGCAATTTTGCACAAAATGAATGGTTTGACTAATTTGGTCATAACTTTCTTGCAAGTCCATATTTCAAAAAACTGAGAAATACGATCCTAGAGTATTACATCGGCTTTAATATGGTATATCAACTAGACAGTTTGGATAAATCAGACGGAAACAGCATTCGGTCACTTTTGGTACGTTGGATTCTGTCAAGGTTGGTATACTTGTCCATACATTTTTCCATATACCTTCACCACGGAACGGAATTTTTGCTTGCGGTTTGCTTTTTTGAAACAAGCATTAAAAAAATCAGGATGGCCCTCCCGGCGATTTTCCTGATTTTGATGGACACAAAAGTTATATTCAAAAAACTTCATAAATCCTAGTATTCGTCGAATACCATGAAATCGTCACATTCGGTCATCAATTTTTCACAGATATAGCCACCCTGGAACCAAAACAATACTATTTTTGAATTCTCCATTCAAAGGGGTACATATACACCAATTTTGGCAAAATGCTCAAAAAAATGGTAAAAACACCAAAACTCCTTCTCAATAACAGCGAAAATTGCATGGTTGATTATTAGCTTACAAACGATAAGGATTTTACATTGAATACAAATAGGTCATACACAACATTTTTAGAAATGGCAAGCATTGCAAATACTTTTGTAACTCCAATGCAATGTAAAAACCCTGATGAGATTGCAAATGGTAACGCTATTCAAACTAGTTACGCTTTTATAGGATCAGAGCTACAGTATACTTGTGAAGATGGGTATAACTTGCGTATAACAAATGCTTCCACTGGAACCATTATATTCGGTAATATACTGTTTACTTGCGTACCAAATGAACTTATTGTCTCCACAGCTGACCTTGATCTATTTCACAATGCCACATGGGTTGACTTTGAATCGTGGAAAAGCATTCAAGATTTTAGAATTGAATGTTTGGTTAACAATACAAAGTCAACCAGTGTTGTAGCAATAACAATTGAACAGAGTGTTGAAGGTGGAGGAAATGGAAGTGGTTGGATGGTTATGGGAACTACTCTGATAGCCATATCAATTATTATGTTAATTGTAAATCTGATGGTATCATACCATATTTCGAACCGTCGCAGAATGGCAACGTCTCAAACTGAAAATGCTGGAGAAATCAATTTGCGGGATTTGGAAATCAATAGGGATCAGTGAATGTTTGTTTGAAAAACATGCAATAGTTTTGTAAATATTTTTTTGTTATATTAGGATAATATTATTGGCGTATACTCGCCGTTTTCATTAATCAATTATAATGTTAGCAGTTGAACTATGTATCGGTTCTTAAGTCAGCAAGAATGCATTGACATATAATAAAAATGCTGTAAACCAATTTGCGAAGTTTTGAATGGTCCATTTTCATATTTGTATAACTTTCAGTTATAAATAAAATAAAATATTAACAAACGTTTTCCGTCCGCCTTTTCTTGGTTATGTTTTCGGTTTGGTGTTATAGTCCTGTTTTGTAGTAACCGATTTTGCACATTCTGGTGGTAAATTAACTTTAGCCTTTTTATTTATATTCCAAACAAAAACATAATATATATTTTATATTTGAACTGAAAGTATCATAAATCATATATCAAACTTAGCAAAAATGTTTCATCGTCGAACAAAGTAATTCCAGCTGCGCTTGCCTATTACTTCCAACTATTCATTACAGCAATCCGTAAAGTACAGCGCACTTATACAGGGAAGGACATTTTTTTCGTTTCCCATAACTTCTCTTTGAGAGATTCAATCCATTTGATTAATATGTGTTTGTGTAGAGTAGTTAATTGCTGTTGTGGGTGCCAAGTTTTGTCGCATTTTGTGTCGCTGTACTACGAGAAATTAACAAAAAGTGTCTAATTCAAAGTGTTGAAAAACCTAAGGATAGGTCATTTTCTAGCACGCAAAATTTGTTTTAATTCTTTCTATATCTCACCAATCAGCCTTCAAATCATCTTAGTAAGATACGCTAAAAATACTTTTTACATGTTATTTCAATGTTACATGTATTTACATACCGACACCCTGGTTTTGAGTAATTCTGTTATCCAAAATAAATGCAACAAGTAAATATTATACTAAATGCTATAAAACGGATCACAGAATGACAAAAAGAATTGTACTTTCATGCATCGTTACAAACAATGAAATTATTTATATAGCACGTAAATCCTAAAAATCGTTGAAAAACGTGATTCTGCTGCTTGTTTTTATAAAGCTTCAGTTGTTCACGCTGGTCTGTAATGTAAGATTCCTTTATCGTATCACCTTATATTTTGTTGCAATAGCATAAATTAACATCCTACTCACTTAATCCTCCTATCTGAGGAATAATTTGAATACTACAGTCATGTTTATAATTGAATGACGTTGAAAAGGTGCAATCAGTGAGCTAACTGACTCAAAAGCTTACAAAAATGGTCATAGTACTCCTACAAAATATTTTCTTGTAAAAAATACATGAAGTGACATTAAAAGAAACAATTTATTTGAGTATTCATTTAACTTTTGTAGTATAAACAAAATCTCATAACCGTCTAATACAGACTCTAGACTTCTTAATTCGTAGGTTTGTTTAACAAAAACGGACATTCAATTTTGTACGCTTTAGATAGCCTTACAACTTTGAAGGGTGACTATTAAAGTGTTTGTGATTTATTAAGGTTAAAAAGCTCCAACCGATGAGGCAGATCAAACTGGAATTTTCTTTGAGGCGAGAACAATGGAAGTTGATAGAAGTTTACAAAAATGCATTCCTTCTGTATTAGAAAAAAAGAATTAGATTAGAGTAGATAAGTGCATACATACGCATGTTCTGGTATACCTGAAAATTTGCATTGTCGCTTGCTTGCTGGAAAATGCTTTGCTGATGTATTTCCAGTTTGACTTTCTGGTAATATTATTTCATTTTATTAAGTATCGCTAAGATACTTGATAATATTGTGTTCCGGCCGTCCGTCCGGCCGTCCGTCCGTACGGCCGTATGCGTTTTTCTCAGCAACGGCTGCACCGATTACAACCAAACTTGGTATACAGATACTACAGTACATCGGGCACAACCCTATTGAATTTCAGGTCAATAGGTCAACTTTAGGTTAGAGGTCACAGCAATTTCACAACTTTTCATAATAGAACCTATATCGTGCGACACATGATTTTAGGTCAGTTTTTGACCAGAATTACGAATTCACAACAAATTTGTTAAAATTCGTCCATTAAGGCCCTGATTCAGGACCTTAACTGCCAGATACAGCAGTTTTACAGCGTACATGCTGTGCGACACGTAATTGAACAACCAAACTTGGTATACAGACACAATAGCACCTCAGTAACAACCCTATTGAACTTCAGGTCAATAGGTCAACTCTAGGTCAGAGGTCATAGCGATTTCAAAACAATTCATAATAGAACCTTATGCATGCGACACATGATTATAGGTCAGTTTTTTACCAGAATTACGAATTCACAACCAATTTGTTAAAATTCGTGCATTAAGGCACTGATAGAGCAGTTGTACAGCGTACTTGCTGTGCGACACATGATTTTAGGTCACTTTTTGACCAGCATTACAAATTTACAGTCGGTTTGTAAAAATTTGTGCTTTAAGGTCCTGATTAAGACTAATTGCGATACTTAACTATGTGCATGCTTTTGCAATTTATTTGTTACATTATCCCAGTATTGGCCCGAAAATAACCAAAACTGTTTTACTTGCGTTTTAAAGGTGGTTGAATATTGTTGTTGCTATACGACTTGTTTTTGAACTTTGCTGCAGAACTATTTTAAAATACTATTGGGATGAATGTATTTAACAATAGAACTCTGCTCCGCTGTTGAAAAGCCACAAAGATGTTCACAAAGTTTTGAATAAAAACGCAAATGTTTTTTAGTATGGTGAAATATAAATGGTAATATGCCAGGTGGCTGAAAGAGATACAAGAGCTGTGCAATGGAAAATTACCAGAATCCTTCTAAAAATAAAAGGATTTTATTTTATGTTTTTGAAGTTGCATACAAAACCCTCCGGATAGTTTGTTTAATAAATAGGAAATGTATGGTGAACTTGCATTAATCTTTATGGTGGTACGTTTTAAGCCGCTTAAATTATTGAAAAACGTTGTAGTGAAAAGTCTGCAGCTTAAAATTTGTATTGAGACGTACAAGAAAGGCCACGAATAAATATATTCAAGTAATACTTCTGGTACTTGCTCTTGCATATCCAAACCCTAAGGAGTATCTGTAATTCTTAAACAATAAATGAATTATGCGTATAAAAAGCTTTCGTTCAGCTTTTTTGACAACTCTCCCGATAGTTTGATTAAGAAATATATGCTTAGCATGCATCAATCTTTTTGGTGGTTCGTTTAAGCCGCTTAAATTATTGAAAAATTGTAAAATGAAAGGTACGCAGCTTAAAGTATTTGTGTATTTGTAAAGTGAGACGTGCAAGTATTTAATACTTCAGGTACTTGCTCTTGCATATCCAAAACGTAAGGAGTCTGTAATCCTTAAACAATATATGCATATGCGTACAAGAATACCTAATTTAACTTTTTTACTACTTAAGCTCATTATTTCCCAGAAATGTTACCAGCAAGTTTGTTCTGAGCCAAATTTCGTTTTAAGTGTTTTAAAAAAACTTTCTGCTTGAAAGCTTTTGGTTTATGGTATATTTTGGAGCTTTTACAATTACCACAGTTGTGCTTTTGCATTCAGCAGAGGAGCGAAAAGCACCCGTTCTAGCTTCCAGCACAAGTTCTCCAGTTTAAAGTTAATTTCAAACTAATTTCACTGTACTTCCAGCATTTAGTTATTTACCTGTGATTTTCATCAATTTATTAACATACACACAAAAATCTTGGAAAATTGGAAAGAGTTTTTTCATACTGCAGATAGCAATTCCACCATGTCGGAATTGGAGGCAATCGAATCGTTCACTGGAACTGTCAGACAGACAACCAATTTGGATGGAAATATCCTCTTGGCACTTTTTCCCAATGAGGTTTGTTAAAAGCGACTATGCATAGTTCAATAAAGGTTTATTTTAAAATTATTTTATATTTATTCTATTTTATTACAGATCTGGCTGCAAGTGTTTCACAAAATTAGCCACCCTGATGATCTATCAAATATTGAAAAATCTTCACCTTGGTTTAAACTAGTGCTACAGCTTCTAAAAACCAAGATCCTGTTTCCAGACGTGGTAAAAATAATGGCCACCAAACGATGGTATCCAGGAACTTCTAAGGAAGTACGTCAGGTTTTGTTAAACTGCCGGCAGGTTTGTCATACTTGGAAAACTGGAGTGGACACGGTTTTAAACCGTTTTTCCACAAATTCGCAACTGATTAAACCCTACCGTGTTAAACCATCTGACCGAACGTCTTTGGGAATTGTCACAAAGTTCGAGAACAGAGAGGACGTCGTAAGTTTTTTGCAACGCTTTGGTGAAGCTTACGCTTCCAAAAACAGAAATCCGTTTCTTGGCGGCAGAGTTGACGTTAATTTTAACCGTCGGGAAAATGGAACTGATTTTACTGAACCACTCCTGCAGATCTTGCGCATGTATGGACACCACATTCTGAGCTTTCAAGCAAAAAATACTACCTGTTTCACTCTAGTACTACAAGATATGTTACACCTTATGCCAAATCTTGAAGAACTTAATATCCAACCCGACCCTTCGATTTGCAGAGCAGAATATTTGGTCATGCGAATGATTATAAAATCATGTGTATTTGCAAATCCGATTTCTCTTCAGCGTTTAAAACTATTGCAAATGCCAGCATTTGTTTTTAATGCACTTTGGCATAGTTACTCTCAACTGACAATTCAGAAAACAACAAAGGATCTACCGTACCCACACCAGATGCCAAAGTTGACCAAGCTTTCCCTTTACCTTACAAGTGATGAAAGTTCGATTCCTCTTGAAACGACAAACATTACCTGGTCGTTAACAGAGCTAGAAATTCTAGTACACTCAATTAATTTTGACTGGCAAAAACTGTTTCACATTGTGGAGAATCGATGGGCTGCTACGCTGACCAAGTTGAAAATAGAAATTGAAGACCCATCAATAAGAGCGTTACCTTGCTTGAATCTACCTACTCTTAAATTACTGGTCCTCCATTCAACCTCCTCTGTTTTATTGGATTTTATTTTACCAATGAGCAACTCGTTAGAGCATTTGGAAGTAACGCATGTGTTGTCTAGTGCACAAAATCATGACATTGTTCAATATGAAAGAACTCTAAGGTTCTACGCGTTCTACAGAGATCTGACGGAATCAAATATTTGGCTGTTGTTTCCAAAATTGAAGGAATTGCATTACTATGATGCGTATGTTGGACACCGTCATATAACTAAGCAGCATTTTCAGGATACTGAATACGGCACGCTAGATTTTTTTACAGCTGGCTTGGTGACTCTTCAGGGTAATGATAGTGATGATGATGATAGTGATGATAATAATAGTGATGATGATAATAGTGATGAATTTGATGATATTATTTCAGAACTTTTAACGCACGAACTAAATTTCCAAATAATATAGTGGTCACTGATAAAATAGTTACGCAGTGCAAATGCTTTTGCACATTTTGAAAAATCAATTATGCCTTTTATAATATTTAAAATAAAATAAACAGTGTCAAATTTATCAAGTTACGTTGATTCATACTAAAAAGGAAGACAAGAACCATACGAATTGGGAATTATAGTGCTTGATTCTACAAAATTGTTTGCTATAATTGTGTCAATCTTTACCAAACCACTGAAACTCGGTAACTCAAAATGTTTAAACAATGTTTTCTATGTAGCTGATTGCCGAGTATACGATATTTTGGTTTTTGGATAATCGTATTACATAATTGAATCCAGTCCAGTGGGACAGTATGCTGAATTATAAAAAATTTGGGGTATAGTATAATATGTATATATATTTTAAATGTAGTTAGTATTAAATATAAAAAAATAATAAAACACATTTCATGTATTAATTTGATAATAGCACGTCCCTATCTAGAGTTTATATAAATTATGTATTTCCGAAAAAATATTTTAGATTGAGTTTATTCATAATCGCTTCCAAGAGTTTTTACTTATTATATATATAACCTAAGATTATATAAGGGTCATATTTTTGAAACAGTCAGTCACAACTGCTTAGCACCATTAAGGAGGTTTCAAAAACTCCAACTCTTTTTCATATTGTTTGTTTGATGTCCCAATTTCTTAAAATAATAAATAGTGTAGTTTCGGACCCGATTGGAACTACGCGCTTGTGTGACACTGAATTTTACTCAATCAAGTTCTGATCAATCTCAATTCTCAAAAGAAGCTATACAAAAATGTGAAAAGTGTGGAAACTCGAAATGATATGTTTAAAACTATAAAATCCGCAAATGGAATATTAAAAATAAATTAAGACACCCTTATCCGGAAATTAAGCATTTTGGGAGCTTAGATATTTAGAAGATCTTGGCAAGCTATAAAAAGTGTTATGATACAATGAAGTTTTCTGAAACATTGCTTAGAATAGTTGGAAAATAAAGCTTGTAAACTATCGCCTTTAACCCACCCGGCGTTCTAGCCCCACTAATAGGGGGGAATTGGCAATCAACTTTTTATATACGTTTGTTTGTTTGTATTAATCAAAAAATACAATTGGCCGTTGTAATTGTAATGGGAAGATATCTCCGGAAATAACAACTTGAATAGGAAATTTATTAAAATATAAATTAGTGGATCAACAAGAATTTGCGTTGGATGAGTTTAGCATACCAAATATGAAACTTTATTCCAGGCGTTTATTCCGGCCAGGCGTCGTGAAAGAAGTTTATCAAATGTAAAAACTTATTACGACATAGAGTTTCTAGAACGAAAGTTTTCCAAGGAAGCTAATCAAAGCTTAATTCAGTTGGATGGTTACTGTCAGTGAGAAGCTTTTTGGATAAATAATACTCATGAAATTACTCAGCAGTTGTGGCCTTCGGAAAGAGGTTGATTTTGAATGTCAAACCAGGTTAACTCAGTGCTAAAGGAAGTTGAAAATGTGGAAAGTGTGGCTGCTCATGTGCACCTGGAGATTTTATTAAAAATGACGAAAATTCAAAGTTGTATTATATGCCGATTTCATGTCAACGAATAGCAATTCAGAGAATGATAAAAATGCTATCAGTAAGAAACTCTGCTATTCCTGTATTTTCTGATGATATTCAGTTGTAAATTTATTAAAAACCGATCATACAATTGCTAGAGAAAATAAACTGAAAGTTTAAAAATATCGTAAAATGCTAGTAATAAAAGATACTCATATTATATTGAATTTTTTAAAATGAATTCGAAATTGGAAGAAACTATGCTGAAAGAGGAGCAGACAAGCGAGTGTCAGCCAAACTAGATAAACAAACAACATTAAATTAGTAAAAATTAGCCGGAAAAGATAGCACAAAGTATCACAAATGAAAATTTTTAAGTTCAAATAAGGTTTATACCTGATTTTTATGACAGTTTAGTGTTTGTCATCTTTGTCATGCTCATCGTCCATCTTAAAGGAAACTTCTCCAAGTGCAGCAGTTATTAGAAGGATTGCAATTCCTAAGTATGCAAGCAAATTCATGATGGTTGACGGTAACAATGGTGGATTGAAACTTTTTTGTTGACAAAAAAAGAATACTCCCAGATTAAAAACAGAATGATGTGGAACTAGAACTGACAGGTATAATGGTGAACGGGAGCGATTATATAAAAAACGATAAAGTTGACTGATACTGAAATACCAAAATATTAACGACTCTATGATGTTCTTAAGGCTTTGTCTGGTTTTGTACCGACTTCCATTGTCTGCATGGTTCATTTTATTGATGAACATGATGTCATCAAAACCCAAGCTCATCTTTAATGTCCTTCCAACCTCTGACATTGTTATTCACTATAACTTGATTCTTTAATATAACCTTTTATTTATTTATTTACCTTGGCTGGCGCCGGCACGTCTGCTCCAGTTCCAGAATGTTTTCTCCGGACTTTGGATTCTACTCAAATTTCAAGATAAATCAAGTATTTTATCCTGTTTCCTTACCACGTTTCACGATAATAACTAGCCTGTAATTTCAATGTCTGTAATTTCTATGAAAATGTACTATGCTTTTATTTTTAATGCTTTCATATTTTAATCGCTTTACAAGCATATTATTCAGGTGTTTCTGTTGATGAAGGAGACTTCGGCAACACCAAAAGTGTATTTGTCTTGGATCGGATTCCAGTTAATGGCTTATCATAGTCAATCAATGGAGTAGTCATCATAATAATAATACCATTCATTGAGTAGGTTTACGTACGTTTTTTGTGGATGGAGTGGCGTGTGAGCTCACAAAATCACAATGATTTATAGGATATAAGCTGCGTAGTATCGTCAACTTGTCATTTTTTACCATCATGGTATGCTCGGCTTTAGTAACGTGGTTTACAAAGGCATTTCCACTTCATCCATTTGAAAAATTATGGTGACAATTTTTTTTGAAATCCCATAAGATCAATATATGATTTGCATCTTGATTAATACCATCATCACTAAACAAGAGCTTTTTATGAAATGGCATGGGCAAATTCCAGCATCTCAGGTTTTTAAAAATGTAGCAATAGTTCTGCTAGTAGTATGAAGGCTTATAAATAACTTCGAAATATGTTCAGAGACTCGACTATAATATTTAAAAATGTCAAAAGATGAAGTTACAGAGCTTCTTTTTCAGAAACCTGAACTTTTTTTCTGACCATCTTTGATTGGACTCAAAACCTGTTAACTGATAACATCGCATATTTTAGTAAGCTTTTCATTATGACTATTTCCAAAAAGCTTCAAAAATTCGGAAAGACGGAAAATGTTAACAATTTGTATATGGTCAGCAGGACAACCAAAACTTTTTTGTGTTTTAGTTTTTTTGCAATCAAACCTTGCAGATAATTTTAAAAGTGCTTTGGCTATTTCCAGTTAAAATATGAGCTTCCGAGAACTTTCAGTGCCAATTTGGCAGACATTTCTCGCAAAATTGCATTTTCAAACATTTTGACAATTCATTATCACGGCCATAAGTTAAATTCATCAAAAAAGTCATTAAAAATTGCTTTTGCTTCGTTGAATATTTATCTCGCACAGCGTCCTAAAAATGACCAGAAAACCGAGTAACACATCGGTAGCACTTTTTGACAATTTTGTGAAATCAAAATTCTAGCCTTATTTTTGCAGGTTAATTTTAGTTATGACCATTGGCGAAGAAGCTACCGTTTTTGTTGTTTTTCATAGACATAAGCAATCATAATAAATAATATTATCAAGCTCACAAACATAATATCATCAATATAAATGTGAAAACGGGATTAAAAGTGGTAAAATTCTTTATTTGCCGAGCTTTCGACAACACACGGTCATCTTCTTCAGGGCATTAGGTTCAATTTCATATCATCACTTTAGGTTCAATTTCATGTATAATATCATGTGCACCCGATCCAGTGACAGGGAAGAATAAACGACGCTAAAATGCATGAAATATAATGTCGTACAATGCACAATAGATTATGCGATCAATTTTAAGGAAATCCTCAAGCTGTAAAGAAAACATCATCACAAGACAAAAACAGAAGGTTTACAAAATTCAGACATTACTAAAACATAATCTGGCAGCAGTGGACTATTTTCAGTACGATGCCATGTATATTTTCTGTATTTCAAGTTATATACTCCGATGTTAACGGACAACAACAAAAGGATTTAAGACTGGCAATGAAACTAAATGAGGAAACTAATTTGCTGGTATTCGACTTGAAATTTTCACCAAGTACAAAAACGCTTTCAAAGCCAAGTTTTACTCACGAGGAAATTGCCGGTGGGGTTTTGTTATTCCAAAAGATTTTGGGGATAAGGAGTTTCTGCTAAAGAATCAAATTTTTGAATACTGTCTGAGGGCCAGTGAGGATGGAATACCTAGGTAAATGTTGAGGTGATAAATGGGGATAGATGTCCTGAGAATAATAAGGCGTACCGCTGGAAGTTTGTGGAGGTAAAAGAAGACCATGAAAAAGATGGAGAGGAGGACACTGAAAATGGTTTGGATGAGAAATTCCTTTCTGGGGAATCGCTGGTATTTGATGGGGTTTCCAAAGACGAACTATAAATTTTTACTTATGAGCTGTTTGTTTATGTACTCATTTTTTGCAATTCTCACTTTGATGTTTTTAACTTAAATATTTTATATTGCTAAGTTTTGTACGCATTTTGTATCTTACTTTGCCAGTTTATTTACAAATTAAAACTAATTACAACATTATGCATGCATAATTGTGAAATGAAAATAAAATGTCTTCCGAAAAATGATAAAAGAACAAAAGAGATAAGCAATGTCGTTCAGTGTATTCAGTACATGGGTAAAAGCACACATTAGGATGACTTGTAGTAAACTGGCATGCAAGAAAAAAATCATACATTCACATACCATTTTGCGTTTAGCTCGGCATGCAAAGTGCAATAAAATGTGTTAAGATACTTCCATTCATTTTCTTATCATACAAGCATAATATTATGAGCGAGCAAGTAATAAAAAATAATTAGTCTGAAAAAGAGTACAAAATATTTCAGAGCTTTTATTTGTGCAAGAGTGGTTTCCAGTAACCGCTTTTCTAAATGTGACAATAATGAAATCTCCAACCCAATAAACATTCTAATAATAAAGACAGAAAACCAACGGAAACTGATAAGTCATATCAACCAGAGTTGTGTATGCTTCTTCCCTTTTACTCAGTACAAACGCTAGTGAGTAGTCACACTAAGCAGTAATTGAATAACCTTTTATAAATCCATAGAAAATTATTGAAATTTTCTTTCATTTCAGTTTTAGTGCAAATACATGGCAACTACTTTTAGCAGTTAAACAAAGTTTAAATGTTTACACGTACATAAAGAAATTTTAAATTACGAACAAGAAGAAACTTGTAACATCACAGAAAACCATCCCTGCAAAATACAGGTCGTTTTCCTTGAGTTCAGCAAACACAGTTTTAGGAAAATGGAGTTCTTGGAAACAGAAAATATTGCTACATCGTTATCATGTAACGCACATTTTAGAAGAAATTTCTTTCCGGCAGCAAATCAAGTCTCTTGGGAAAGTGGATAGTGCCCAGCATTCACAGAGGTTAAGTCAAAGTTAAAATTATGTATTGCATATAATCATGGAAAATCATAAACTTTCATAAACAGAAACCACAAATATAGTAAGTATAGGAAATTGTTTTAGGTATTACTAATAGTCATTAGGCTCACAATGGGATGCAGGAAGCTTACAACGTGTAATGGAAGGGTTCTGGAATTGACTAGAATATTTTGTTCGTCGTTCCTGAGAGAAAAGATGATGCAACAGTGTCACGAGCGTCACTACTTTGAAACTAAACGTTTCCTGTCACCGTGTGGAATCAAGCTCGAGATCGTCGGAGTTCTCAAAATGGTAAGTATGTGCATACATACAAGTTTTTGTGGTAAGCTTGTCATTCGTCAATTTTCTTTAAACTATGCCTATGCTAATGATGATGAGAAGAAAGACAGGAATACGTTTATAAAGAATGCAGCTCCTATAAAGTAGGCTTTTTCTTACGCTTCCTTATGATCGTGCAATGAGTAGTATATGACAATCACACACTTTTGTGGCTGGTGATACCTATCTGTGTTGTATTGTCTGAGTCTGCGCTGGAAGCCTCTTTTTCTTAGAAGCAACAGGCAAATCACAAGAATGCGCAAAATGCGAGACATACTTCCTTTATCAATATCTTGTCAAAAATTACACGGCACTTGATTACGTGGACATAAGTAAAAGCCAATTTTCAATAATTACTAAAAACTGCAAATTATTTTTTATTTTGAAACCTCTGTTTGTAAAGTTCGGTGATTTTACCAGTTCTTGTATAATTAATACATAAAAAAATAAAAAAAGTGATAAAGATATTTAGTTTTAGTATTTTTTTCTTGGAAAATCCAAACGTCCACCCGTAATAGAGTATTTAATTTCAAACTTGCTTCGGTTAGTTTTAATTTTTAGTCGTGTTTATTTAGCGGAACAACGAATTATAGATACAGACAATTTTATAAGTGGAGTAATTTATGTCTTTCTTCTTTCATTTTAGTAAAACTTACTGGTTGGTATTTCATCTCTAATTCCGATATCCATCTGCCCAACCATGAAGCTTTGTCAGCACGAAACACTAACCATGAATAAGCTTTGGTAGGCATAAAATTGAAAATATACTGTTTCAGTTTTCAAAACTAACTTTCCAATTTTTCTGTTGCATTTTAGGGAAAAGGAAATCAATGACAATAAAAAAGTTTGGACCGCAACAAAGCTTTTTCTTCTGGCTATTTGCGTTGTCACAACGTCAGTTATTATCTGCCAACTTCCACTGCACCGTCCAAAAGTGGGTTTTGATAGGAATTTATATCTGTCGATTGAATTCAGTGTGGGAAACACTTCTTTGCACACTCACAAAATCGAAAATGGACAAACAATGGTGGGACTTTACGACCAAAGAAAGTAAGCAACTCAACACCATGCTTTTCGTGTAAAAGCGTTCAAATTATAATTTGTGAGATGAAAGAATTCATTATTTTTATTTTATTTTACAGATTATTCTTAGATTTTATTCCTTACCAGATACTCTTAATGTGTTCGACTATAATCTTCGGATTTATTTTTATACTTGTTTGGATTCGTGTGGCTACGTTTGTGTTTTCTGCTGTTTTAATTTCTTTTGTTGTTGGCTTTTCCATGAAATATTTGTCAAATGGACAGTTTTTTGAAAAAGATAATCAGTAAGCGTAATTGTAGTATCAAAGCAAGTTAAGAGGACTTACGAGCTAGCTTTAAAAGTGTAAAATTACCAACAAACACAAAATCAGGTTAGAAGTAGTCTTGAAATATAATATGCGTGGTGTAAATGTCATGACAACTCAACTATAATATATCTGAAGATTGCATGGCTCGCCTTTTACTTAAAATCTTGCTGAATGACTCTGTGTGTAACAAAAGGCTAATTTGGCATCTTATGTTAATTGAATGCTAATTCGAATCTCATTATTTGCAATATTTTTAATAATTTGTAAATTGGATAAGCATTATCGAACGATTTGTTAACATTTATTTTTGTATGTTATTTACTTTGTGCAATAAAATATTCCATTAGAATCACTTTGGCTACAAGTAAATTTTGAGTTTTCTCTTACACATTAACTGGGGTTAAACTGAAAGTAAAATTTGCATTTCTGGAAATAGCCTTCATCATTTCTCATATCCATTTTTCATATGCATAATTTGTATATTTACTTCTGCGTCAATTAAAGTCAAACATTACCATGATTACAATGTAGTTTTCTTTTTATTTCTATTTCCTTTGTATTTTGCTAAATATTTTAAACCATTTCTTTTATACTTCTGTTTCAATTTTATGTACTAAAACGATAATAAAGGGTTAGTATTTGTTATGGAGACATTTTTGGAATTGTGATATTTCGGAGCATATAAGATTTATTGAGCTACAATATTTTTTAACACTTAGTACAACTAATAGTTAACAATATTAACATAAATTAAGATTATTTGGTGCCTTTGTATCCAGTGCTGTAAAGTTCTCGTTCGGCGTATGCTAGAACCCCATATCCCGATTTTCCCGATCATGCTTCCACTTTAGTGGTGATACTTTTCCAAATAGTATTGAAACCTTGGGGTAAACTGTGTGGGTTTTGTAGATTGGACTACCCTGCCTTACATAAATCCCAAAAAGTTTCGATACCTCTTGCCAGTTGAATATTAGGAGCATGTTTTGATTTTGGTCAAAGTCTAAGAAAGTTATTTTTGTAAACAAATTGGTGTCTAGATCTTGCTCGCTGCTCCTAAACCTTGACTGCAGGTTGGTGCTTCCGGCTTAGTGCAGGCTTTGATGCCCAATTTCTGAGCTTTAATTTGACCTAGCGTTTCTGAACTAAAGTTGAGTTTGTTGGCTGCAGCACTAATTGAGGTGGAAGGCTCCTCGTCGAACAACTTTGAAGTCGTCTTCAAGGTTTCTAAGGGAGCCACGGTTGCAATACGTTCTTCAGAGAACTTATGCCCTGATGTTTTTGTAGTTTGATATCCCCAAATTAATTTATGTATACCAGCCTGGCGCTTACCATCTTCTACAAAACGTTTCATTGCTTTGATCTTTGACCTATTGGCAACATTTTCGAAGCGGGATATAGACAGTTTTACAAACGTTTCATTCTCCCGGAATTTCATGATGATGCGCTTATTTTGGAAACCCGAAAAATGCGTCATGTAATGGCCAAAGGATGAGCTATCTAACGATGCATTCAATTTTTTATCTTCTGCCTTCATTTGCATATTATCCCTATTTGCATATATGTCTCCATAACAAATACTAACCCTTTAATTGCGTTGCGTACACCGCGGTGGAATAGGTTAACCATTGTCGTTTCTCGACACGATTTGAATTTGATTTTAACAATCATGTCTTTATATTTCTGTCATCATATTCAAGGAATCATTTATGTTGTATGTGATATTCTATAATAATTACAAAATCTCAAAAGATGGTACAGGCTTAATAGATTTATTTGCAAATTACTTACAAAGAATTTTAATTGATAACATACAAACACGTCCAGTTTATCTACATGGCATTTTAAGGAGAAGAAACATTTTGTTCTATTGCAGCATTTTTATGGTTGCAGTTCTACGCATATTTGTGCAATAGACTCATATCAGGGTGACTTGTTTTGGTCTGGCATGCAAGAAAAACATTATAAAGTTTATAATGCTTACAATATAAATTCACATACGAGTTTTCATTTAGCTCGGTTGTATGCAAAGTTCAATAAAAATGCGTAAAATACTTCCATTCATTTTCTTATCATTTAAGCACTTATAACTTATAACATAACTTATTAAAATGAGTACAACATATTTGAGTGTTTTGATTTGTACAATAATGGTTTCCTTTTTCTAAACGACATAATATTGATATGTCCAACCCACTAAAGATTCTAATAATTACACACAGGAAACCAAAGGAAACTGATAACACATATCAACCAAAGCTGTGTATGCTTCTTCCCTTTTACTGAGTGCAAGTTCTGCTGAGGATAAACAGTTATTAAATAGCCTTTTATAAATGAACAGTGAATTATTTTTCCAAAAAACGTTTAGAGTTTTTTGTCAGTTTTGGTTGAACAGCGGCTACTCTTTGGTGTTAAATAAAGTTAAAATGTTTTCACCTTCATCTTATAAAGAAATTTCAAATTCCGTACAAAGGAAACTTGCAACATCGCAAAAACAACATCTGCAAAAAGCAAGCCGTTTCCCCTTATTTCAGCAAACACAGTTTTTGGAAAATGGATTACTTGGAAACAGAAAATATTGCTATATCGTTATCGTGTAACGCATATTTTAGAAGAAATTCCCTTCCGGGAGCAAATCACGTCTCTTGGGACAATGGATAGTGCCAAGCATTCACAGAAGTTAAGCTAAAATTGTGTATTGCATAATCATGGAAAATTATAAATTTTCATAGACAAAAAAGTATATCTTACGATAGAAACCACAAATGTAGTGGGTAATTTAATATGTTTTGTGTAGTCATATTAGTCAACAGGCTCAAAATGGAGTATGGAAATTTGACAACGTTTTATGGAAATGTTTTGGAGTCTGGAATTGACTAGAATGTTGAGGCCGTCGTTCTGATTGAAAAGATGATGCAACACTTTCATGAGCGTTACCACTTTGCAACTAAACGTTCCCGTCACCCTGGTGAATCGAGCTCGAGATCGTCGGACACTTCAAAGTGGTGAACATGAACATACCTAAAATTTATTATGGTAAGCTTATTATTCGCCAACATGCTTTAAAATAAGCCTGTGTTAATGTTAATGAGAAGAAAGACGTTTATAAAGAATACATGTTGAAGTTGAAGCAGCTCCTTTAAAGTGGAGTTATTCCTATGCATTTTGATTGTGTGATGTGCAGCAGAGTGCTTGGTAGTCCAACTAATTAAAAATCTATATTCGCTGGTTGTGTAACAGTTTCGTTTTTTGAATTATCAGCCAATCATATTTCAGTTTGAACGGCACATGCTACCTTATTTTGTGTGGGTGGTGGTGGGGCATTGCGATTTTTTGCACACAATACTTTCCACTACCACCACACACAAAGAATAAGATAGCATGACGTGCCGTTCAAGGCTTCATTGTCAAGCTGAATTATGATTGGCTGAAAAAACGGTGTGTGGCTATGCCACACACTTTTGTGGGAGGTATTACAGATTCGTGTTGAGTGAGTCTGCGCTGAGCGCTGTAAGCTTTTATTTCTTAGAAGCAACAGGAAGCATGAAAGCGTAAACTGTGAAACTTGCTTTTTTAATAAAAATCTTTTCAAAAGTTTGTACGACTCATGATTACGTGGACAAAGGTAGAAACAAGATAAGGTAGTGCTGTTGAATTAAATTCAAAGAATTACTTAAAACTACAAGTTATTTTATATTTTATGAAGCTGTGTTTTCAAAATTTCGGTGACTTCAGCAATTTTTTGGGGCTAAAAAATTTTGGCACTATCAGTTTTTTCTTAAAGGCTTAGCTCTAGAGTCATTCAAGAACGTCTATCTGTATTACTGTATTCAGTCAAAAATTTGTTTAAGTTAGTTTCAGTTTTTAGTCGTGTTTATTTACCGGAACAACGAATTATAGGTACAAGCAATTTTACAACTGGAGTATTTTATATTATTTCTCTTTCCAGATTAGCTAATCACCCTGTTAGCAGGTTTCTCATGTATCAATTTCGATGTCCATCTACCCAAGAATGAAATTTTGTCAGCCAAACCTACAAGTCATGGAGACGCTTTGGTAAGCATAACATTTTTTTAAACGCTTCAGTTTTCAGAAATCACTTCCAAACTTGTCTGTTGCGTTTTAGGGAAAAGGAACTCAAAGGCAATAAAAAAGTTCGTAGCGCGACTCAACTTTTTCTTCTGGCTATTTGCGTTGTCACAATGTCAGTTATAATCTACCAACTTCCATTTCACCGTCCCAGAGTAGGTTTTGATAAGAATGTATGTCTATCATTAGAGTTTAGTGTGGGAAACACTTCTTTGAAAACTCACAAAAACGAAAATGGGCAAACAATGCTGGGACTTTACATTCAAAGAAAGTAAGCATCTCAAAACTATACATTTTGTTGTAAATTTGTAACTCCGAATTTAAGTTTTATTGTCTGAATACTTAAGTTTATCATTTTTCAGGTTGCTACTGGATTTTATTCCTTATCAGGTGTATTGTGGATGTGCGATTATAATGTCACTACTTGTTATTATGCTGGTTTGGTTTCGTGTGGCTACATTTGTGTTTTTTACTATTTTTATTTCTTTTGCAGTTGGTTTTTTGATAAAATACTTGTTAACTGGACAGTTATTTGAGCCAAATTAATCGAATATGTACTTCAACACTTCTAACCTTAATCTTAGTTTAAGCTTTTTAAGGAGATTTAAAATCTAACATTAAAACAAATTTGCAGAAAGGTAGATAAAAGTGTGTTATGTTGTCCTATCTACCTGTAGTCTGAATAGACAAAAAACGTAATTGTAGTATGCTTGTACAGTTATCGATACACGCCTTTTTGCTTTTATTTGTTTTGAATGATCTGGTTGGTACCAAAAGACTCATTAGGCATCTTATATTTATGATTGCTTCTATTAGTGTCATTGTTTGGCAATGGCTTAGTTGTAAAGAGTATAAATGTGTAACTTGTGCAGTAGCTAATAAATGTATTGCTATTTTACTAAGGTTGTTAAAGCCTAACTGGATGGAAGCTGCATAGATTTATTGTAACTTAAATTTTGCTTCAATTCTGGTGTGTGAAATGTCAAACTAAGAACTTTTCTTCATTATAATGGTTTTAAGGAGTTTGTACTGAACGATTTGCAATCTTGTAAATAATTAGAAAAGCCTTTCTTAAGACTGAATTACATTTGGTGTTTATCTTGTATGTAACGTATTTTGTACAATAATCTGTTTCATTTAAATTACCTTATTAATTCCATTTATAATTTAATTCAGAGTTTCTGTTTACAACATTTTGTGGAATAAATTTAATGAAAAAGTTGCATTACAATGATTAAACTTGATCGTGTGTGTAAACCATTTTTATATAATAGTATTTTTAATTTCCTATTCAGTAAAAGCAAGTACTACCACAATTTAAAAGAAGCTCCAATCTAATACTACTATGCTAAATTTTTCAAAACATTTCTTCAAATTTTCTGTGTTTATCTTATGTGTGCTATAGCGATAAGATTGCATATAGCGCGATGGAAGAAGGTTGGTCCTTTTTTATATTGAGTATTTTCATAACATTCACAAGCCGTTCAAACAATTTACTCCAAAAAGTGCTTCTAAAAAGTTGCATTTCTAATGCAAGCCTTGCGCTACACCGCTCAAGTCTTAAATATAAGAGACGTAATAAGTTTCCTCAAATTCAAAGTGCAAGTATTTCACGAAAATCTCAAATAGGCTTGTTCATCCTAACAGATCAAACTACTTAAAAGGAAAAGATTAAACGAACCCGGAAGTCTTCTGCTCACATTATTTTTGCTTTCGTATGAGTATCATACTTATCAGCTTATCTACAATCTTTTCCTTCTGGATTTCTTTTCCTAAAATGTAACTACGGTTGTGATCGCGTGAATGGGTAGGAAGTATTTAAGTGAAGATGTACAAAGCATACCTACTATCTACTTCATTTATCATTTCAGTACAATACACATGTCTTAAGGTCTTTAAGCGTAAAACGGTCAAAACATGTTTAAGAAACGTTGATGTGGGTCCAAAATCACAATGAAATCTATAAACTATACAATTGCTTCCCCTAGGTTTTTAAATTTATCGGCGTCAAACTATTCTACAATCTGATTGATATTATTTATGCAGTGATCTTTTCATATGCTAAAATTTAATGCATGTATATCCCAAAATACAGAAGTGATTTGTTATCAACATGCCAAGATGTGTTGGTGAAATGGAAAAAATATGCTCTTTTGCAAACATTTTCAAGGGAATGGAAGCCAAATATATATAGAAACAATCAGCAATGATTTAAAGAAGCATGTAAAAAAAGGTGTTCCGGGCTTGTTCAGATTGCAAAATGTATCATATTTTTCGGGTAATTCATACTGAACATTCTTGTAAATCCTAATAAACATCTTGTTGTTTTTACCAGTCTAGTTAATTGGGCCATTAACTATACATTGGAGCAATCCTGAAAATATTATGGAACAAAATCATTTTGCGAGTTTTGTAATATATTTTTATTGCTTATGTGTTGCTTTTGTTAATTTTACAGTCGTTTGTTTCAAATGGTAACGAATGATCTGAATAATTTGAATAATAATTTGAGAAACCACGCTTTTTCAAGTTTGTTTTGTTTCACGCTTGTTTTATCAAAAGGTTATTCTATTGTTTGTTTGTATATACACTAGGTTTTCGTTTATCATTAGACTAAAATGTTTATTGTTGATTTTCATAAAGTAACTGATTGAAATTGTAGCAAATATTTAAATCCTCCGCTTTTATAGTTGCGACGCAAATTTTGCTTTGGTTTAATATAAATTGTGAGAGTTTTGAAAATCTATATTGTGTATTGTTTGTTTGAATACAGATATATTGCACAATTGAATCACTGGTACTAACAATTCTGGGAATTTTTAAACCTAAACAATTCAATAGTTATTACACAATCGTTTTTATAATTGATAAAACCGATTGATTTCTAAAACCAACAGCTTTAGAGATAATCAACATTATCATTTTATTTCAAAACTCATTAAATATCGATTGATAAGTTTTTGTGGCATCAAAAGAGAGTTATTATTTGGTGGTAAGTAAAGCCTAAAATATTAATTTTCCATAATAAGTTTTAAGGCAAGCAGAAATCGCAACTTCTCGGTTATTAAATGATTTAAGCAATTATCAAACTAATACTACAAATGGTTGAAACATTTAATCGTTTTTTTGCGCTTATCTAAACGTTTTTAACATAAATCTTATTACACATCATTTTGAACTGGCGATTAATGAAATACAATCATTAACTCAATCTGATATTCCAAAAATAATAAAACTGATTTAGTATTTATTTCTTATTATAATTTACTGCGCATATAAATTTAGAAATTTATGAATTTTTTAAAATGAAATATTGTATTTTTAGATTTGGCGGATTAGTAGAATTTAAAACAATTGGTTACATTGACTAATCTAGTTATAATATTATTAATTATGTAGGTTATGCACACACTACACACAGTTTACTCTGAAAAATTTAAAATCAAACTTGGTATTTTTTAACATTTTACACACACATATCCAAACTATAACTGTTTTAGTGCTACAAGTTATAACAAGCTTCATATACTCCACCAAAATTAATCTTGTTTGTAGTATTTGTTTATCTTTCACATTTGAAATTAACCTCAAACTAACAAACTAGTAAAATTAAATTGAGCAAACTAGTAATTATTTCCACTGTGCCATTGGTTTTTGAAAATATGTTACCTGTTATTATTTCTAGGCGCTTTTGTTGGAGCGTTTAGTTCTTCATAAAGCTTAAGTACTTTGGGTTTTATATAAAATAAGTCAGATAAAGGTAACACTTGTTCCCTTAAAGGGATCAGATGAATCAAGGCTTTGTGAATTTGATTGGATTTCACCAAACTATTGACGTAATAGTATTTGAAAAGGCAAATAAAAAACACATCATTCTTGTCTAAATAGTAACTATCATTAACTGTATTTTCAAGTAATTTTAGCGCGTCTTCGTGTCTACCCATTTGAGAAAGAATTGTTCCTTTCAATGCCAAACAGTGCAAACTACGCAGATGATTTTCGCCAAATTCGGATTTAAAGTATTCAAATACTTCTAATATCAGTTCATGTGCATCGGTTTGACCTAATTCGCTTTTTGCAAGTGCAATGTTAAATTGCACGGACCAAACGTTAACAGATCCATAATAAAACGTTTTTGAATAATTTACATATGCAAACTGGCTACTTTCTAACGATTTCACAAAGTTTCCAGCAAAAAACAAGGTAAGTGCAAATTCGTGGTGTATTCCAACCAACTCGCCAGTACATTCATCAGGCTGCAATTTTAATTCCGATAGTATTTGTTCGAATTCTTGTACTGCTCTGTCAATATCTCCCATACTTTGGTATGATGAAGCCAGTAGACTTTTAGTTGTGAAAGCTATATAATTTGCTCTCCTAGCATTAAGAGGAGTAATTTCTAGCATTGTAATGCAAGAACAAACGTATTGGTATATGGCGTTTGCCTCTCTTTCTCTTCTTAACCAATCACACTGTTGCCCAGTTCTCAGTAACGTTTCTAGGGAATCAATAGTATGTTTATCGCCCAAACAACGCCTCCAGTCAATGCACAAATTACAATATTTTTGCAATGTACTTTCGCTGGCATCAAAAGGGTTGTCATCTACACTTGCTTGAAAAGATCGTAATTTGAGTACGAAAGGATCGTAAGGTTTTCCATTTTTTAAAGCTCTATCTACTACTTTTTTAACGAAATCTTTGCATTCAGTACTTGTCCTATTATAATATAGTATGTAAGCAACACAGATCACATCTTTTGGAAAAAACTCATAGTTTTCTTCATAATCAAAATGCTCTGAAAGCGTTTTCACTACGATGTCTACGAAGTCGAATGAATCTTTATGCCTGATATTGTAGTGTAAAATCCAATATATCTGCTCGGAAAGCAAACAATGTTTGATTAACACTTGTTTTGCCAATATTGTCAGATGATGCCATATTGATATTGCATGATGTACATTACTTAATTTCATTTTGTTCTTAATCAGCAATATTACATCTTCCAACGTATTTTCGATTTGATCTTCGGATTCTAAAATGCATCGCATGACTTGCTGAACTAATCGATGAATATTGATCTTCAAAGGCTTAGCTTCATCTTCTCTAGGGACCAACCTTACAATGGAAAACCGTTCAAGAAGCAAAATTGCATCCTCAAGAAGAAAGCTATCAACCAATTCGTCAAACATTGTGTCTTCAATGTTATCAGGTGCCATGTATGCCATTAACTTAACTAATTTGATTGCCAAACTACCTGTATTTTCATGCTGTTCAAGCCTGTTAAGCGTTAGTTCCACAGTTTCGTACGTACTTTTTTTGTAACCTGTTAATATACTAGCTCCGTGCTTCTTCAGAACAGCCTCTGAATTTCTGTCCAAATCACCTAGGTACTCTTTTGGACCATAATTCTTCCTGACTTTCTTTCGTTCTCTTATGAAAGCAATGGCTTGACCTATCGCCAATGGAAAAAACTGAAGCCTCGATACCATGTGTAAAATATCATCGTCAAACTGATTATCAGCTAAATAAAGACCTTGCAACCCCTTTTTAACAAAACTAATTGCATCGTCAGGTTCTAAGCCAGCTAGTGAAATTTGGTTTATAAAACCCCAGTCGTTGTCTTGGGACGTGATTAAAATGTGGATTTTTGAGGAAAATGACTGGGATTTGGGAAAATATTTTTGTATGCATTCAGCATTTTCAACATTATCAAAAACGATAAGGGAATCTTTTGAAGCAAGACGTGTGTAAACGTCGTCTAATATTACTGAAATATCTTTTTCCCTACCAGGACCAGAGTAAATGCTTATTCCAAATTTGTCCATTGCAAGAGTCTTAAAATCCTTTGATGTAGAGATATCACTCTCGGCGTTGATCCAGATAATATATGCAAATTTGTTGCGAATTGTTTGAATAAGCATTCTGGCCAAATCGGTTTTTCCAATCCCACCTATTGAAATTGAAATTGGACTGTTATTCGTCTAGCGATTTCAATAACAACCCTTATTTCCAAATGGTGACATATTAAAATAAAAAGAGTTACTAAATACCTAGCCCGGTAATGCAAGATTTTCCCGAGATTACAGTCATAGATCCCGGTAGTAGCAGTGATATTTCCAGTTCTTGGAGTTCTTTTTGACGTCCAGTAAATAGAACATTTGGGTCCAGCACATTGAAACAAACTGGTTCAGAAGTTAAAGTGTTGGCGTGGTACTGTGCATAATCCGCAGCTTCTCCAAGCAGCTTGAGCACACCCGATTGATGTGTTTTTACTAAGCTCTCCTTTAGATGTTTGAATCCATTCAAGCGAGTTTGCACAATCCGATACATTTTATCATTTTTGGTTATCCAGTTGGTCTCGCCATTCTACGAAAGTTTTTACTGTTTTTAATAAAGTGCTTCTGTTTTTTGATTAATGTTCATATATGTTTACCTTATATTACATAATATTTTTGGATATACTACGTACCAACTCAGCAAGATCCGCAACGCTTAGCACGTTCTTTGATACCAATTCTGCCAACAATAAATCGTTGCAGTCAGTCACTTGGATTAGTTCTGAAAGGTTTTCCTGTATCTTTTTTATTTCAAACTTCTCCATTTTAAAGAATTTGTATTATAACTCAAATTACTACTATCCTGGAGTGATGGTACGGAAAAATGTGTGATGAGACTTACTCAAATACAACTTAAAATTATTAAAGCACAAATTTAATGCCTTATTCTCCTAGAGTAGAAAGGCAGAGTACAAAATAGAGAATGAGATATGGTTAGTCAGATAACTTGTTTGGCAGTTTTTGCACAGTCATGTAAATATTCTTTATCGCAAACATCCTGCATTAGAAACGTTTATCATAATTATCTGTCAATCAAAAGATAACCATACCATTTTTGTTAATACATGTATAAAAAATCAGAGTGTCACAGGTTTTGTGCTGTAAACGGTGTCCACTTGAGTTTGTTTAACGCGTTGCATAACTGTGTATCGCTTTTCATGCTGCGTAATATAATATATTTCAATTCAAGTTCGTATCAGAGTTCTTTGCATTAGGTTTATATCAAAGGTTGATCTCATATAGAATTATTTATAAAGTTTGAAGGTAAATCAGAAAAAGCAAGTAGTAATTTTGCATTGATTCTGGAATTCCTTTATGGTCTTATTATCTGACCATTTCAGTATTCTGTAAAATAGAGTTAAGCTGTTAGAGATAAGCATGTTTACTTTGAGAAGAAAAGAGAGTTTGCAATAACCAAGCATTTATCAGAATGGTTTATCTCGCCATCTACGTATTTGACCCGGATGGAAATATTATTTGTTTTTCAGCAGTAGTATTTGTTTGTTTCCCGTGGTTTGCTCAAAGTTTTGTAAACATAATATAAAATGTAAAATATATAAATGGGTTTCACGCGAGCGATTAGATTAAACCTTGTTTGCTTGTTTTCCAGGTTTACTTCAAACAAAAAATCAGTATGTTTGGATTGAATAAGCGGTTATTCGTTTGTATGCAAGTCCGCGTCAGAATAGGGATATTTTAGAAGCATCCCAGGAAAATTGCATTATATGCTTTGTTATGTTGAAAATTTCCAGCTAAAATCTTCACAAATGAAAATGGGCTTAGGAACTTAATGCATACCTAATAGTATTATACATATACATAATTATATTAATATTAATGATTTTTATAGGAGGCTGACTCCGGAACAAATCAATGCTTACAAGCCTCCTGGAGTTATTTACTCCGATGTTAACGGACAGCAACAAAAGGATTTAAGACCGGCAATGAAACTAAATGAAGAAACTCAATTGCTGGAATTTGACTTGAAATTTTCACCAAGCACAAAAACGCTTTCCAAAGCAAGTTTTAGTCACGAGGAATTTGACGGTTGGGTTTTTGTTATTCCAAAAGGTTTTGGGGATAAGGAGTTTCTGCTAAAGAATCAAATTTTTGAATACTGTCTGAGGGCCAGTGAGGATGGAGTAAATGTTGAGGTGATAAATGGGGAAAAGTGTCCTGAGGATAAAAAAGCGTACCGCCGGAAGTTTGTGGAGGTAAAAGAAGACCATGAAAAGGATGAAAAAGACACTGAGAGTGGAATGGATGAGAAATTCATTTATGAGGAATCGGTGGTCTATGATGGGGTGTCTAAAGACGAATTATGAGTATTTACGTATGAGCTGTGTGCTTATGTACTCATTTTTTGCAATTCTCACTTTGATGTTTTTAACGTAAGTATTTTATATTGCTAAGTTTTGTACGAATTTTGTATCTTAATTTGCCAGTTGCTCCAAAAATTAAAACTACATAGTTCCAACATTATTGTTTGAATGGCTTTATTAACTGGTTTATATCGGCATTTTTTGCACAGAATTATTAGCGGAGAAAATGGAGACAGAATAGTGTTCATGCTGGAACGTCGGTTTTTTAAAATTGGCAATTTTTCTAAATGACAGCTCCCAGCGCTTTTGCATTATTCATTCATTTCACCCATTTGATTTTTTTGCATTCGTACGGTTGCAGTTTTACGCAAATTTGTGGAATGAACATAAAACGTCCTTCAACAAACGATAAAAGAACAAAGAAGATAAGCAATGCCATTGATTCATTGAATGCATGGGTGCATGGGGGTTCATGCAGAACTGGCATGCAAGAGATGTTCGCATACCAGTTTTCATTTAGCTCGGTTTTATGATGAGTGCAATACAAACTTGCTAAAATATTTTCATTTATTTTCATTCATTTATCATCTTATGAGCATGAGAACTTGTTTGGCAAACAGTACAAAATATTGGAGTGTTTTAATTTGTGCAAAAGTGGTTTCCTGTGAATGTTTTCCTTAAACGTGATTATATTGAAATCCCTAACCTACTATACAATCTAATTAATACACACAGGAAACCAACGGAAGCTGATAACACATATCAACCAAAGCTGTGTATGCTGCTTCCCTTGTACTCAGCACAAACGCTAGTGCTTCCCTTGTACTAAGCAGTTATTGAATACCCTTTTATAAATCAACAGGACATTATTCAAGTCTTCTTTCATTTAATTTTTGTGCATATACATGGCAACCATTTTTTGCAGTTAAAGAAAATAAAAATGTATACACCTACATTTTATTTTCAATTTACACCTAAAGAAATTTTCAATTACGAACAAGAAAAAACTTGTAACATCACAGAAAACAACACTTGCAAAATACAGGTCGTTTTTCCTGAGTTCACCATACACAGTTTTAGGAAAATGAAGTTCCTGGAAACAGAAATACTGCTACATCGTTATCATGCAACGCATGTTTTAGTAGAAATTTCTTTCCGATAGCAAATCAATTGTCTTGGGACAGAGGATAGTGCGTGGCATTCCCAGAAATTAAGTTAAATTTGTGTATTGCATATCATCATGGAATATCATATATTTTCATAAACAAAAAGTATATCTCACAAAGAAACCACATATGTAATAGGTATTGCAAAATGTTTATGGTAGTCCCATTAGTCATTAGTCTCACAATGGAATGCAGAAATTTTACAACGTTTTATGGAAGGGTTCTGGAATTGACTAGAATATTTTGTTCATCGTTCCTGAGAGAAAAAATTATGCAACAGTGTCATGAGCGTTATCACTTTGCAACTAAACGTTTCCGTCACCGTGTGGAATCAAGCTCGAGATCGTTGGAGTTCTCAAAGTGGTAAATATGTGTACACATACAAGTTTTTGTGGTAAGCTTGTCATTCGCTAATTTTCTTTTAAATATGCGTATGTTAACGATGATGAGAAGAAAGACAGAAACACAGGAATACGTTTATGCTTTCTGATCGTGCAATATGTAGTATATCACATTCACACACTTTTGTGGCTGGTGATACCTATCTGTGTTGTATTGTGTGAGTCTGCGCTGGAAGCCTCTTTTTCTTAGAAACAACAGGCAAATCACAAGAAAGCGCAAAATGCGATTACTTCTATCAATATCTTGTCAAAAATCGTACGACACTTGATTACGTGGACATAAGTAAAAACAGACTAGAGTATTGCTTTTGAACTAAATTATAATAATTACAAAAAACTGTAAATTATTTTTTGTTTTAGAGACATTTGTTTTTGAATTTCTGTGACCTCACCAGTTCTTGTATTATTTATGCAAGAAAAATACAAAACTGATAAAGATATTTATGTTAGTGTTTTTTTCTTTGAAAATCCAAACGTCTGCCAGTTCAGGTTCAGTCCAGATCAGTTTTTTCATATAAGCTTTGCTCTAGAGTCATTCAATAAACGTCTATCTGTATTACTGTATTCAGTCAAAAACTTGTTTCGGTTAGTTTCAATTTTTTGTCGTGTTTGTTTAGCGGAACAACAAGTTATAGATACAAACAATTTTATAACTGGAGTAATTTATGTATTTCTCCTGTTATTTTAGTAAAATTTACTGTTCGGTTTTTAATTTCTAATTCCGATATCCATCTGTCCAAACATCAAGCTGTATCAGCACGAAACACTAAGCATGAATAAACCTTGGTAAGCATAAAATTTAAGAAAAAACTACTTCAGTTTTCAGAAAAAACTGCTTAATTTTTTAGAAAAAACTTTCCAACTTGTCGTTTGCATTTCAGGGAAAAGGAAATCAAAGATACTAATAAAGTTTGGACCGCAACTAAGCCTTTTCTTCTGGCTATTTGCGTTGTCACAACGTCAGTTATAATCTACTAACTTCCATAGCACCGTCCAAAAGTGGGTTTTGATAAGAATTTATATCTGTCATTTGAATTCAGTGTGGGAAACACTTCGTTGCACACTCATACAAACTCGACTCAATTCTTCTGGAATGAATGCTTGAGATTTCCACAAGATTTACAGCTGGTACTTCTTACTCTACAGCTATGTATGTATCAATAAACTTTTGTAAACTTAGGAAAGCAGACGAGAATGACAATTTATTTTGACTACAGTAATGGTATGAGTTATGTTGACATCAACGTCTTGACCAGCGTACTCAATTACCCTTTAAAACTGAATTTCACCGTGTTATGGTGCATTTAAGTATAGTGGGGAGCTGCCCCGGGGGTGTCAGTGTGGTTTTGGGTAACCAGGGTACCAGAATATTGATCAGCGTGGTTGATTACCCTTGTGGACTGAGTTTCGCTTATCTAGCATAAAGATTTGTGGAGATATTGAGTTTGTTGTTTTTTTGCACTTTTCGCCCCCTAGCGGCTAATGGTGAACAGCTACCGAAAAACGGTTGTCATTTTTGAACTCAGGGGCATCAATTACCTATAATAAGGTGGACTTGTGATTTAAAAATGTTTGACCTTAATGGGGGTGTGTGGGGTATTTTGGGGAAGGGGGGATCTGGGGGTTTGAATCTTTTGCCCCAGGCGAGATTTAGCGACCAGCAATCCAATGGTGAAAACAGATTTAGAATATCTGTTGTGGTCTAGGAGGAGATCGCGCTACGGAAGGGCGGAAGGCGGATACAGACTTGAGGAGCAATATCAGAAAGCATACTGAGGTCTGAAGACCTCGTCTGCTTAATAACGTCAGGGTTAAGCTGCATCTTGTAGAGAAAAGAATTCTGAGCAACATGCATTAATTTAATTTAAGCTTTTTGCAAAGAAGAGAATAAAATGCTAAGAACTGCTTGCTGGTTTAGGAAAAGTACCGTCTTCCGACCGGTTTCTTTTATTGCTTCTTCAAGGAAGACTTGTATTTAGTTTCTGTGGGGTTTTTATACATAATAATAATAATATCTCACAGAAAAATACCGACGTGTTTCATTTACTAGAGTCTGATGGTATCTGAAATATTTAACCCACAAATATATGCAAATTTTCCTGAAAAATTTGTCACCTGGAAATCTCATAGGTGGAACCACAAAATTTGGAGCGGCGATTTGAGTGACTGTGAAGGTGTCAGACCGGGATATTTTTTCCTCTAAATCTTTAAAGTCATGCTATCAGCAGCATATAATAACTCGTGTTTAAATGACAACTGCAACATTTTATGTAATTTTTGTGACTTTACTTATCAGACATCCTTTAAATAAAGTAAAACGAGCTTTAGAAAAATACATGATGTATGGAATAGTAACGTTGGATGTCAGAAAAGCGTTTGACACAGTGAACAGACTAATACTTCGTTGTAAAATGAAAGCATATAAAATCAACCCGAAGTGGTTTAGTGCATATATTAATGATAGATATCAATATGTTCAGTGCAAGTGTCAACTATAATTAAAACAGTAAGAGGCATAGTGCAAGGTGGATGTCTCAGTGGAATTTTATTTGCATTGTTTATTAATGATTTGTACAAAGTCATAAAATCCAGCGATTTAGTAGCTGATGA
Organism: Entomobrya proxima; assembly: GCA_029691765.1. NCBI lineage: Eukaryota > Metazoa > Arthropoda > Collembola > Entomobryomorpha > Entomobryidae > Entomobrya > Entomobrya proxima. Next base: position 48,243,048 of record CM056171.1, on the reverse strand, counting down.
TAGTCAAACAGGCAAAGAAATTGAAATAAAAAATATTGAAGAGGATATGCAAAAACTTGACAAGATGACTGCAATGCGATATGTACATGGATCAAGGAAAATGATCTGGAATTAAATGTCACGAAAACTGAAATGATAAAAAT
>CM056171.1:48090005-48242805 GCA_029691765.1 Entomobrya proxima | reverse complement strand
GACAGCGTTGTATTCGGACGCCAAAAATACATTCTAAAAAGAAACATAAGCAAATTGCAATGAAACAAACTATAAAAATTGGTGAAAATAGTAAAGTGCAGTGACAAAATAAAATCATTAGGACTTATAAAAGACCAAGAACTAAATTGGAACCAACACACTGATCACATTGCGACAAAAGCTAATAAAATGTTGTGGAAGCTCCGTATTGTGGGAAATTTACTCACCTCTACTCAAGTCAAGCTTGCTTTGGAATCACTTGTTTTGTCACAAGTATACTATATGTGCTTAGTGTGGGGAGAAGCAACAAAAAACTCTCTCTATAAAGTGAACACAATTATAAAGGATGCGAAAAAATGCTTATTCACGCTCAACTCTAATGAGAATGATAGGGTCAAAGTAGAATGGCTTGACATTGCTGAAATGTGTAAGTATAAACGCATCATATTAGCAGCGCAAACACAACAAAAATCTTTTCCAGTGCCTCTAAAACACATTTTTGATGAACAAATCATCACAAAAATACACATGAGAACCAATGCAGTCGAGTGCGCAATGAAGGATAACTGTCAGGACTACATACAATATAAATGTATGAAAGCATGGGGCAGTATACCAGTAGCTCCACGTGCTCTGAAAAATGTAAACATGAATACTTTTAAAGAAAAATGCAAAGATGACATAATAAAGAGCAGATTTAAAAGTGAATGTGGTTGCGCCTTATCATGTACGGATGATGTGATAAGTAATATCAGAAGTTTATTTGTGTATAAGTGTATGTAAAAGTGCTATTGCGTCAACAACTAACTAAAATATAATATCCCAGAAACAAAAACAATACAAACAGTAAAATATCATATAAAACACCCAATAAACGTAAAAACCCACGACGGGGAGTTGATTGATGATTGATTGATTGATTGATTGATTGATTGCAAGGCGCAATTGCAGGAGCGTTTAGTTCTTCATAAAGCTTAAGTACTTTGGGTTTTATATAAAACAGGTCAGATAATGGTAACACTTGTTCCCTTAAAGGAATCAGATGAATCAAGGCTTTGTCAACTTGATTGGATTGTACCAAACTATTTACGTAATAGTACTTGAAGAGGCAAATAAAAAGCACATCAATCTTGTCTAAAAAGTAACTATCATTAACTGTATTTTCAAGTAATTTTAGCGCGTCTTCGTGTCTACTCATTAGAGAAAGAATTGTTCCTTTTAATGCCAAACAATGCAAACTACGCGGATGTTTTTCGCCAAATTTGGATTTAAAGTATTCACATACCTCTAGTATCAGTTTGTGTGCATCGGCTTGATCTAATTCGCTTTTTGCAAGTGTAATGTTAAATTGCACAGACCAAAAGTTAACAGGATCATAAGAAAACGCTTTTAAATAATTTACATTTGCAAATTGACTACTTTCCAAAGATTTCACAAAATTTCCAGCAAAAAACAAGGTAAGTGCAAAATCGTGGTGTAATCGAATCAACTCGCGCGTACAGTCATCTGGCTGCAATTTTAATTTAATTAGTAGTTGTTCGAATTCTTGTAATGCTCTGTCTAATTCTCCCATACGTTGGCATGATACAGCCAGTAACCGTTTTGTTGTGAAAGATATATAGTTTGCTCTTCTAGCAATAACAGGTGTAATTTCTAGCGTTGTAATGCAAGAACAAACGTATCGGTATATGGCGTTTGCCTCTTCGTGTCTTTTTAGCCAATCATACCGACACCCAGTTATCATTAACGTTTCTAGGGAATCAATAGTTTCTTTCTCGCCCAAACAACGCCTCCAGTCATTGCACAAATTGCAATATTTTTCCAATGTACTTTCTCTGGTATCAAAAATGTCGTCCTCTAGAGCTGCTTGAATAGATCTTAATTTGAGTATGAGAGGATCGTAAGGTTTTCCATTTTTTAAGGCTTTTTCTGCTACTATTTTTACAAAATCTTTGCATTCAGTACTTATTGCATTAAAATGCACTATGTAAGCAACACATATTACATCTTTTGGAAGAAATTGATAGTCTTCTTCAGAATCAAAATGCTCTGAAAACGTTTTCAGTACGACGTTAAAGAAGTCAAATGCACCTTTAATCCTAAAATCGTAATATAAAGTCCAAAATATCTGCTCGGGAAGCAAACAATGTTTGATTAACGACTGTTTTGCCAATTTTGCCACATAATGCCATATTGATATAGCATGGTCTACATTACTTGATTTCGTTTTGTTTTTAATCAACAATGTTGCATCTTCCAACGTGGTTTCGATTTGATTTTCGGTTTCTAAAATGCATCGCATAACTTGTTGAACTAGTCGATGAATATTGATCTTCAACGGCTTAGCATCATCTTCTCTTGGGACCATCCTTACAATGGAAAACCGTTCAAGAAGCAAAATTGCATCCTCAAGAACAAACCTGTCAACCGAATCGTCAAACATTGTGTATTCAATGTTATCAGGCGCCATAAATGCCATTATTTTAACTAAATTGATTGCCACACTACCAATATTTTCATATTTTTTAAGTCTATTAAGTGTAAGCTCTAGAGTTTCGTAAGTACTTTTTTTGTAACCTGTTAGTATGCTTGCTCCGTGCTTCTTCAGAAGAGCTTCTGAATTTCTGTCCAAATCATGCATGTACTCCTTTGGGCCATAGTTGTTTCTGATTTTCCTTCGTTCCCTAATAAAAGCAATGGCTTGGCCAATTGCCAAAGGAAAAAACTGAAGCCTTGTTACCATTTGTAACATATCTTCGTCAAATTCTTTTCCGGTCATATAAGGACCTTGCAATCCCTTCTTTACAAAACTAACTGCATCATCTGGTTCTAAGCCAGCTAATGAAATTTGATTTATAAAACCCCAGTCGTTGTCTTGGGATGTGATTAAAATGTGGATTTTTGCGGAAACTGACTGAGATTTGGGAAAATATTTTTGAATGCATTCAGTATTTTCAACATTATCAAAAACGACAAGAGAATCTTTTAAAGCAAGACGTGTGTAAACATCGTCTAAAATTACTGATATATCTTTTTCCCTACCAGGACCAGAATAAATGCTTAGTCCAAACTTGTCCATTGCAAGAGTCTTGAAATCCTTTGATGTAGAGACATCACTGTCAGCGTTGATCCAGATAATGTATTCAAATTTTTTCCGAATTGTTTGGATGAGCATTCTAGCCAAATCGGTTTTTCCAATCCCACCTATTGAAATTGGACTGTTATTAGTCTAGCCACTTCAGTAACAACACAGACTTCCAAAAGGTGACATTAAAATTAAAAGAGTTACTAAATACCTAGCCCGGTAATGCAAGATTTTCCCGAGATTACAGTCATAGATCCTGGTTCTAGCAGTGATATTTCCAGTTCTTGGAGTTCATTTTGACGTCCAGTAAATAGAATATTTGGGTCTAGCACATTGAAGCAAACTGGTTCAGAAGCTAAATTATTTGCGTGATCTGCAGCTTCTCCAAGCAGCTTGAGCACACCCGATTGATTTGTTTTTACTAAGCTCTCCTTTAGATGCTTGAATCCATTCAAGCGAGTTTGCACGATCCGATAAAATTTATCATTTTTGGTTATCCAGTTGGTCTCGCCAGTCTATGGAAATTTTTATTGTTTTAAACTAAGTGTTTGTGCTTTAAAAAAAGTTGTACATAAAGGTTTACCGTATAATATTTTGGATATATTACGTACCAATTCAGCAACGTCTGCAATGCCTAACACGTCCTTTGATGCCAATTCTGCTAACAATAAACTGTTGCAATCAGTCACTTTGATTAGTTCTGAAAGGTTTTTTTGTATCTTTTCCATTTCAAACTCCTCCATTTTAAACAAAACGAATTAGTAACCAAAATTAATAGAATTCCTAAGTAACGGTATGAGCTTGAAGGTGTAATGAGCTTTGCGCAAAATTGCGGTTTGAAATTAAAGAAACAAAAATGCAATTCCTGAATTATTTAGAGCAGAATGGTAGAGTGAGTGGTACAAGATAGAGAATGAGTTTTGGTTCATCAGATATTTATCTTGTTTTGCAGTTTTTGGACATTTATGTAAATATTCCTTATCACACACATTTTGCATTTGATTCTGTATTCGTTTACGTGGAAAGCCAACCACATTATCGGCAGGTGTATATAGTGGCGTTGGCTGCTGGATTCAAAGGCTCTGAGATAAAACCATAAACTTTTATCATAATTATTTGTCAATCAAAAGTCAAAGATATACTTTTTGTTAATCCATACATAAAAATCTAAATATCACAAATGTAGTGTTGTAAACGGTCTCCGTATAAGCTTGTTTTACGCGTTGCATAGCCGTGTATCGTTTTTCATGCTGCGTAACATAATATCATTCAAATCAATTTGGTATCAGAGTCCTTTGCATTTCCTTTATATCAGAGGTAAATGATTTCACATAGATTTATTTATCAGTTTTGAGAGCAAACCATAAAAAACAAATAATACCGACAATACCAACAAATAATTATTTTGTACTGATTCTGGAGAATCCCTACATGGTTTTATCACTTGCCAGTTTCAGTATTCAGTAAAATAGAGTTAAACTGCCAAACGTAGGAATATTTACTTTGAGAAGGAATGGAGGTTGCAATATAAACGACCATTTAGAAAAATGACTCATCCTTGCCATCTAGTTGGTTGACCCGGATGAACATATTGATTTTTTGTCAGTAATATCATTTAGTTTATGTTTGTTTTCCTAGGTTTGCTCAAAGTTTTGCAAACATGATATAAAATGTCAAATATGTTTGCCGTATGTAAATGGGAACTTCGCAAGCGATTAGACAAAACTTTCTCTGATTGTTTTTGAGGTTTGCTTGAAACAAATAGTTCATTATGAGTGGATTGAAAAAGTGGTTATTCGTTCATTTGGAAGTTCGCGTCAGAATTAGGAAACTTTAAGAATATCGAAGGAAAAATAGTCCTATATGCTTTGTTATGCTGAAAACTTTCAGTTAAAATATATTTTAATGAAAAGGATTTGGTATATAATGCATGATAGTGCCAACCAGCCAACGAGAAAATTGCGCATTAGGTATATAGAGCTTTTTGAGCATTAGAATCAGAGTTATACATCTAGAAAGGAAAGTAAGTAATCCGTAAGAAGAAAGCCTAAGATTCCAATGCCAATTTTTCCAAATGCTTCAGTTAATTTCAACGCTGACTATATAATTATCATTGCCAGCTCAATCATGTAACCGTAAAGATTATTCTAGTGTGAATTCAGCTCGCCCTGATGAAGATCACAGTGGTTGAAATAAACTGATGAATAGTTTGAAAGATGCACTGGTGGTGATAGTGTGATGTTCTGGCGGATGAGCAGTGAATTAAGAAATTTGCTGTTAAAAATTTTGGCGTAAAAATGATGGTAACACGGTAAAAGGAATAGTGGGGAATTTGAAAGTGTATTTATTAACTTTACATGTCAATTAGTTTAATTTAAGTAGTTTTTGGTAATAATCCACATGTCCAATGTTAGCCCCACACAAGTGACTCTCACCCAAGCGTCCAACAGAGTGCCGATTCTATCGGCTAGAAAGATGCTTGAAGCTTCAAGTAAATCTCCAACTCAGTACCTACGTGGCATAAGAAACATCATGCTTCACATCGTCACAATTCTTCTTACATTAGCTTTAGCCATATTGGAAGTCATCTCCTTTACATATCATCTCCCAATAATCTTCATTTCATAAAAATACAAAAGTCAACCGCTCCTCAGAGTCACTCAATGAACCTGAACGTTCTTAAATGTACAAAGTTAAAGTTGGTCTGGCATACCAATATTCCACATTCGAAACAGTGGTGATTAAAAGCTAGACAAATTTTAATAAATTCTTTTCCAGAGATGGTAAAAAACTCGTACAACAGTGGTATCTAAGCTTTACAAAAATTGGCTTGGCCTGTCCAACAGTAAATATAGCCGTCAAAGCAATAAAACATCCCCAGTAAGCTATTGAAAGATGCTCACTGCTAATACCGATATGAGTGTAAACCTGCCCACAACAAAGCCAAGTTTACAACAAGACAACCCATTTTGCCTGGTTTAAAAATAAAGTGTACAGACAGATAAACAAGTCAATTTCTCCTGCACTTGCAAGCTTTTAGAAATCCGCATTTGATGAAAATGTCTAAAGTTGAAGTTGAGGCAAATGCACTTCAGTTTACCGCAAATATCGTTTGCTAAATTTATAATGTGTTAAGTCAAAGTGGCGTTAAAATAATGTTTAAGTTTTCATGCTTTAATAGCAGGTATTTACTACTGTATTGAGATTGTACTTAGACTCTCAGCGTGCCTACAAGACATTCTTTATTACCATAGCGGTTTAAGATATTAGTATAATCATGCAAAAGGACAACATCAAAAAAACGAATGCACATTTATTCATTTATATTGCAATACTCTTTTGGCAATCCACTATAACTATTAACATGCATTCAAGACTCAGAGCAGCAGACAACTACGGTACAGATCAATTAATGTAGTTAACATATTAAAGAACGGAAATATGATGCTGTACGGATTCTGCACTACGCACTACATTGCAATTAACAATGATTACTGAAGAAACTGTGGAATCTACAAATATGATAGTTGTTGAATGTAGTTTTTTAAACTTATTGGCGTTAAACACATTGACTATGAGATTTATTCCACACTGATGATGCAGTGATTAGTTCAAGCATAGCACGTATGTATCTGACAATACCAAACGAAAGCATTATGTTAATTTGCAAGAAACTTGTATGAGCTGTGATGGTAGTGCTACTTGCGAAGCAAGGTATTGAAAAGTTTAACTGAGGTTTAACACCGTCTGTAGAACAGACAGGATAAAACACGAGTGTTTAAATGAGTATTATAATACTCAAGGAGTAGAAATGCTGTTAACACCATTTGTGTAGAAAGGTTTTTATTCTGGCTTCTTGAGCTTCCAAACAAGTTTCAAATCGTCGAGCATGCCATTTTAGTGTTGAGTCAATTCGAACTGAATAGTCTGCTTGACCGGTATAGCCATGTAACTATACGGCATTTATCCCTGTTCCACAACTTACTCACCGTCTGGTAACCTCATTGTTGTAAAATCTTTAATGCAACGGAATGTATACAGTATTCATAAAAAAGCTTTGCAATTTAGGGAGGACAAAATTCCTCAATTCATTTAGTTTTATGTTGTGTGTATGACTTCTTAATAGACTTTTAAAATGTCGTTTGCATAAGCAAAATCATATATATACCAATCAAACTAATGTCAAGCATTAGTATTAGCATAAGGATAATTGAATAACATGAGCTAAACATTAAAAGAAAGTTCTATCTACTTAAAGTCAGAAGCTCCAAATATTAGTTTACTTTTAATTGACAACGTCAAGATGTTGTTAACACGGTTTGATGAAGCGTCTTATTGGACTCAAGTGAAAGATGTATCAGGATTTCGGAGGTCTTACACATCATCTAATAAAAACTTGATATTTGAGACATTTGAGTATTAGCAAAACAAAGGCATGATTTCAGAGCCAGTGTTGTTTGAAAAACATGAAGACAGCATAACTTCATATAATTGATCGTCAATTACAATACACTTTCTTGTGAACTGTTGCAAATAAAGCCCTCCTCCTTGTTATGGAGACATTTTTGAAATTCTGATATCTCGGAACATTTAGCTTTTACTGAACTGCAGTATTTTTTAACATTTAGTACAACTAATAGTTAACAATATTCACATAAACTAAGATTCATTGGTGCCTTTATATCCAGTGCTGTAAAGTTCTTGTTCGGCTTAGGTTCGAACCCCATATCCAGAATTTTCCGATCATGCTGCCACTTAAGTGGTGATATTTTTTCAAATAGTATTGAAACCTGGGGGTAAACTGTGTGGGTTTTGTAGATTGGACTACCCTACCGTACATGAATCCCAAAAAGTTTCGATGTGTCATGCCAGTGGAATATTTGGAGCACGTTTTGATTTTGGTGTAGATCTTAGAAACTTATTTTTGTAATCAAATCGGGGTCTAGATTTTGCTTGCTGCTCCTGATGCTTGACTGCTGGTTATTGCTTTTGGCTTAGTGCAGGCTTTGATGCCCAATTTATGAGCTTTATTTTGACGTAGCGTTTGTGGACTAATGTTGTGTTTGTTGGCTGCAGCACTAATTGAGGTGGAAGGCTCCTCGTCGAACAACTTTGAAGTCGTCTTAAAGCTTCCTTAGAAAGCCACCGTTACAATACGTCCTTCAGAGAACTTGCACCCTAATGTTTTTGTAGTTTGATATCCCTGAATTATTTTGTATATACCCGTCAGGCGCTTACCTTCTTCTACAAAGTGTTTCACTGCTTTGGTCTTTGACCTATTGGCAAAAATTTTGACGTGGGATATAAACGCTTCATTCTCCCGCGATTTCATGACGATGCGTTATTTTTTGAAAACCAAAAAATGCATCACGTAACTCCCAAAGAATGAGCTATCAGATGATGCATTCAATTTTTTATCTCTTGCGTTCATATGCATTTTATCTCTATTTGCATAAATGTCTCCATAACAAGGAGGAGGGCTTTATATAAAAATATTATACAAGATGTTACCAAGACTTCTATTGGATAGAATATCAACGGATTTATACTTGTAACACACTTACTCTAAAAATGGTTGTACTTCGTAAAAAAAGCTTTGGAAATTCTCAATGTGTTTAAAGAGACTTTTTAACATGGCGTAGTATAGTTTAGCCAGGCCATGTCAAGGTTCATGTGTTTTGTAAAATTCTCATATCTTATCAACTCGTATTTTATTCTCATTATATATTGCAATTTGAAAAGTGACACAAATGTGTGACATGAACTAATAGTAGGTCTTTCCTAATACTCTCCAAGCCTCAAGCGTATAAGAAGTCATGAGTTACCCTAAATTTATAGTGCATGGATTTCATAGAAATCATAGCATGCCTATTCAAAGGGTTAAACAAGAAATTTTCAAACGAAAATATATGCTGCCGCAAATACTTTCATTTTTGTTGATTCTGAGATTTACCCCTATGCTTCTGTATAGAAAAAATCCAGCCTCCGGACACATCAGCTTTTTTACATTTTTCGTTTTTGCACGAATTTGGATGTTTACTAAAACGTATTTGTGCGCTCAGCATGTCATTTGTGTGTGTTGTTTATGTTCATGTTTTACGTGCAGGTAGCTTCATACAACATCTCAGATTATTTATTTGTTAATCATAAGCTCCAGACGGATGATTTTTTACATTTAGGACAAAATTAATGAAATGCATATCTAAAGCATAAGGACGTGTGGTAAATTTTCATGCTCCCTTTAGCGTTAAAAAATAACTCCTGCATATAAATGTTCAAGGACGTAATGCTCATTCCACAAATTTTTTTTGGAAAGGTGTGTGCAGCAATAATAAAAACGATTAAAAACTATTTCCCAGTATCTCAGTCACAGTATATCCAAACGCGGTAAGCTTAAGTGAACAATGTGAATAATTTTGGACCAAAACGTTTGGCACCTGTAACCTTTCTAATGCTACCAAGTCTGTATAGTACATTTCATTCAAAAATGAGCATATTGGCACAAGTAGTAAACTGCTCTGTATAATCTGTGGCGTTTGAAGTTATTATCTGCCCTTCCATGAAAATGTACCTGATGTTTTTTGAGTTTCACTCTCTGGTAATATTTTTTCCTTTTATTTATTAAGTATTGCCTTTGCAATACTTGATAAGATTGTGTTCCGGCCGTTGCGCCGTATGGCCGTATGGCCGTCCGTGAGTATGCGTTTTTCTCAGAGATGGCTGGACCGATTTCCGCCAAACTATGCAGAAAGATAGAAGATGACCTGAGGATGAACACTAGTGAGTTTGACCCGGATAGGTCAACTCTAGGTCAGAGGTCACAGCGATTACGAAACTTTTTATAAAGGGACCTATGGTGTGTGACACATGATTATAGATCCATTTTTGACCAAACTAACGAATCCGTTGTATGTTTGTTAAAATTCAAATCAGGAGGGCCTTAAATCAGGACCTTAAGGTCTGAATTTGCAAAAATACGGAATCTATGCTGTGCGACACATGATTTTAGGTCAGTTTTTGACCAGGATTGCAAATATGACATCCGTTTGGTAAAATTCGAATCCGAAGGGCCTTAAATCAGGACCTTAAGGTCCGAATTTGCAAAAATACGGAATCTATGCTGTGCAACACATGATTTTAGGTCAGTATTTGACCAGGATAGCAAATATGAGATCCGTTTGTTAAAATTCGAATCCAAAGGGCCTTAAATCAGGACCTTAAGGTCTGAATTTGCAAAAATACGGAATCTATGCTGTGCGACACATGATTTTAGGTCAGTTTTTGACCAGGATAGCAAATATGAGATCCGTTTGTTAAAATTCGAATCCAAAGGGCCTTAAATCAGGACCTTATGGTCCGAATTTGCAAAAATACGGAATCTGTGCTGTGCGACACATGATTTTAGGCCAGTTTTTTACTAGGATTGCAATTATGAGATGCGACTGTCTTTAATGTTGTGTAAGATTGCTAATAGCCCCCTATATACCCGTGGCAATACTTAATTTGAGTTTTGTAAAGTTTATTACATTAGCCTATTATTTAACCAAAAGCAACCAAAACTCTTTTATTTGCGTTTTAAAAGTGGTTGAATGTTGTTGTTGCAATGTGCGCTGTTTTTACAAACTTTTGCGCAAAACTATTCGAAAATTATTGAAATACTATTGGAATGAATGTACGTAATATTATAACTCCGCTCTGCCGCTAGAAGAGCCACAAAAATGTTCACAAAGTTTTCAATAAAAATGCAAATTTTTTTGTATGGTAATTTATGGGTGGCTGAAAGAGATACAAGAGCTATACAATGGAAAATCACCAGAAGACTTCTAAAAATAAAAAGGATTTCATTTTATGTTTTTGAAGTTGAATACAAAACCCCCCAGATACGTAGTTTGTTTAATAAATAAGAAATGTATGGTGAGCTTGCATAAATCTTTTCTCTGGTACGTTCTAAGCCGGCTATATTCTTGAGAAACGTTGAAGTGAAATGCCTGCTGCTTAAAATTTGTATTGAGACGTACAAGAAAGGCCATGAAAAGCAGAATATATATATTTAAGCAATACTTCAGTTACTTGCTCTTGCATATCCAAACCGTAAGGAATATCTGTCCTAATCCTTAAACAATAAAAGGATTATGCGTATAAAAAGCTTTCGTTCAGCTTTTTTAGTGCCTAAGCTCATTATTTCCCAGAAACGGAATCAACAAGGTTGTATTAAACCAAAGTTCATTTAAAGTGTACTAAAAAGCTTTCTGCTCAAACGTTTTTCGTTTATGGTATATTCTGAAGCTTTTACAGTTATCACAGTTGTGCTTTTGCATCCATTGAAGCTAAAAACACACTTTTAGCTTCCTGCACAAGTATTCAAGTTTGAAGATTTCGGACTAATTTCACTGCATTTCTTGCCATTAGTGATTTATCTGTGATTTTTATCTATTAGTTAATATACACGTATAAATTTCGGAAATTTAGAAAGTTATTCCATACTGCAGATAAACGTTCGGCGATGTCGGATTTGGGGGCAATCGAAGTGTTTACTGAAAGTTTTAGTCAGAAAACCAATCCGGATACAAATATCCTTTTGGCTCTTTTTCCCAATGAGGTTTGTTACAAGCAACTATGCAAATTGAACTATAAGAAAATTATTATAAAATCGGTTTATTTTTAATTAATTTTATTACAGATCTGGCTGCAAGTTTTTCACCAAATTAGCCACTATGATGATCTATCAAATATTAGAAAATCTTCACCTTGGTTTGAACTAGTGTTTCGGCTTCAAAAAACAAAAATCCTGTTTCCAGACGTGATAAAAATAATGGCCGCCAAACTTTCAGGAGCTTCTAAAGAAATACGTCAGCTTTTGCTCAACTGTCGGCTGGTTTGTCGCACTTGGAAAACTGGAGTGGAGACGGTTTTAAACAGTTTTTCTACAAATTCGAAACTGGTTGAACCCTATCGTGTTAAACGACTTGAAAGAACGTCTTTGGGAGTTGTCACAAAATTTGGCAACAGAGAGGACGCCTTAAGTTTTTTGCAACGTTTTGATGAAGCATACGCTTCCAAAAACAGAAATCCGTTCCTTGGCGGCAGAGTTGACGTTACTTTTAACCGTCGGGGAAATGGAACTGATTTTACTGAACCACTCCTGCAAATCTTGCGCATGTATGGACACCACATTCTGAACTTCAATGCAGAAACTACCAGCTTCACAACAGTATTACGAGATATGTTACACCTTATGCCAAATCTTGAAGAACTTAATATCCAACCCGACCCTTTGATATGCAGAGCTCATTATTTGGTCATGCGATTTCTTATACAATCCTGTGTATTTGAAAATCCGATTTCTCTTCAGCGTTTAAAACTATTGCAAATGCCAGCATTTGCTTTTAATGCACTTTGGCACAGTTATTCTCAAATGACAATTCAGAAAACCCCAACAAATGATTTGCTGTACCCACACCAAATGCCAAATTTGACCAAGCTTTCCCTTTACTTCACAAGTGATGAAAGTTTGATTCCTCTTGAAACGACAAACATTACCTGGTCGTTAACAGAGCTAGAAATTCTAGTACACTCAATTAATTTTGACTGGCAAAAACTGTTTCACATTGTGGAGAATCGATGGGCTGCTACGCTGACGAAGTTGAGAATAGGAATTGAAGATGATCACTATGACCCATCAATAAAAGTGTTTCCTTGTTTGAATCTACCTAATATTAAAACACTGGTCATTTATTCAAAGGACTTTGTTTTATTGGATTTTATTTTACCAATGAGCAACTCGTTAGAGCATTTGGAAGTGTCGCACAGCAGAGCACCAGCACCACCACTGGATTTTGTTAAAAATGAAGGAACTGTGAAGTTCTACACGTTTTGCAGAGATCTGACGGAATCAAATATTTGGCTGTTGTTTCCCAAATTGAAGGTATTGGATTACTTTGATGTGTCTGTTGGACACCGTGGTATAACTAAGCTGCCTTTTCAGGATACTGAAAACGGCGTACTAAATTGTTTCGAAGTGCAATCTGGAACGTCTGGCTTGATGACTCTTGCTGACGATGATAGTGATGATGATGACGATGATAGTGATGATGATGACGATGATAGTGGTGATGATGACGATGATATTCCATATCGCCTCCCTAGATGCATTATGCAACATTTGCAAATCCATTGGTAACATCATCAAACAAATGAATTTTCGTTTGTCAGCATCAAGCGACACATGCAAAATGGTAGTTTCAAGAAAACGGCGGTTAAAAGTGGTACTGCAAAATTCCTACCCTCATTTGCAGACTTTCATTAATATAATCTTCTAAAAAAGAAAATTGTATTTTTTGCACCAAATTAAGCGAAAAACGCTCTATCAGTGGCACTAATTCTCAGAAATACAAACTTAATTAGTGAAAAACCGCATTAGGTTAAAAACATGCTACTGATTTTGTGTAGGTTTTGTGGAAGTCATAACTCTGCTATGGCTTAGCGGATTTCAACGAAACGTTCAGCATCTTAAAGCAAAAACTCTGTTCTTTCAATGTAGCACTAACTCTTAATTTACCCCAAAATGCATATGTTGGCTGATGTTGTCAGGCGGAAATTCATTTGTTTGATGATGTTACCAATGGATTTGCAAATGTTGCATAATGCATCTAGGGAGACGATATTTTGTAAGGCAAGTACAAGATTTATTAGATAACCTGCTCAGTGATAATACAGTTACGCAGTGACCGTGTTCATACACATTTGAAATAGCAGTAAAGCTTTTTGTAATACTTTAAATAAAATGTATAGTGTCAAATTTGCCAAATTACGTCGAAATCGAGTTTTGAATTTATAGCGTTTGATTCCACAAAATTATTTGATATGGTTGTGCCAATTGTTATCAAACCACTGAAATCGTGGTAACTTAAGCGTTTAAACAACGGCTTCAATTGCCGAGTTTACAATATTTTGGTTCTTAGTTAATCTTATCGCACACATGAATCCAGTGGGACTGTATGCTAAATTATGTAAGAAAAACTTGGGTGTATTATATATGTATATATATATTATATGTAGTTAGTATTATAATTCATAATTAATAAAACACATTTGATGTACTAATTTGATAATAGAACGTCCCAATCTAGAAATTAGTGTCAGATGAATAAAATGAGACAGTAAAATATGACTTTAATAGGCTGGGTCAAATTTTGTAGTTAAAAAATTATACATTTTAGATTGAGTTTATTCAAAATTGCTTCCAGGAATTTTTACCTACTGTATAATACAACTTTATATACTGTTATTGTTTGGGTCGCATTTATGTAACAGGCAGTCTCAACTTCTTAGAACCCTTGAAAAAGATTTCAAAAACTTTCATCGTGTTTGAAAGCAATCTAATTTCTTAAAATAAAAAAGTGTCTTTCCAACCCGACTTGTACCCAGAAAACAAAACATTCACAAAATTCCAGCATTACTAGAACATAATCTGGCAGCAGTGGACTATTTTCAATAAGTTGCCATGCATTTTTACTTTTTTAAACCCTGGGTGAAGCTTTACGATGCTGAAAAAAACAAAGGAAAAGGAACTCGATAAAAGTCATCAAGAAGTGTAAGCAAAGCAAATGGTATATAAAGCAACAGGTAGATAGACCGAATAATGAGAACATGTTCCCCTATTACGTGTGTACGCACAATACCCACAAGGAGAAAACGCACGTCAGTCTTAAAAAGGATATTTTGCCAAAATGTAAAAGTCATATAGTTGATACTTGATAGTCAAGCTTTTAACAAAAAATCTCGAGCTCACACTACGTGTACACGTATCATTCACTACTTTTCCAGCATTTAATGCTTGGGTACTTTACACACGTCACACAACCCTGATCACCTAAATCCCTGCTTTGCTTCCTACGCATTGTTAAGTACACCGGGTTTCTCTTTTGAAGAATTCAGTCCAAAAATATTTTACACAGTGTGGAATCGTTTTCACTTAAAACAAGATTATACATAAAAACATATGAGACTTTGAGTGTATTTGTTGTCAAAATTTATAAACTGGATTTAGAAATCACTGTAAAATAAAATAAAACTGTTTGTAAGTTTTTAACTGTCCGGTAAAATCATGAAGTCGAAAATATTTTTGCTGTTGTCCTGGTGTCTGGGGTTGATAAGTGCAGATCACAGCGACGAAAGTATCACAATTCCAAAACAAGTTCACAATCAAGTAAAAAAACTGGTAATTGTTTATGACGCCGAGTTTGCCGCATGATTTGATAATTTTTCCCCAAAAATTCGGGAATTTAGGAAGGTCGTTATATACGACAATCATCTTCGATTTAAAACCTTGCCAAGTTTTATCACAAGCTTTCAGATTACATCACTGAATGTTTACAAGTTGTGTGGCACTTGTAGTAGCTTTGTCAAACAATGTGTTAAAATCAATACAATAAAATTTTCATTTAATTACCCTAGGAACCGCACAATCCCTCAGTTTTTGAAAGAGTTCAACAGAACGTACACGATCTTGACGCCGTTACCGAGCTCGAGGAAGATTTTCAGAGCTGGGCATACAAACTTCGGAAAATTCCTCAATTTGACATTGCTGTATTAGCAATTGGAACATCGCATTCGGCAGTTAACCATTTAAAGGGCATATCATTTGCAAATTCAATTTGCAAAGCACAAGACGACATTCAGAAGAAATGGTTGGCCAGTACAATTATTTCACTGCAGGCTGTTCCATCTCCTGCGTAGATTCTGGCTAAGCAAATAGCAACCATGTAAGTTTTTAAACGAATCTTTCATAAAAAATCAGTTTTGGTTAAGCAATCACGTTCTAGTTCAGCCTTGGTGCCGGTAGGAAAGATATCTACCCCGCGTGCAATTTTCAAACAAACGCAAAGCTATGCTGCATCATGGAAAAAAGTCGGCCGGCAGTAGCGCACCCAGGTCCAACGCTTGCTGGAGGCACAGGTATTTATAAGCACATGTTTTGAACGAGAAAAAAATATGATTTTAATACATTTTTTCTTGGTTCGGAGGTTCTAAACAACAGTTTTTTATTTCCAATTCCAATAGAATAGGGAGTTATTAATTTAGGATAGCATGAGTTAGCCATTTAAGTACTAAAGTACAATTTCTCGATTTGACCTTTTAAATCCGATCAAAACCTCTTCTACGCTGACTGGAATATCCGAATGAATGTTAAGTTTGGCCAGACTGGATAAACGTTCTTCCGCTATTAAGTTTGAATCTTTCCAAGCAATGAATGTGCGTTTTACAGTAGCGACTAAAATTGGTAAAGCACACAAAATTCCGAGAAGTTTGTAAAAAGACGGATAACATGTTTTGTCAAATTTTGAATTAATTGGATATTTTTTATATATTTGATTGATTGGATTTGGATAAATACAATTGCTAAGAAAATTCCAAGTTTAAATAAGCTTTCAACAATTGTTGTTGAGGGCACAGCCCGAATCAAGGAAAAGCTCCTTAATTTTGAAGTTATTTGTCTAATTCGAAAGCCGACATTTATTATGTTTATTCAAAACGGAGACTAGATTTCAGGTAGATGTATTTATCCATTATCTCTTCCATTTAGTATATATTCATTTTGAACACACTGTTGACGAACTACCCAGTAGCTAAACAAGGTCGGGTCCGGCCCGCGTGAGATATAAAAACTTGTTAAATGCTGGTGCATATCAGTGTAAACATATGACACAATACCTAATTATAGTTTTAAATTAGCACTTTGTGTACATTTTTACGACTAATATGACTGATAAGAAATTTGGCTGAGTCTACTGCTGAAGGAAGTCAGACGAAAGTTGTGATTGATTTTGATCGCGATTAAACCCGTTGTGGTCTTGATGTTTAGTTCAAAATTGCAAACGATTTAGACTAAATCATTAAGTAAATGAAAAATTGTTTGCAAACATTTTATAAAGGAATATCATTGTGGTACTTAATAAAATCAAACAAATATTAAATATTAAAATCTTTTTTGTTTTCATAGCTAGAAACCTGATAACAAATTTTGATTTCGTTTTTTAGTTTATTATCCAGACATGTAGCATTTACAATTTCCTAGTAAGGATGTAAATATGTTTACAGAAGAAATTCTGTGGAAAGCGAAAACTGTGATTTGTCGATTTCTGAGCGGGTTAAGCAATAATTGACTCGGATTTGCAAATGTTTTGAGAAATCGAATTCCTTTATATGATCCCTTCATCTAAACTATGTTGTGATGTGTGCTTTATGTTTTTACCAGTAATCGAGTTGTAAATCGTTTTGGAATCGCGGGCCATTACCAGTTGACTCCGTTGAAAATTGTTTAAAGTATGGGAAAGATTTGACAAGTACAATTACAAGATAAGATGTTGTCAACCAGAAATGGACTTGTAGTCTTTTTTTGCTTTATCGAAACTGTCAGAATTTTGGAAAAGCTAAAGCTACAGTTTCTCTGGCGTGTAAGCATTGGCGTTTATACAAAATATGATTATCCGGTATTTCAAGATTCATTCATTTTTTATGAAAATTATTTAAGTGAAAAAATAAGTAATTATTCATGAGGCTTGAGCTTGGAACATTTCTTTGCTAAGTGGAATACAGAACTGCCTCTAGTTTATGGATGGAAGAGTTTAGAATTATTAAATATTGTCATTTGCTTGAAAAATCAAGCTTGTTATGTTTCTAGATCCATCTGTACAGAAGAGACGCTTTATTTTTTCAGGAATATTTGTTAATGCAGCTACTTTGTGTTAATATCAATTAAACATCAAAGCTCATATTTACTCTAAACTTTTAATCAAACTGTAATAAAATACTGAAAGTTGGTTTTTCTACTATCTTGGTGCCTTTACTGTGGATACAAATGAACAAGCACTTTGAAAACATACTGAAAATGCAGATGACATTGGTGATGCATTTTTCCAATCATTAATTAATTTAAATATCAGTAGGTGTAAAGTTGCAAGGGCTTAACCGTTAAACCTAGCAAGAAGCACGGGACACGCTGTTGATTTTGCTGGTTCATTACTAGTACAGAGTAATTTATCTCTGATCTAGTAATTTCATCAGGTTATATAGAAATGATGATGAATAAAATTTTGTATTCTCCTACAACACAATTATTAACCGCTATATTCTTGCTAACTGTAAGCAAGCCTTCTATTGTTATATTATGCTTTGAACAATTTGTGGGGTCGATTGCGTCAATTTGCTGATTCCTAGTTTATATGCAACCTAAAACAAGATACTGTAAAAGAAAATGGTTTAAAGAATCTGGGAACTCTAAAAATCTAGTAATACTGCCAAACAAAAGTATATCTGGGAGGTAAAAATTCATATTGGTGTTCATTTATTGCTGCAGTACTAATGGAATGTAATAATAAAATTGGAGCTAAAACTGTCAGTAATATTGGAATAACTATTTATGGTCCATTTGGATCACTTACCTAATTACCGTACATTTCAAATTTTAGTGCATTTTGATGATTTAAAAATACCAATAGCTTAAAGAGGTTTTAAAGATAAACACGAAAATATTAAATATTACAAGCTTACTTGTCAAAATATTTCAGATTCTGATAAACAAGGAATCCTTCAGGTAAACTGTTAATATTCAAGCAGTAAAAGTGTATGTACTGAAAAGTAACAAAATTTTTCTGATATAAAAAATTTTTCTTGTCGCCGGTCCGGCCCTTTAGAGGTCCGGCCCGCGTGACGATCACGCACCAGCACACGCGTCAGTTAGCCCCTGGAACTACCTTGAAGCCATTTTATACTTTTTGATTGTTTGTGTAATCAATGTGATTTTACTACACTCTCTTTACGCATTTAGCAATTCTGTAACTTTTTGTAAAACAAGCGTTTCATACTGTATTAAAATGAATGTTTTAGAAATCAATTTTAAAAAATTACAACAACTCCTGTTTGCTCTAAAATAACCCCACGATTTTCAGGGCTAAACAAATACTTGCTGTTTTTACTTAGCCAAATTTAAATCTACCAGTTTGGGAGACGAGTCAATTAGCTCATTTTATCACAAAGGCTTTAACCAATATTATTGTTGCAAATTAGTTTCCAGCAATACAAAAACATTCGGACAGAAAATATTACTGTTGAATTAGCTTATAACACACCATGCTAATATTTTACTTTTTGTGGTGCTACAGCGCTGCTACTTAGAATTTGTGGTCTTTGTGAGGTTTTATCTGAAGTAGATCAAACGATGATAAAACCAGCGAGTACATATACGCTTCTGCAGTCAAAAATCTTAGCGTATTTTAAGTGAAGTTCTCTCGTATAACATTTTGACCGTTGGCAGTCTGTTTCACATCACTAAGGCGCACATACAACAGCCACTTGTTCTGTTGTTGAAGCCACTTGTTCTGTTGTTGAAGCCACTTGTTCTGTTGTTAGGGTCCGGAGTCTTTCAAAGTCTTTCATTATTGTCATTCCTTTCATTCAAAGTCTTTCGAAAGGAATGATGTCTTTCAAAGTCTTTCAGATTTTTAAAACTGTCATTCCTTTCATTCCTTTCAGGTGAATGAAAGAAAAGGAATGGAAAGGAATGACAAATGTCTTTCAACATGTATAATTTTCCATTTACTATAAAAATTGGTTTAAAACATTAAAAATTATACCAAAACTCAGTAAATTGTTATCAAAATAAATTAAATCAACAATTATAAGCTCTAATTGATCTGGTTTCAATTTCAAATACGACTGGAATTATTAAAAGCCATAATATTACACTGAGTTAAATAATCGACAAACTGCGTCAGTTTTTGTTAAATAATTACATTTATTGGATACATATACTGATAGATTGGATATATTTATCAATTTGTAGTTATTTGAGTATGTTTTTGAACAATTTGAATATTTTGCAAAAATTTACATTTGAAAGGAACGAATTCCTTTCAAGTCTTTCATTTCCTTTCCATTCCATTCCTGTCAGGGTTCCATTTCATTCCTTTCCTTTCATTATTGATTTTGAAAAAATGTCATTCCTTTCCATTCCTTTCAGTGAATAAAAGGGTAATGAAAGGAATGAAAGACTTTTTTCCTTTCATTCTTGAAAGACTCCGGACCCTATCTGTTGTTGAAGCCACTTGTTCTGTTGTTGAAGCCACTTGTTCTGTTGTTGAAGCCACTTGTTCTGTTGTTGAAGCCACTTGTTCTGTTGTTGAAGCCACTTGTTCTGTTGTTGAAGCCACTTGTTCTGTTGTTGAAGCCACTTGTTGAAGCATCTGTTGTTAGATTTGATATTCCGAAAAAACCACTTTGAACAATTAACTTCTGAACAATAGTGTTCAATGTCATATGCTTCTTGGGATCCTTGGGCGGCAACAAATGCTTGTTAGTCTTCATTTGCATAAGCGTGACATTTAAACTGAGATTGTTCATTAAAAATACAAATCAGTATTTATAAAACGCGTAATGCGTGAGTTAATAGCGTTACTGCAACTTGCTGTAATTAGTCGCGCAAAAAATTACTCTGTTTACAATAGAAAATAATCCAGGGAAATCTGGTAATACTAAGTTCATATTCAGTCAGTTCAGAGTTATACTCTGTTACCTAAAAACCCGGTTTTTAGCCTATCGAACAAAATGGGAATTTGAAACCCGGTTCCAGTGAATTCCCTTGGAACATTGTTTTTAGCCCGGCAAGATAATGACTTGTTCTTGTTACTAGCAATATGACCAGGATTTCCACTTTTCCTAAATTTAAAACGTTTTGATCAGATGGCTTTTGTCATGCTCCGTCGAGCTTGAGTACATTGGTCGGATTTCCCAGCACTCACGGACTTGGAAGAAAGCATAGTGTCATTCCGAAATAGATTCGGACAAGTTTTCTGGCTCTACACCATCATCAGTCTTCTGCTTCTCCAAACTTTCTTGGAGACTTCTAAACGTTTGTATCATTTGACCGCTCGTCTGCCATTTAATCTGGAGAATCCGTTCTTCTTGGATTTTCACTTGTTCAAATTTCCAAGCTCCTTCTTAATTTCTGGAAATCTTGGCCTTCGTAAATTCACGAGAAAACAAACTTTGTTGGTCTGCAAGTCGTCTGAATCCTTTAAAGCTCATTTTAGAAACTAATTTTGATCTTAAACTCGCCAAAAGGCACGAAAGCAATATCAAGTGCGTATATAGCTCTTGACTTTTTGGGGGTCCATGTCTGGAAATAATATTAGTTGGACAAAATATACATGTAAATATATTTTTTTACGTAACTACAAGTATCCAGGTTTGTTAGTTTCATTTTGTCGCCGCCAAAGGTATACAATATAGTATTGAAAAATTTGCAAGTGGCTTGGTTTATAAAATATTTTCATTTTTTCTTAAGTTTTAATCTCCAGCTAGAGGCACGTGCCTGGTGTAACTGTTCCTGGGTGCGCGCTTGTCGGCCGCATGCAAAATCCTTTTCCAATTGTACCGACGAAATGCTTCACAAGAATGTTTTGCTAGGATGAACACAAGGCTTTAGCAGATCCAGTAATTGACTCAGCCAAACTTTTTCAAAACCCAGATGAGCTTCACGGCTGTACAATTCTGGAACAGTTGCTGAACAGTTCTGTCTGAATAATACCAAAACGCTAATGGTAAACAATTGCCGATTGCTTTTTAAAACTTGAAATGTTTATATAAATTTTACAATAATGGGAATTTTTAATATGTAGCTGAGTCGGGAGAAAATAAATGCATACAAACCACTTGTGTAGGTAAATCTAGCAAGCGAAAGCTTCTCTCTTTTACGCCAGTTGAAGGAAGTCGGTGCGGGAATGCCGACAAAGGAGTGATATAATATTCATTGCAATTTGTTTGTTCTGAAATGAAAACGCAAATAATTTTTCTTATTTTAGCGTTGCTTCCGTGGAATCTGCATTCAGCATAAATGGCATCTTGTCAACGTGAAAACTGTAAAGTGTTTAGTATCCGAAAAGAGCATATTTGAATCAAATGACAAACCAGTTCTTTAGGACTGTGCCAAAGTTTTAACTCAAATGCTGGTTTATACGAAACTAAAGCGTTGTGAAAATAACGGTATTTACACACCTGGATTAATATACTCGGACAGTAACGGACAGCAACAAACGATTATAAGACTGGTAATGAAACTTAATGAGGAAACTAATTTGTTGGAGTTTGACTTGAAATTTTCACCAAGCACAAAAACGCTTTCCAAACCAAGTTTTAGTCACGAGGAATTTGCCGGTTGGGTTTTTGTTATTCCAAAATATTTTGGGGATTAGGAGTTTCTGCTATAGAACCAAATTTTTGAATACTGTCTGAGAGCCAATGAAGATGGAGTAAATGTTGAGGTGATAAATGGTGATAGGTGTCCTCAGGATAATAAGGCGTACCGTTGGAAGTTTGTGGAGGTAAAAGAAGACCATGAAAAGGATGAACAAGACACTGAGAGTGGACTGGATGCGAAATTCATTTCTGAGGAACCGGTGGTATTTGATGGGGTTTCCAAAGACGAATTGTAAGTTTTTACTTCTGAGCTGTTTATTTATGTACTCATTTTTTGCAATTGTTACTTTGATGTTTTTAACTTAAATATTTTATATTGAAGTTTTGTACGCATTTTGTATCTTATCTTGCCAGTTTCTTTACAAATTAAAACTAATAACAACATTATGTATGCATACTTGTGAAATGAAAATAAAATGTCCTCCGGAAAATGTTAAAAGAACAAAAGAGATAAGCAATGTCGTTTAATATATCCAATACATGGGTCTAAACACAAATTAGGATGACCTGTAGTACACTGGCATGCAAGAAAAAATCATACATTCACATACCATTTTTCATTTAGCTCGGCATGCAAAGTGCAGACAAATGTGTTAAGATACTTCCATTCATTTTCTTATCATGCAAGCATAATATTATGAGCGAGCAAGTAATAAATAATAATTTGTCTAAAAAAGAGTGCAAAATATTTCAGAGCCATTATTTGTCCAAGAGTGGTTTCCAGTAACCGTATTCCTAAATGTGATAATATTGAAATCTCCAAACCACTAGACATTTTAATTAATAAACACAGCAAACCAAAGGAAACTGATAACACATATCAACCAAAGTTGTGTATACTTTTTCCTTTTTACTCAGTACAAACGCTAATGTGTAGTGAGATTAACCAGTTATTGAATAACCTTTTATAAATCAACAGGAAGTTTTTAAAATCTTCTTTCATTTCATTTTTAGTGCAAATACAGGGCAACTACTTTTTACAGTTATAGAAAATTAATATGCATACCAACACCTGACACCTATATTTTATCAAGAAATTTCAAATTCAGAAAAAAGAAACTTGAAACATCACAGAAAAAAACACCTGCAAAATACAGGTCGTTTTTCCTGAGTTCAGCAAACACAGTTTTAGGAAAATGGGGTGCTTAGAAACAGAAAATACTGCGGCGTTTTCATGTAACGCACATTCTAGAAGGACTTCCTTTCGAGTAGCAAATCAAGTCTCCTGGGACAGTGGATAGTGCCCAGCATTCACATAGGTTAAGTTGAAGTTAAAATTGTGTATTGCATATAATCATGAAATATCATAAATTTTCATAACCAAAAAATAAATCTCACGATAGTAACCACAAATTATGTAGGAAGTATTGCAAAATGTTCTAGTTAATCATATTAGTCATTAGGCTCACAATGGGAAACAGAAATTTTACAACGTTTTATGGAAAGGTTCTGAAATTGATTAGAATATTTTGATCGTCGTTCCTGAGAGAAAAGACGATGCAACAGAGTGTCACGAGCGTTACCACTTTGAAACTAAACGTTTCCTGTCACCGTGTGGGATCGAGCTTGAGATCGTCGGAGTTCTCAAAATGTTAAATACGTGTACACACACAAGGTTTTGTGGTAAGCTTGTAATTCGCCAATTTTCTTTAAACTATGCCTACTTTGGTGCGATCAGTTTTGTTGTGGTTTCCCCGAATCAGGAACTTGTCCTATTTTGTTCGGTGCACGGATAAATGTTTTAAAATGTCTAGTTTTCCTAATGTCTGCTAATTTACCCGCTTCCCCGTTACACGACTATGCTGATGGCTAACCGACCGAAAATGTCCGTATTTCCCAAAATGAATACTTAAATCAACCACAACAAAATGCCGGAGAATCTTTGATTTTAACAGACAAGTAGGATCTTTATTTCCCGAATGGAATTACAATAATTTTCCAAACAATAATTAGACTGAAATTTACACGACAAATTATCTCAAAGACGAAGACCGACTGTTTCACTAAGTAACGAGTCTAGTGAATAATGAACAGTAGACAGACAGAAACGAGGAACAAGAAAGTGCACGAACATCCCATTGCCACCGTACTAGACTGCATGGCTCCCGCTCTCACCGTTTCAAGATTGCGTGGTCATTGCGAGGGAAATGACCGTTACTATTTTTTACATGGGGAATCTAAGATTACTAACAAAGACACATTTTCTTATGACTATCTTTCCCTAGCCATGCTTTCCTCTCCCATGAGTCCGTAACAAGTTTTTTATTATAAGGTTAGCTGAATAGTCATTCAATAAACGTTTATTTGTAAACTGGATTGTCGTCTACCGTCTATTTTCAAAACTCACTCAAATCTGGATTGACGAGTTTTTGTGACATCAAAAGAGCTATTATTTGGATTTAGGTAGTGCCTAAAAATGAACTTTACACAATAAATTTTACGGCAAGTGGAAATCGCGGTTTTTCGGTTTGTAAATGTTTTGAGCAATTATCGAAGCGGAATCGCAAATGATTTGAAAATTTAATCACCTTTGACTCAATCTAATATTCCAAGAAATAATATGTAGTACTGATTTATTATTATTTATTTGTTAATATTAATTACTGTACATATAAATTTAGAAATTTGTGAACATTTTAATATAAAAATGCATTTTCAAATACGGCTGATTATTACAATTTAAAACGATTGGTTACATTGATTAATCTAGTCGTAATATTAATAATTTTACAGGTTATGCACATAATAAACTTTGAAATTTTTAAACCAAACTATTTAAAAAGCATTTTGCAAAAAATTATTCCAAATATAACTTTTGGTGCTACAAGTTAAAACAAGCTGAATATAGCTTGAGTAGTAACCTAAAGATACTATAAGACACTCCCACGTTCTCCTTCATATACTATACCATAATTCCATAATTATTCATTTTTTTGTAGTCTTCTGTTATATTTTACATTTGAAATTAACCTTGAACCAACACGCTAGTGAAATCAAATTCAGCAAACTAGTAATATATTTCCACTGTGCCGTTGGTTTTTGAAATTATGTTACCTGTTACTATTGCTAGGCGCATTTGTTGGAGCGTTTAGTTCTTCATAAAGCTTATATACTTTGGGTTTTATATAAAAGAGGTCAGATATAGGTAACACTTGTTCCCTTAAAGGAATCAGATGAATCAAAGCTTTGTCAACTTCATTGGATTTTACCAAACTATTTACGTAATAGTACTTGAATAGGCAAATAAAAAGCACATCAATCTTGTCTAAAAAGTAACTATCATTAACTGTATTTTCAAGTAGTTTTTGCGCGTCTTCGTGTCTACCCATTTGAGAAAGAATTGTTCCCTTCAATGCCAAACAGTGCAAACTACGCGGATGCTTTTCGCCAAATTTGGATTTAAAGTATTCACACACTTCTATTATCAGTTTATGTGCATCGGTTTGACCTAATTCGCTTTTTGCAAGTGCAATGTTAAGTTGCACGGCCCAAAAGTCAACAGGACTATAAGAGAACCCTTTTAAATGATTTACATATGCAAACTGACTACTTTCCAAAGATTTCACAAAGTTTCCAGCAAAAAACAAGGTAAGTGCAAAATCGTGGTGTAATGCAATCAATTCGCGCGTACACTCATCTGGCTGCAATTTTAATTCGGATAATATATGTTCGAATGCTTGTACTGCTCTGTCTAATTTTTCCATACGATAGTATGATAAAGCCAAATGCCGTTTTGTTGTGAAAGCTACATATCTTGCTTTCCTAGCATTAAGAGGCGTAATTTCTAGCGTTGTAATGCGAGAACAAACGTATTGGTATATGGCGTTTGCCTCTTCGTGTCTTTTTGACCATTCATATCTAATCCCAGTATACATTTGCGTTTCTAGAGAATCAATAGTTTCCTTATCGCCCAAACAACGCCTCCAATCATCGCACAAATTACAATATTTTTGCAATGTACTTTCGCTGGCATCAAAAGGGTCGTCCTCTGCTTTTGCCTTTAAACTTGCTTGAAGAGATTGTAATTTGAGTATGAAAGGATCGTAAGGTTTTCTATTTTTTAAAGCTCTATCTACTACTTTTTTAACGAAATCTTTGCATTCAGTACTTCTTACATCATCATCTTTTATGTAAGCAACACAGATAACATCTTTTGGAAAAAACTCATAGTTTTCTTCAGAATCAAAATGCTCTGAAAGCGTTTTCAGTACGATGTTTAAAAAGTCGAATGCATCTTTATGCCTGATATCGTATTGTAAAATCCAAAATATCTGCTCGGAAAGCAAACAATGTTTGATTAACAGTTGTTTTGCCAATTTTGTCGCATGATGCCATATTGATATAGCATGGTCTACATTACTTGATTTCATTTTGTTTTTAATCAACAATATTGCATGTTCCAACGTAGTTTCAATTTGATTTTCGGATTTTAAAATGCATCGCATAACTTGCTGAACTAATCGATGAATATTGATCTTTAACGGCTTAACTTCATCTTCTCTTGGGATCAACCTTACAATGGAAAACCTTTCAAGAAGCAAAATTGCATCCTCAAGAACAAAGCTGTCAACCATTTCGTCAAACAATGTGTCCTCAATATTATCAGGCGTCATGAATGCCATTAATTTAACTAAATTGATTGCCACACTACCAATATTTTCATAGTTTTTGAGCCTGTTAAGTGTAAGTTCTACAGTTTCATACGTACTTTTTGTATAGCCTGTTAATATACTAGCTCCGTGCTTCTTCAGAATAGCCTCTGAATTTCTATCCAAATCATGTAGGTACTCTTTTGGGCCATAGTTTTTTCTGACTTTCTTTCGTTCTCTTATGAAAGCAATGGCTTGACCAATCGCCAAAGGAAAAAACTGAAGCCTTGTCACCATTTGTAACATATCCTCGTCAAATTCTTTTCCGGTCATATAAGGACCTTGTAAACCCTTCTTTACAAAACTAATTGCATCATCTGGCTCTAGGCCAGCTAATGAAATTTGATTTATAAAACCCCAGTCGTTGTCTTGGGATGTGATTAAAATGTGGATTTTTGCGGAAACTGACTTAGATTTGGGAAAATATTTTGGAATGCATTCAGTATTTTCAACATTATCAAAAATGATAAGAGAATCTTTTAAAGCAAGACGTGTGTAAACATCGTCTAAAATTACTGAAATATCTTTTTCCCTACCAGGACCAGAATAAATGCTTATTCCGAATTTGTCCATTGCAAGAGTCTTAAAATCCTTTGATGTAGAGATATCACTCTCAGCGTTGATCCAGATAATGTATTCAAATTTTTTGCGAATTGTTTGAATGAGCATTCTGGCCAAATCGGTTTTTCCAATCCCACCTATTGAAATTAGACTGTTATTAGTCTAGTCATTTCAGTAACAACCCTTATTTCCAAATGGTGACATATTAAAATAAAAAGAGTTACTAAATACCTAGCCCGGTAATGCAAGATTTTCCCGAGATTACAATCTTAGATCCTGGTTTTAACAGTGATTTTTCCAGTTCTTGGAGTTCATTTTGACGTCCAGTAAATAGAATATTTGGGTCCAGCACATTGAAACAAACCGGTTCAAAAGTTGAAGTGTCGGCTTGGGGCAGTGCAATATCTGCATTTTCACTTAGCAAGTTGAGCACTCCAGTTTGATTTGTTTTTGCTAAGCTGTCCTTCAGGTGCTTGAATCCATTCAAGCGAGTTTGCACAATCCGATAAAATTTATCATTTCTGGTTATCCAGTTGGTCTCGCCAGTCTATGGAAATTTTTATTGTTTTAAACTAAGTGTTTGTGCTTTAAAAAAAAGTTGTACATAAAGGTTTACCGTATAATATTTTGGATATATTACGTACCAATTCAGCAACGTCTGCAATGCCTAACACGTCCTTTGATGCCAATTCTGCTAACAATAAACTGTTGCAATCAGTCATATTGATTAGTTCTGAAAGGTTTTTTTGTATCTTTTCCATTTCAAACTTCTCCATTTTAAAGAAATTTTATTTGTAACCCAAAATAACACAATTCTAGAGTGACAGTAAGAGTGTAAAAGTATAATTAGGCTTGCGCAAATTATAATTTGAAATTATAAAAGCACAAATTTAACTCCCGAATTATTTAGAGCAGGAATGTAAAATGAGTGAACAAGATAGAGAATGAGTTACGGTTGATAAGATATCTTGCTTTGCAGTTTTTTGACATTTATGTAAATATTCCTTATCACAAACATCTTGCATTTGATTTTGCATTCGTTTACGTGGAAAGTCAACCACATATCATTGGCAGGTGTATGTAGTGGCGTTGGCTGCTGGATTCAAAGGCTCTGAGATAAAACCATAAACTTTTATCATAATTATTTGTCAATCAAAAGTCAAAGATATAATTTTTGTTAATACATACATAAAAATCAGAATATCACATATGTAGTGTTGTAAACGGTCTCCGTATAAGCTTGTTTTACGCGTTGCATAGCCATGGATCGTTGTTTATGCTGCGTAGCATAGCCATGGATCGTTGTTTATGCTGCGTAGCATCATACTATCATATTCAATTTGGTATCAGAGTCCTTTGCGTTTTATTTGTATCAAAGGTGAATGATTTCGTGTAGATTTATTTATCATTTTGAGAGCAAACCAAAAAAAACAAATAATACCGATAATACCAATAAATGATTATTTTGTACCGATTTTGGAATCCCTACACTTGCCAATTGCCAGTTTCAGTATTCCGTAAAATAGAGTCAAGCTGCCAAAAGCAGGAATATTTACTTTAAGAAAGAATGTAGGTTACATTATAAACGACCATTTAGCAAAAGGACTTACCCTTGCTATCTAGTTGGTTGACCCGGATGAATATATTTCTTATTTGTTTGTCAGTAACAGTATTTAGCTCATGGTTGTTTTCCTAGGTTTGCTCAAAGTTTTGTAAACATTATATAAAATGTCAAATACGTTTGCAGTATAAAAATGAGTACCTTGCAAGCGATTAGACAAAACTTTCTCTGATTGTTTTTCAGATTTAATTGAAACTAATTATTCATTATAAATTGACTAATAAAGTGGTTATTCGTTCATTTGCAAGTTCGCGTCAGAATTAGGAAACTTTAAGAATATCGAAGGAAAAAATAATCCTATATGCTTTGTTATGCTGAAATCTTCCAGTTAAAATCTATTTAAATGAATCGGGTTTAGGTGTTTAATGCATGATAGTGCCAACCAGCCAACGAGAAAATCGCTCATTAGGTATATAGAGCTTTCTGAGCATTAGAATCAGAGTTATACATTTAGAAAGGAAAGTATGTAATCCGTAAGAAGAAGGCCTAAGATTCCAATGCCAATTTTTCCAAATGCTTCAGTTGATTTCAACGCTGACTATACAATTATCATTGTCAGCTCTATCATGTAACCGTAAAGATTATTTTAGTGTGAATTGAGCTTGTCCTGATGAAGATCACAGTGGTTGAAATAAACTGATGAATAGTTTGAAAGATACACTGGTGGTGATAGTGTGATGTTCTTGCGGATGAGCAGTGAATGTAGTAATTTACTGTGAAAATTGTGGCGTAAAAATGATGGTAACACTGTAAAAGGAATAGTTGGCAATTTAAAAGTGTATTTATTAACTTTGCAGATTTGCAGTGGCATTGTTGGACATGTTTTTTGTTTTTTATTAGACATAAACAATCATAATAAATCATATTATCAAGCTCACAAGGCATAATATCAAGAATACGTACACTTTTATGTAGAATATTACGTGCGTCCAAATCCAGTGACAGGGAAGAATAAACACTGAAATGCATGAAATATAATGTCGTATAATGCACAATAGATTATACGATCAGTCTTAAGGGAATCTTAAAGCTGTAGAGAAAACAAGCAAAAATCACAAGACAAAGACAGAACGTTTACAAAATTCCAGCATTACTAGAATCTAATCTGGCAGCAGTGGACTATTTCCAATAAATTGCCATGTGTTTTAGCATGGGTAAAAAACACATGCACTAAATAAAAGGCACTTAGAAGAGAAAGAAAAGCAAAGGATGTATAAAGCAACAGGTAGATTTACCGAATAATGAGAACATGTACCCCTATAACGTGTGCACGCACAATACGCACAGGGAGAGAACGCACGTCAGTCTTAAAAAGGATATCCAGCCAAATGTAAAAGTCATAAAGTTGATACTTAATAGTCAGGCCTTCAACAAAAAATGTCGAGCTCACACTACGTGTACACGTATCATTGCCAACTTCTCCAGCATTAAATGCTTGGGTACTTTACACACGTCACACAAACCTGACCACCTAAATCCCTGCTTTGCTTCCTACGCATTGTTAAGTACACCGGGTTTGTTTTTGTGGGCTTTAAAACTCAGTTTTGGTTTCTCTTTTGAAGAACTCAGTCCAAAAAATATTTTACACACTGAGGAATCCTTTTTACTTAGAACAAAAATACGCACAAAACCATATGAGACTTTTAGTGTATTTTTTGTCAAAGTTTTTAAACCAGGTTAAAAAATAATTACTATATGAAATCAAACTATTAGTCAGTTTTTTACTGTCCGGTAACACCATGAATTCCAAAATAATAAAATCATTTTTGCTGTTGTCCTGGTGTCTGGTGTTGTCAAGAACAGATCATAGTGACGAAAGTCTCACAATTCCTAAACAAGTTCACAATCAAGTAATAAATCCGGTTATTGTTTATGACACCGAGTTTGCCGCACGATTTGATAATGATCCCCAAAAAATTCGGGAATTTTGGAAGGTCGTTATGTACGACCTTCATCTTCGATTTCAAACCTTGCCAAGCTTTAGCACAAACTTTCAGATTACCTCACTGAAAGTTTACAAGGTGTGTGGTACTTAAAACAGGCTTGTAAGCAAATGTGTTAAAATCAATACAGTAAAAATTTAATTTATTTTAGGAACCGCACAACCCCTCAGTGTTTGAAAGAGTTCAAAAGAACGTACACGATCTTGATGCCGTTACCGAGCTAGAGGAGAATTTTCAAAGCTGGGCATACAAACAGCTTGGGAAAATTCCTCCATTTGACAATGCTGTATTAGCAATTGGAACATCGCATTCAGCAGTTAACTATTTGAAGGACAAATCATTGGCAAATTCTATTTGCAGAGCACAAGACGACATTCAGGGGAAATGGTTGGCCAGTACAGTTATTAGCCTGCAGGCAGTTCCATCTCCTGAAGAGATTATAGCTAAGCAAATAGCAGTCATGTAAGTATATAAAAAAATATTTGATAAGAATTCATATTTTATTTGATGCATTCACGTTCTCGTTTTTAGTAAGTATTGATTTTTTGCAATTCTCACTTTGATGCTTTTAAGTTAAATTTTTATAATGCTAAGTTTTGTACGTATTTTGTATCTTAATTTGCCAGTTGCTTCACAAATTAAAACTAGTTCCAACATTATTGGTTGTATGGCTTTATTAGCTGGGTTATATTGGCATTTTCTTTTGCACAAAATCATTAACAGAGACAAAGGAGACAAGGTAGTGTTCATGCTGGAACATTGTTTTTTTTTGTATTTTTCATTACGGCAGGTCCCAGCGCTTTTGCATTATTCATTCATTTCACCCATTTGATTTTTTTGCATTTGTACGGCTGCAATTATACGCATATTTGCGGAATGCACATAAAACGTCCTTCAAAAATGATAAAAGAACAAAGAAGATAAGCAGTTTCATTGATTTATTCAATGCATGGGTATATAAACACTGATAGGATGACTTGTGGTGAAATGGCATGCAAGAAGAAATGGTACGTTCGCATATCAGTTTTATTTAGCTCGGTCTTATGATGAATGCAATATTAACTTGTTAAGAAATTTTCATTCATTTTCATTCATTTATCATATTATTATGAGCATGAAAACTTGTTTGGAAAAAAGTACAAATACTTGAGTATTCTAATTTGTACAAAAGTGGTTTCCTGTGAACGTTTTCCTTAAATGTGATTATATTGAAATCTCCAACCCACTAAACATTTTAATTAATAAAGACAGGGAACCAACGGAAACTGATAAGACATATCAACCAAAGTTGTGTATGCTTCTTCCCTTTTACTCAGTACAAACGCTAATGTGTAGTGAGATTAACCAGTTATTGAGTAACCTTTTATAAATCAACAGGAAAATATTAAAATCTTCTTTCATTTTAGTTTTAGTGCAAATACATGGCACCCATTTTTTGCAGTTAAATAAAGTTTAAATGTTTACACCTACATTTTAAATTAATTTAAAAATTAAATTCCGAACAAGAAGAACTTGCAACATCACAGAAAACAACACTTGCAAAATACAGGTCGTTTTCCCTGAGTTCAGCAAACATAGTTCTAGGAAAATGGGGTACTTGGAAACAGAAAATACCTCGGCGTTTTCATGTAACGCACATTTTAGAAGGACTTCCTTTCTAGTAGCAAATCAAGTCTCTTGGGACAGTGGATAGTGCCAAGCATTCGCACAAAGGTTAAGTTGAAGTTGAAATTGTGTATTGCGTATAATCATGGAAATCATAAATTTTCATAACCGATAATTGTGTGTATCACAACAGAAACCACATATATCTAGTAGGCATTGCAAAATGTCTTTAGTCATATTAATCATTAGGCTCACAATGGGACGCAGAAATTTTACAACGTTTTATAGAAGGGTTCTGGAATTGACTAGAATATTTTGTTCGTCATTCCTGAGAGAAGAGATGATGCAACAGAGTGTCACGAGCGTTACCACTTTGAAACTAAACGTTTCTTGTCACCGTGTGGGATCGACCTCGAGATCGTCGGAGTTCTCAAAATGGTAAATACGTGTACACATACAAGTTTTTTGTGGTAAGCTTGTAATTCACCAATTTTCTTTAAACTATGCCCGTCTTAACGACGTTACTGAGAAGAAAGACAGAAATACGTTTATAAAGAACGCAGCTCCTATAAAGTGGGATTTTTTCTTATGCTTTCTGATCGTGCGATGTGTAGTATATCACACTCACACACTTTTGTGGTTGGTGATACCTATCTGTGTTGTATTGTGTGAGTCTGCGCTGGAAGGCTCTTTTTCTTAGAAGCAACAGGCAAATCACAAGAATGCGTAAAATTTGAGACTTACTTCCTTTATCACTATCTTGTCAAAAATTGCATAACACTTGATTACGTGGACATAAATAAAAAGAGGCTTTAGTGCTTTTGAACTAAATTGTAATAATTACCAAAAACTGTAAATTATTTTTTATTTTACAAACCTTTCTTTTTCTAACCGCTTCTGTATTAGAGTATTAAGTCTAAAACTTGTTTCGGTTAGTTAAAATTTTTAGTCGTGTTTATTTAACGGAACAGCGAATTATAGATACAGACAATTTTATAACTGGAGTAAACAAATGTCTTTTTTCTTTCGTTATAGTAAAATTTACTGTTTGGTATTTCATCTCTAATTCCGATATACATCTGCCCAACCATAAAGCTTTGTCAGCACGAAGCACTAATCAGGGATAAGGTTTGGTAAGCATAAAATTGAAAATATACTGTTTCAGTTTTTAAAACTAACTTTCCAATTTTTCTGTTGCACTTTAGGGAAAAGGAAATCAAAGACAATAAAAAAGTTTGGACTGCAACTAAGCTTTTTCTTCTGGCTATTTGTGTTGTCACAATCTCAGTTATTATCTGCCAAGTTCCACTGCACCGTCCAAAAGTGGGTTTTGATAAGAATTTATATCTGTCATTTGAATTCAGTGTGGGAAACACGTCTTTGCACAGTCACAAAAACGAAAATGGGTGAACAATGGTGGGACTTTACAACCAAAGAAAGTAAGCAACTCAACACCTTGCTTTTCGTGCAAAAGTGTTCAAATTATAAATTATGAGATAAAATAATTCATTTTTTATTTTTATTTTACACATTATTCTTAGATTTTATTCCTTACCAGATATTCTTAATGTGTTTGACAATAATCTTGGTATTTATTATTATACTTGTTTGGCTTCGTGTGGCTACATTTGTGTTTTCTGCTGTCTTCGTTTCTTTTATTGTTGGATTTTCCATGAAATATTTGTCAAGTGGACAATTTTTTGAACAAGAATAATCAATCAGCATAATTGTAGTATCAAAGTAAATTAAAAAGACTTAGGATCTAGCTTTAAAAGTGCAATAACTGGCAATCGCAAAACGTAGATAAGGAGTAGTCTTGAAATATTATATGCGTTGTGTAAATAGTCATAGGAACTTAACTGTTATATACCTGAAGATTGCATGGCTCACCTTTTACTTAAAATCTTGCGGAATGCCTCTGTGTGTAACAAAAGAATAATTTGGAATCTTATGTTAATTCAAATCTCATTATTTGCAATATTGTTAATAATTAGTAAATTAGAAAAACACTAACAAACGATTTGTTAACATTTATTTTTTATTTTTGTATGTAATTTATTTTGTGCAATAAACTATTCCGTTAGAATCACATTGGCTATAATTAAATTTCGAGTTTTCTCTTAAAACATAAAATGGAATAAACTAAAAGCAAAACTTGCATTTCAGGAAATATACTTGAAACTTTTGTCATAGCCATTTCTCATATGCATAATAAGCATATTTACGTCTGTGTCAATTCAAACCAAGTATTACCATAATTACAATGTAACTTTATCCTAGTGTTTATTTCCTTTGTATTTTGCTGGATATGATAAACCGTGTCTTTAATATTTGTGCAATATACTCATATTAGAACGATTGGTAATGGTCTGAAATGCAAGAAAACATTACAAATACAAATCAGAATTTTCAATTAGCTCGGTCGTATGCAAAGTGCAATAAAAATGTGTAAAATACTTCCATTCATTTGCTTATCATTTAAACATATTAAGTATGAAAGAGAAAATAAAAAAACAACTTATTTAAATGAGTGCAAATTATTGGAGTATTTTGATTTGTACAAGAATGGTTTCCTTCTTCAAAATGCGATAATATTGATATCTCCAACCCACTAAAGATTCTAATAATTACACACAGGAAGCCAAAGAAAACAGATATCAAATATCAACCTAACTTGTCTGTTTCTTCCTTTTTACTCATTACAAGCTCTACTGAGGATGAACAG
This sequence comes from Entomobrya proxima, assembly GCA_029691765.1. Lineage (NCBI taxonomy): Eukaryota > Metazoa > Arthropoda > Collembola > Entomobryomorpha > Entomobryidae > Entomobrya > Entomobrya proxima. The sequence continues at coordinate 48,207,362 of CM056171.1, read as the reverse complement.
TTATTAAATAGCCCTTTATAAGTAAACAGTAAATTATTTTACAAAACTCTTCTAGAGTTTTTTTGTCATTTGTAGTGCAAATACATGGCAACTACTTTTTGCAGTTTAAGAAAGTTAAAATGTTTCCACCTGCATCTTATAAAGAAATTTAGAACAGGGGAAAGATTGTAACATTACAGAAAACACGATCTGCATAAATCAAGCCGTTTTTTCTGAGTTCAGCAAACACAATTTTAGGAAAATGGGGTCCTTGGAAAAAAAGAATACTGCTACAACTTTAGCATGTAACGCACGTTTCAGAACAAATTCCTTTCCGGCAGCAAATCACGACTCTTGGGACAGTGGATAGTGCCAAGCATTCACAGAAGTTAAGTTAAAATCGTGTATTGCATATATTCATAGAAAATCAAAAATTTTCATATGTATTTTATGAGTTTTTTGGAAATGTATTGGAGTCTGGAATTGGCTAGAATGATTAGGCCGTCGTTCTGAGTGAAAAGCTGATGCAACACTGTGTCATGAGCGTTACCAATTTGCAACTAAACGTTCCCGTCACCATGTGGGATCGAGCTCGAGATCGTCGGAGTTCTCAAAGTGTTGAACATGAGCATACATAAAACTTGTGGTAACCTTGTTATTTGCCAAGATTCTTGAAAGTAAGCCTATGTTAATGTTGATGAGAAGGAAGACGTTTATATTGATTCACGTTGAAGCAGTTTCTTATGCATGCAGTTGAAACACATGTGGAGTTATTCTTATGCATTTTGATTGTGTAATGTGTAGTAGAGTGCTTGGTAGTCCAACATAATTAAAACATACATATATTCACTGGCTGTGTAACAGTTTTTGTTTTGATTTATAAGCCAATCATAGTTCAGTTTGAATGGCACTTGCTATCTTATTCTTTGTGTGTGTGGTGGTGTGTCATTGTGATTTTTTTGTCCACGAAGGGTAAGATAGCACGTGCCGTTCAAGCTGAACTATGATTGGCTGAAAAAACGGTGTGTGGCTATGCCACACACTTTTGTGGGGGGTATTACACATTTGTGTTGTGTGAGTCTGCGCTGGATGCTTTGATTTCTTAGAAGCAACAGAAAGCATGAAAGCGTAAAATGTGGGGTTTGTTTCATTAATAAAAACCTTGCCATAATTTTCTACGACACTTGATAAGAAGAAACAGGATAGATTAGTACTATTGAATTAAATTGAAATAGTTACTTAAAACTACAACTTATTATTCTATTTTACGAAGCTGTGTTTTTAAAATTTGGTGACTTCAGCGGTTTTTGGTGGTTAAGAAAATTTGAAGTCATCAGTGATACCACCTTACCAGTGATCAGAAACCATACCTGATAAGGTTAGCTCTAGAGTCATTCATAAACGTCTATCTGTATTAGAATATTCAGTCTATACCTTGTTTCAGTTAGTTTCAGTTATTTGTTTATTTACCGCAACAACGAATTAAAGGTACAAAAAATTTTACAACTGGAGTATTTTATATCATTTCTTTTTCCAGATCTGTTAATCTCACCGTAAGCAGGTTTCTCATTTATCAATTTTGATGTCCTTAGGCCCAACCATGAAGCTTTGTCAGCACGAAATACTAATTATGGATAAGCTTTGGTAAGCATAAAATTTAAAAAATACTGTTTCAGTTTTGAAAAACAAAACTTTCCAATTTGTCTGTTGCATTTAAGGGAAAAGGAAATCAAAGAAATCAAAAAAGTTCGTAGCGCGACTCAACTTTTTCTTCTTGCTATTTGCGTTGTCACAACGACAGTTATAATATACCAACTTCCATTGCACCGTCCAAAACTGGGTTTTGACAAGAATTTATATCTGTCATTTGAGTTTAGTGTGGGAAACACTTCTTTGCACACCCACAAAAACGAAAATGGACGAACAATGGTGGGACTTTATATCCAATCTAAGTAAGCATCTTAAATGTATGAATTCTGTTGTAAAGTTTTAGATTTGAATTTCAGAATATATATGTTTATCTTTTTCCAGGTTGCTAATGGATTTTATTCCTTTCCAGGTATATTATGGATGTGCGATTATAATGTCACTACTTGCTATTATACTGGTTTGGTTTCGTGTTGCTACGTTTGTGTTTTTTGCAATCGTAAATTCTTTTGTCGTTGGTTTTTTGATAAAATATTTGATTACTGGACAGTTCTTCGAGCCAAATTAATCGAATATGTACTTCAACATTTCTAACCGCAATAATAGTTAAAATCTTTTAATGAGATTTACATTCTAACATAAAAAGTAAATTGCAGAAGGGTAGATAAAATGGTATTAAATTGTCCTATCTCTCTGCAGTCTAAATAGACACAAAACGTAATGGTATTATGCTTGCAGAGTTATCGACACTAGCTTTTTTACTTTTACTTGTTATGAATGATCTGTTTGGTACCATTAGGCATCTTATATTAATGTATGCTACTATTAATGTCATTGTTTTGCAATAGCTTAGTCCTAAAGAGTATAAAAGTTTAACTTGTGCAGTAGCTACTAAATGTATTGCTATTTTAGTTGTTTTGTAAACGGCTTACTGGATGGAAGCTGTATAAATTTATTATAATGAAAATATTGATTGCATTTAAGCGTTTGAAATGTCAAACTAAGAACTTTCTTTCATCACAATTGTTTTAGGAAGTTTGCACTAAGCGATTTACAATGTTGCAAATAATTAGAAAACATTTCTTTACGATTGAGCTACATTTGGTGTTTATCTTGTATGTAACTTATTCTGTGCAATAAACTGTTTTTTAAAAATTACCTTATAAATTCCATTTATAATTGAATTTAGAGTTTCTGTTTACAACATTTTGTGGAATAAATTTAATGAAAAAGTTGCAATACAATAAATAAACTTGATCGTGTCTTTAAACCATTTTTATATAATAGTATATTTAATTTCCTATTCAGTAAAAGCAAGTACTACCACAATTTAAAAGAAGCTTCAATCTAATACTACTATGCTAATTTTTTCAAAACATTTCTTCAATATTTCTGTGTTTATCTTATGTGTGCTATAGCGATATGATTCCACATAGCGCGATGGAAGAAGGTTGGCCCTTTTTGATATTGAATATTCTCATAGCATTCACAAGCTGTTCAAACAATTTACTCCAAAAATTTCTTCTAAAAAGGTTGCATTTCTAATGCAAGCCTTGCGTTTTACCGCTCAAGTCTTAAATTTTAGAGACGTAACAAACTTCCTCGAATTCACAGTGCAAGGTTTTCACGAAAATCTCAAAAAGGCTTGTTCATCCTAACAGTTCAAACAACTGAAGAGGAAAAAAATTAAACGAACCCGAAAATTTTCTGCTCACATTATTTTTGCTTTCGTATGAGTATCACACTTATCACGTTATCTACAAGCTTTTCCTTATGGATTTCTTTTCCTAAAATGTAACTACGGTTGTCATCGCGTGAATGGGTAGGAAGTATTTACGGTGAGGATGTACATAGCATACCTACTACCTACTTCATTTATCATTTCGGTACAATACACATACGTTGATAACTGTCCAAAATCACAATGAAATCTGTAAACTAAGCAATTACTTCCTCTAGCTTTTTTAATTTATCTGCGTCAAAATATTCTACAATCTGATTGACATTAATGATGCAGTGATGTTTTCATATGCTAAAATTTAATGCATGTATATCTCAGATTACAGAAGTGATTTGTTATCAACATGTCAAAATGTGTTGGTGATATAGAACAAATATGTTCTTTTGCAAAAAATTTCAAAGGAATACAAGCCAAATATACATGGAAACAAATAGCCATGATTTTAAGAAGCACGTAAAAAGGGTGTTACGGGCTGGTTCAGATTGCAAAATGTATCATATTTTTCGGTTAATTCAAACTCAACATTCTTGTGAATCCTTATAAATATCTCGTTGTTCTTACCAGTCTAGTTAATTGGGACATTAACTATACATTAGAGCAATCCAGAGAATATTATAGAAGAAAATCATTTTACGAGTTGTAATTTATTTTTATTGCTTTTGTATTGCTTTTGTTAATTTTACAGTCGTTTATTTCAAATGACAACGAATGAGCTGAATAATTTGAATATTAATTTGAAAAACCACGCTTTTTTAAGTTTGTGTTGTTTCACGCTTGTTTTGTCAAGAGATTTTTCTATTGTTCATTTGTATATACACTAGTTTTTCGCTTATTTTTAGACTAAAGAAGTTTATTGTTGATTTTAATAAAGTAACTTAGTTTTTTCAACATTTTACACAAACGTATCCAAATAAAACCAAAGGGAAAAATCCCAAAAACCTGCATATGGGACATATGATGTGCACGAACAAGGTAAAAATAATTTTTTGATTGCACGGTCACATGCGCTAATTTTTTAGATTATGATTAGATTAGAATTGATTAGATATGCAGGTTTTTGGGATTTTTCCCTTTGGTTTTATTTCTAACTTTTTATTACAAATATTACTCTTCAGATGAACATTTTTTTGATTAATTAATTGGGACATTAAAACTAACATTTAAACATTTTATTGTTCATTATTTACAAATGCAACACAAAAGCATTACTAATGAATTTACCGTTTCAATATTATAAAAACTAAATACACTGAATACAAATTGTTAGTTAAGAACTCGTGAACATGAGAAATCACATCTTCACTCTCCACATTTCTTGCACATAACATATTCGATAGTCCACATTACTAAATCCTCCAGAAATCCTTCATCCAAATCTTCCTCGCATACTTCCATAAAATTTAATATCTTTTATCGGTACAATTCCCTTAACGGTATATGTACGGTCAAAATCAAGCTATCTGGGGTCAAAATCAGGTTATTCGGGGTCAACATTAGGCTATTTGGGGTCAAAATCAGGCTATTTGGGGTCAACCATAGGCTATTTGGGGCCAGAATCAGGCTATTTGGGGTCACAATCAGGGTATTTGGCGTCAACGTCAGGCTATCTGGGGTCAACATTAGAGTATTTGGGGTCAAAATCAGGCTATTTGGGGTCAAAATCAGGATATTTGAGGTCAAAATCAGGCTATTTGGGGTCAAAATCAGGCTATTTGGGGTCAAAATCAGGCTATTTGGGGTCAAAATCAGGCTATTTGGGGTCATAATCAGGTTGTTGGGGGTCAAAATCAGGTTGTTGGGGGCAAAGTCAGGTTGTTGGGGGTCAAAATCAGGTTGTTGGGGTCAGAATCAGGCTACTTAGGATCAAAATCAGGCTATTTGTGGTCAAAATCAGGTATTTGGGGGCAAAGTCAGGCTATTTGTGGTCAAAATCAGGTTGTTGGGGGGCAAAGTCAGGCTATTTGTGGTCAACATCAGGCTATTTGGCGTCAAAAACAGGCTATTTGGGGTCAAAATCAGGCTATCTGGGGTGAACATTAGGCTATCTGGGGTGAACATTAGGCTATCTGGGGTCAAAATCAGGCTATTTGGGGTCAAAATCAAGTTGTTGGGGGTCAAAATTAGGTTGTTGGGGGTCAAAATCAGGTTGTTGGGGGCAAAGTCAGGCTATTTGGCGCAAAAGCAGGTTATTTGGGGTCAAAATAAGGCTATTTGGGGTCAAAACCAGGCTATCTGGGGTCAAAATTAGGCTATTTAGGATAACAATCAGGCTATTTGTGGTCAAAATCAGGCTATTTGGGGGCAAAGTCAGGCTATTTGGGGTCAAAATCAGGTTGTTGGGGGTCAAAATCAGGTTGTTGGGGGTCAAAATCAGGTTGTTGGGGGTCAAAATCAGGTTGTTGGGGGTCAAAATCAGGTTGTTGGGGGTCAAAATCAGGTTGTTGGGGGTCAAAATCAGGTTGTTGGGGGTCAAAATCAGGTTGTTGGGGGTCAAAATCAGGTTGTTGGGGGTCAACATCAGGTTGTTGGGGTTCCAAATCAGCTTGTTGGGGTCAAAATCAGGCTATTTGGGGTATACGCCAGGCTATTTGGAGTCAAAATCAGGCTATTAGGGGTCAAAGTCAGGCTAATTGGGGTCAAAATCAGGCTAATTGGGGTCAAAATCAGGCTAATTGGGGTCAAAATCAGGCTAATTGGGGTCAAAATCAGTCTATTTGGTGTCAAAAGCAGGCTATCAGGGGTCAAAATCAGGCTATCGGGGGTCAACATTAGGCTATATAGGGTCAAATCCTTTCTATTTGGGGTCTAAGCCAGGCTACTTGGAGCTATTTGGGGTCAGGCTATTTGGGGTCAAAATCAGGCTATTTGGGGTCAAAATCAGGCTATTTGGGGTCAAAATCAGGCTATTTGGAGTCAAAATCAGGCTATTTGGGGTCAAAATCAGGTTGTTGGGGGTCAAAATCAGGTTGTTGGGGGTCAAAATCAGGTTGTTGGGGGTCAAAATCAGGTTGTTGGGGGTCAAAATCAGGTTGTTGGGGGTCAAAATCAGGTTGATGGGGGCAAAGTCAGGCTATTTGGGGTCACAATCAGGGTACTTGGCGTCAACATCAGGCTATCTGGGGTCAACATTAGAGTATTTGGGGTCAAAAACCGGCTATTTGGGGTCAAAATCAGGCTATTTGAGGTCAAAATCAGGTTATTTGGGGTCAAAATCAGGCTATTTGGGGTCAAAATCAGGCTATTTGGGGTCAAAATCAGGCTATTCGGGGTCTAAACCAGGCTATTTGGAGCTATTTGGGATTCAAAAGTTCAAAATATCTTTTTTTACATTCCATTCATCTTTATTTTCCACAAAAATGACCATGAAATTACATGCAGCCATTCCATAGTGACCATTACAATGCCCTTCCGACTTGGCCATGTAGCGGTTCTAGGTTTTTTGACAAAAATGATACCAAGAATGCGATTTTTTAAAAATTTTCGAATCAAAGCCCCTACTACATCGCTTCAGAATGTAAGATTTTTTTATTTCATCAAAATCGACCCAGTGAGTCGTTCTCCAGTTAAATTTAAAAATTTTTTGGTGCTACTGAATACAAGCATATGCGAAGGAATATGGCAACGAATATTTCCGTTGTTTCGCACGCGATAAGAATCCTGGTGCTCCGCTTCGCTCCGCACGGTCCCATATGCAAAAATAACTGCGTTAGTGCTCAAGTTATAACAAGCTTCATATACTAAACCATAATTAACCATTTTTGGAGTATTTGTTTATCTTACACATTTGAAATTAACCTTGAACCAACATCTACCAACTAGTGAAATTAAATTGAGCAAACTAGTTATAAATTTCCATCGTGCCATTGGTTTTTGAAAATATATTACCTGTCACTATTGTAAACTCATACTACTACATATTAAGAGTCATTAGTAAATGGTGAAGTGCCTCAAAAATGAAAATAGCAAAAATCATGGCTATACCAAAAGTTGACAAACCAAGCTCTCCTAATGAATTAAGACCAATTAGCATATTGCCTGTCATATCAGAACTTGTTGAAAAATGTGTTTACTTTCAACTAAGAACATTTATCCCAAATAACAACATTCAATATGAAAACCAATATGGATTCAGCCTGAATCATTCAGGCCTGGATAACACAGAGCATGCTGAATTGTATATGCTAAATAAAGTAAAACGAGCTTTAAAAAAATACATGATGTATGGAATGGTGGATGATGGATGTCAGAAAAGCGCTTGACACAGTGAACACACTAATACTTCTTTGTAAAATGAAAGCATATAAAATCTACACGAAGCGGCGTAGTGCATATATTAATGATAGATATCAATATGTTCATTGCAAGTGTCAACTATAGTTAAAACAGTAAGAGGCATAGTGCAAGGTGGATGTCTCAGTGGAATTTTATTTGCATTGTTTATTAATGATTTGTACAAAGTCATAAAATCCAGCGATTTAGTACCTGATGATAGTCAAACAGGCAAAGAAATTGAAATAAAAAATATTGAAGACGATATGCAAAAACTTAAAAAACATAAGCAAATTGCAATGAAACAAACTATAAAAATTGGTAAAAACAGTAAAGTGCAGTGACAAAATAAAATCATTAGGACTTACAAAAGACCAAGAACTAAATTGGAACCAACACACTGATCACATTGCGACAAAAGCTATTACAATGGTGGGGAAGCTCCGTATTGTGGGAAATTTACTCACCTCTACTCAAGTCAAGCTTGCAATGGAATCGCTTATTTTGTCACAAGTATACTACATGTGTTCAGCGTGGGGAGAAGCAACAAAAAACTATCTCTATAAAGTGAACAAAATTATAAAGGATGCAAAAAAATGCTTATTCACGCTCAACTCTAATGAGAATGATTGGGACAAAGTAGAATGGCTTGACACTGCTGAAATATGTAAGTATAAACGCATCATATTATCAGAGCAAACACAACAAAAATCTTTTTCAGTGTCTCTAAAACACATTTTTGATGAACAAGTCATCACAAAAATACACATGAGAACCAATGTAGTCCAGTGTGTAATGAAGGATAACTGTCAGGACTACAAACTAAATGTATGAAAGCATGGAGCACTATACCAGTAGCTCCACGTGCTATGAAAAATGTAAACATGAATAATTTTAAAGAAAAATGCAAAGATGACATAACCAGAGAATGGTAAACCATTAAAAATGCTCGCTGCGTAAGTCTGGGGTTTGGACCCCATTTAACCTGGAGTAAAGCCCATTAAGTCCATCTAAAATAGGTAAAACATCTCTATAATAGAAAATAATGGTCTAGAGCCGATTTAGGCTGGTCTAGAGCCGATTTATGCTGGTGTAGAGCCGATTTATGCTGGTGTAGAGCCGACTTATGCTGTTGTAGAGCCGATTTATGCTGGTGTAGAGCCGATTTATGCTGGTCTAGAGCCGATTTAGGCTGATTTTAACACAAATAGCAAGATTTTAACCCCAAAAAGCCTGATTTTGAACCCAAAAAGCCTGATTTTGAACCCAAAAAGCCTGATTTTGAACCCAAAAAGCCTGATTTTGAACCCAAAAAGCCTGATTTTGAACCCAAAAAGCCTGGTTTAGGGCCCAAAAAATAAAGTAGACGGACACACAGACACACTAGCCGTTAATAAGCTCACCTGCTGACGCAGCGAGCTAATAAACAGTAGATTTAAAAGTGAATGTGGTTGCGCCTTATCATGTATAGATGATGTGATAAGTAATATCAGAAGGTTATTTGCGTATGTGTATGTAAAAGTGCTATTGCGTCAACAACTAACTAAAATATAACATCCCGGTAACAATAACAATACAAACAATATATATATATCATATAAAACACCCAATTAACGTAAAAACCCAGGATGGGGGGTTGATTGATGATTGATTGATTGATTGATTGATTGATTGGTTGATTGCAAGGCGCAATTGCAGGAGCGTTTAGTTCTTCACAAAGCTTAAGTGCTTTGGGTTTTATATAAAATAAGTCAGATATAGGTAACACTTGTTCCCTTAAAGGAATCAGATGAATCAAAGCTTTGTCAATTTGATTGGATTTTACCAAACTATTGACGTAATAGTACTTATATAAGCAAATAAAAAACACATCAGTCGTGTCTAAAAAGTAACTATCATTTACTGTATTTTCAAGTGATTTTAGCGCGTCTTCGTGTCTACCCATTTGAGAAAGAATCGTTCCTCTTAATGTCAAAAAATGCGAAGTATATAGATGATTTTCACCAAACTTGGATTTAAAGTATTCACATACTTCTAATATCAGTTCATGTGCATCGGTTTGACCTAATTCGCTTTTTGCAAGTGCAGTGATACATTGCACGGAACAAATATTAACAGGATCATAAGAAAACGTTTTTAAATGATTTACATATGCAAACTGACTACTTTCCAAAGATTTCACAAAGTCTCCAGCAAAATACAAGGTAAGCGCAAAATCGTGGTGTAATCCAATCAACTCCCGCGTACACTCATCTGGCTGCAATTTTAATTCGGATAATGTATGTTCGATTGCTTCTACTGCTCTGTCTAATTTTCCCATACGATAGTATGATAAAGCCAAATGCCGTTTTGTTGTGAAAGCTACATAGCTTGCTCTCCTAGCATTAAGAGGCGTAATTTCTAGCGTTGTAATGCGAGAACAAACGTATTGGTATATGGCGTTTGCCTCTTCGTGTCTTTTTGACCGTTCATATCTAATCCCAGTATACATTAGCGTTACTAGAGAATTAATAGATTCTTTTTCGCCCAAACAACGCCTCCAGTCATCGCACAAATTACATAATTCTTGCAATGTGCCTTTCCTTGAATCAAACCCCCTAATTTCGCCCCTAAAACCTGATTGAATAGATCGTAATTTCAGTACGAAAGGATCGTAAAGTTTTTTATTTTTTAAGGCTTTTTTTGCTACTTTTTTAACGAAATGTTTGCATTCACTACTTATTTCGTTACAATGTAGCTTGTAAGCATAACATATCATATCTTTTGGAAAAAACTCATAGTTTTCTTCATAATCAAAATGCTCTACAAGCGTCTTCAGTACAATGTTTAAGAAGTCGAATGCGTCTTTATGCCTGAGATCGTAATATAAAATCCAAAATATCTGCTCGGAGAGCAAACAATGTTTGAATAACAGTTGTTTTGTCAACTTTGCCACATGATGCCATATTGATATTGCATGGTCTACATTACTTGATTTCATTTTGTTCTTAATCAACAATATTGCATCTTCCAACGTAGTTTCTGTTTGATCTTCGGATTCTAAAATACATCGCATGACTTGCTGAACTAATCGATGAATATTGATCTTCAACGGCTTAGCTTCATTTTCTCTCGGTACCAACCTTACAATGGAAAACCGTTCAAGAAGTAAAATTGCATCCTCAAGAGCAAAGCTATCAACAAATTCGTCAAACATTGTGTCTTCAATGTTATCAGGTGCCATGTATGCCATTAACTTAACTAATTTGATTGCCAAAATACCTGTATTTTCATGCTGGTCAAGCCTATTCAATGTTAGCTCTACAGTCTCGTAAGTACTTTTTCTATAACCTGTTAAAATACTTGCTCCGTGCTTCTTCAGAACAGCTTCTGAATTTCTGTCCAAATCATGTATGTACTCTTTTGTGCCATAGCTTTTTCTGATTTTCCTTCGTTCCCTAATAAAAGCAATGGCTTGGCCAATTGCCAAAGGGAAAAACTGAAGTCGTGTTACCATGTGTAATATATCATCGTCAAATTGATTCCCATTTACAAAAGGACCTTGCAATCCCTTCTTAACAAAACTAACTGCATCATCTGGTTCTAAGCCAGCTAATGAAATTTGATTTATAAAACCCCAGTCGTTGTCTTGGGATGTGATTAAAATGTGGATTTTTGAGGAAACTGACTGATATTTGGGAAAATATTTTTGAATGCATTCAGTATTTTCAACATTATCAAAAACGATAAGGGAATCTTTTAAAGCAAGACGTGTGTAAACGTCGTCTAATATAACTGAAATATCTTTTTCTCTACCAGGACCAGAATAAATGCTTATTCCGAATTTGTCCATTGCAAGAGTCTTAAAATCCTTGGATGTAGAGGTCTCACTCTCAGCGTTGATCCAGATATTGTATTCAAATTTGGTGCGAATTGTTTGAATAAGCATTCTGGCTAAATCGGTTTTTCCAATCCCACCTATTGAAATTGAATTTAGACTGTTATTAGTCTAGCCATTTCAGTAACAACCCTTATTTCCAAATGGTGACATATTAAAATAAAAAGAGTTACTAAATACCTAGCCCGGTAATGCAAGATTTTCCCGAGATTACAGTCATAGATCCTGGTTCCAGCAGTGATATTTCCAGTTCTTGGAGTTCGTTTTGACGTCCAGTAAATAGAATATTTGGGTCCAGCACATTGAAACAAACTGGTTCAGAAGTTAAAGTGTTGGCGTGGTACTGTGCAAAATCTGCAGCTTCTCCAAGCAGCTTGACCACACCCGATTGATTTGTTTTTACTAAGCCCTCCTTTAGATGCTTGAACCCATCCAAGCGAGTTTGCAGAATCCGATACATTTTATCATTTTTGGTTATCCAGTTGGTCTCGCCATTCTACGAAAGTTTTTTAATAAAGTGCTTCTGCTTTTTGATTAATGTTCATATATGTTTACCTTATATTACATAATATTTTTGGATATACTACGTACCAACTCAGCAATATCCGCAACGCTTAGCACGTTCTTTGATACCAATTCTGCTAACAATAAATCGTTGCAATCAGTCACTTGTATTAGTTCTGAAAGGTTTTCCTGTATCTTTTTTATTTCAAATTCCTCCATTTTAAAGAATTTGTATTATAACTCAAATTATTACAATCTTAGTGTGATGGTACAGAGAAATGTGTAATGAGTCTTACTCAAATACAACTTAAAATTATTAAAGCACAAATTTAATGCCTAATTCTCCTAGATTAGAAAGGCAGAGTACAAAATAGAGAATGAGTAATGGTTAGTCAGCTAACTTGTTTTGCAGTTTTTGCACAGTCATGTAAACATTCCTTATCGCAAATATCCTGCATTAGAAACGTTTATCATAATTACCTGTCAGTCAAAAGATAACCATACCATTTTTGTTAATACATGTATAAAAAATCAGAGTGTCACAGGTTTGGTGCTGTAAACGGTGTCCACTTGAGTTTGTTTTACGCGTTGTATAACTGTGTATAGTTTTTCATGCTGAGTAACAAAATATCATTCAGTTCAATTTCGTATAAGAGTTCCTTGCATTTCGCTTATATCAAAGGTTGATTTTATATAGAATTATTTATTAAGTTTGAGGTTAAACGAGAAAGAGCAAATAGTAATTTTACACTGATTCTGGAATTCCTATATGATCTTATTATCTAACATTTCAGTATTCTGTAAAATAGAGTTAAGCTGTTAAAGATAAGCATGTTTACTTTGAGAAGAAAAGAGAGTTTGCAATAACCAAGCATTTATCAGAATGGTGGCAGATGATGGATTTATCTCGCCGTCTATGTATTTGACCCCGATGGAAATAATTATTGTTTTTCAGCAATAGTATTTGTTTGTTTCCCGTGGTTTGCTCAAAGTTTTGTAAACATAATATAAAATGTAAAATATAGAAATGGGTTTCACGCGAGCGATTAGCCTAAAACTTCTTTGCTTGTTTTCCAGGTTTACTTGAAACAAAAAATCATTATGTTTTAATTAATTAAGCGGTTATTCGTTTGTATGCAAGTCCGCGTCAGAATAGGGAAATTTTAAGAGCATCCCAGGAAACTAGCATTATATGCTTTGTTATGTTGAAAACTTCCAGTTAAAATCTTTTCAAATGAAAATGGACTTAGGAACTTAATGCATACCTAATAGTATTAAACCTATACATAATTATAATAATATTAATGATTTTTATAGGAGGCTGACTCCGAAACAAATCAATGCGTACCAGCCTCCCGTGTTGGTAAATCTAGCAAGCGAAAGCTTTTGTCTTTCACGCCAACAGAAGGAAGTCGGTGTGGGAGTAACCACAAAGGGGTAAAATTTAATAGAAAGTTAACTATTCCTATAACCTTCATTGCTATTTGTATGTTCTGATGTTAAAACACATAAACACAATTTAATGTTTTAGTTTTGCTTCCGCTTTGTTTTGCAATTTAATCTGCATTCTGCATAAATGGCACTTAGTCAACATGAAAGCTGGAAGGTGTTTAGTATCCAAAAAGAGCATATTTGAATCAAATGACAAACCAGTTCTTAAGGAATGTACCAAAGTTTTAACTCAAATGCTGTTATATACGAAACTAAAGCGTTGTGAGAATAACGGTATTTACACGTCTGGAGTTATATACTCCGATGTTAACGGACAACAACAAAAGGATGTAAGACTGGCAATGAAACTTAATGAGGAAACTAATTTGCTAGAATTTGACTTGAAATTCTCACCAAGCACAAAAACGCTTTCAAAGCCAAGTTTTAGTCATGAGGAATTCGCAGGTTGGGTTTTTGTTATTCCAAAAGGTTTTGGGGATAAGAAATTCCTGCTAAAGAATCAAATTTTTGAATACTGTCTGAGGGCCAGTGAGGATGGACTAAAGGTTGAGGTGATAAATGGGGATAGATATCCTGAGGATAATAAGGCGTACCGTTGATAGTTTGTGGAGGTAAATGAAGACTATGAAAAGGATGAACAAGACACAGAAAATGGACTGGATGAGAACTTTATTTCTCAGGAACCGGTGGTATTTGATGGAGTTTCCAAAGACGAATTATAAATTTTTTAGTATGAGCTTTTTAAGTATTGATTTTTTGCAATTCTCACTTTGATGTTTTTAACTTTTTGCTTTTAAATTTTTTATAATGCTAAGTTTTGTACGCATTTTGTATCTTAATTTGCCAGTTGCTTCACAAATTAAAACTAGTTCCAACATTATTGGTTGTATGGCTTTATTAGCTGGGTTATATCGGCATTTTCTTTTGCACAAAATCATTAACGGAGACAAAGGAGACAAGGTAGTGTTCATGCTGGAACATTGTTTTTTTTTATTTTTCATTATGGCAGGTCCCAGCGCTTTTGCATTATTCATTCATTTCACCCATTTGATTTTTTTTGCATTTGTACGGCTGCAGTTATACGCATATTTGCGGAATGCACATAAAACGTCCTTCAAAAATGATAAAAGAACAAAGTAGATAATCAATGTCATTGATTTATTCAATGCATGCATAAACATTGATTAGGATGACCTGTAGTGAACAGGCATGTAAGAAAATAAATCATACGTTCATCATATACCAGTTTTCATTTAGCTCGGTCTTATCACGACTGTAGTACAAATTTGTTACTATATTTTCATTTATTTTCATTCGTTTATCATATTATGAGCATGAAAACTTGTTTGGAAAAAAGTACAAAATATTTGAGTATTTTAATTTGTACAAAAGTGGTTTCCTGTGAACGTTATCCTTAAATGTGATTACATTGAAATCTCCAACCCACTAAACATTCCAATAAAAAAACAGGAAACCTACGGAAACTGATAAGACATATCAACCAAAGTTGTGTATACTTCTTCCCTTTTACTCAGTACAAACGCTAGCGTGTAGTGAGATTAAACAGTTATTGAAAAACCTTTTATAAATCAAGAGGAAATTATTAAAATCTTTTTTCATTTCATTTTTAGTGCAAATACATGGCAACCATTTTTGCAGTTAAATAAAGTTTAAATGTTTACAGCTACATTTTATAAGGAAAATTTAAATTCCGAACAAGAAGAAACTTGTGACATCACAGAAAACAACACTTTACCACTTTTCATTTTCCCTGAGTTCAGCAAATATAGTTTTAGGAAAATGGAGTACTTACAAACAGAACCTACTGATGCGTTATCATGTAACACACATTTTAGAAGAAATTCCTATCCGGTAGCAAATCAAGTTTCTTGGGACAGTGGATAGTGCCAAGCATTCAAAAAATTAAGTTAAAATTGTGTATTGCTTATAATCATGGAAAATCATAAATTTTCATCAACAAAAACCACATATGCAGTAGGTATTGCAAAATGTTTTAAGTGGTCATATCAGTCGTCAGGCCCAAAACGGAACATAAAAATTGTACGTTTTATGAAAATGTTCTGGAATTGGCTAGAATATTTTGTTCGTCGTTCCTGAGAGAAAAATGATGCAGCACTGTCACGAGCGTTACCACTTTCCAGCTAAGCGTTTCCTGTCACCGTGTGTAATCAAGCTCGAGATCGTCGGACTTCTCAAAGTGGTAAATATTTGTACACATACAAGTTTTTGTGGCAAGCTTGTCATTTGCGATTTTTTAAAAATATGCCTATGTTAATGATGACGAGAAGGAAGGGAAAGACAGGAAAACGTTTATAAAGAATGCTGCTCCTGTAAAGTGGGCTTTTTCTTATGCTTTCTGATCGTGCGATGTGCAGTATATCACAATCACACACTTTTGTGGCTGGTGATACCTCTATATGTTGTGTCTTGTGTGAGTCTGCGCTGGAAGCCTCATTTTCTTAGAAGCAACAGGCAAATCACGAGAACGCGCGAAATTACACGGCACTTGATTACGTGGACATCAGTAAAAACTAATTTTTAATAATTACTAAAAACTGCAAAATATTTTTTATTTTGAAACCTCGGTTTGCAAAGTTCGGTGATTTTACCAGTTCTTGTATAATTTATACAAGAAAAATATAAAAAGTGTTAAAGATATTTGGTGTTAGTAGTTTTTTCTTAGAAAATCTAAACGTCTACCCATACTAGAGTATTTAGTTTCAAACTTGTTTCGGTTAGTTTCAATTTTTAGTCGTGTTTATTTAGCGGAACAACGAATTATAATTACAGACAATTTTATAACTGGAGTAATTTATGGTTTCTTCTTTCATTATAGTAAAATTTACTGTTTGGTATTTCCTCTCTAATTCTGATATACATCTGCCCAACCATGAACCTTTTTCAGCACGAAACACTAATCATGTATAAGCTTTGGTAAGCATTAAATTGAAAATATACTGTTTCAGTTTTCGAAAATAACTTTCCAATTTGTCTGTTGCGTTTTAGGGAAAAGGAAATCAAAGACAATAAAAAAGTTTGGACCGCAACTAAGCTTTTTTTCTGGCTATTTGTGTTGTCACAATCTCAGTTATTATCTGCCAACTTCCATTTCACTGTCCAAAGGTGGGTTTTGATAAGAATTCATATCTTGCATTTGAATTCAGTGTGGGGAACACTTCGTTGCACACTCATGCAAACGAGAATGGACAAACAATGGTGGGACTTTACAACCAAAGAAAGTAAGCGACTCAACACCTTGGTTTTCGTGTAAAAGCGTTCAAATTATAATTTGTGAGATGAAAGAATTCATTGTTTTTATTTTTTTTGCAGGTTGTTAATAGATTTCATTCCTTACCAGATATACTCAGTGTGTTCGATTATAATCTCGGTATTTATTATTATACTTATTTGGCTGCGTGTTGCTACATTTGTGTTTTATGCTTTTGTTATTTCTTTTGTTGTTGGTTTTTCCATGAAATATTTGTCAAGTGGACAGTTTTTTGAAATTGAATAATCAATACAATAAGCCAAATTGTAGTTTCAAAGCTAAAAAGTTAAACGGACTTAAGAGTGTGCTAAGTAAGCTTTAAAAGTGCAATTACCAGCAATCACAAAAAGTAGATAAGGAGTAGTCTTGAAATATTATATGCGTGGTGTAAATAGTCATGAGAACGTAACTGTAATATATCTGAAGATTGCATGGCTCACCTTTTACCTAAAATCTTGCTGAATGATTCTGTGTGTAACAAAAGGCTAATTTTGCATCTTATGTTAATTGAATGCTAATTCGAATCTCAGTATTTGCAATATTGTTAATAAGTTGTAAATTAGATAAGATTATCGAAAGATTTGTAAAAAAATTTTTTTATATGTTATTTACTTTGTGCAATTAAATATTTCATTAAAATCACTTTGGCAACAAGTAAATTTTGAATTTTCTCTTAAAACATAAACTGAGGCAAACTGAAAGTAAAACTTGCATTTCAGGAAATAGCCTTCATCATTTCCCATATCCATTTTCATATGCATAATATGTATATTTACTTTGGCGTCAATTCAAGCCAAACATTACCATGATTACAATGTAGCTTTATACTTATTTTTATTTCCTTTGTATTTTGCTAAATATTTTAAACCGTTTTTTTATATTTCTGTGTTTCAATTTTATGTACTAAAACGATAATAATTGCGTTGCGTACACCGCGGTGGAACAGGTTAATCATTGTCGTTTGTCGACACGATTTGCCTTTGATTTCAATAATCATGTCTTTATATTTCTGTCATCATATGTATTCACATTTATGTTGTATGTGATATTCTATAATAATTACAAAATCTCAAAAGATGGTAAGGGCTTATAAATTTATTTGCAAATTTCTTACCCAAATTTTTAAGTGATAACATACAAACACGTCCAATTTATCTACATATCAATTTAAGGAGAAGAAACATTTTGTTCTATTGCAGAATTTTTATGGTTGGTTGCAGTTCTACGCATATTTGTGCAATAGACCCATGTCAGGGTGACTTGTATTGGCTTGGCATGCAAGAAAAACATTATAAAGTTTATAATGCTTACAATATAAACTCACGTACGAGTTTTCATTTAGCTTGGTTGTAGGCAATGTGCAATAAAAATGCGTAAAATGTTTCCATTCATTTTCTTATCATTGTCACTTATCACTTATAACTTATAACATAGCTTATTTAAATGAGTACAACATATTTGAGTGTTTTGATTTGTACAATAATGGTTTCCTTTTTCTAAATGCTATAATATTGATATATCCAACCCACTAAAGATTCTAATAATTACACACAGGAAACCAAAGGAAACTGATAACACATATCAACCAAAGCTGTGTATGCTTCTTCCCTTTTACTCAGTGCAAGTTCTGCTGAGAATAGAGAGTTATTATAAAAGCCTTTTATAAATGAACAGTGAATTATTTTTACAAAAATCTTTTGGAGTATATTTTATTTGTATGGCGGCTACTCTTTTCTGTCAAATAAAGTTAAAATATTTCCATCTGCATCTTATAAAGAAATTTCAAATTCAGAACAAATGAAACTTGTAACATCGCAGAAACGAACATCTGCAAAATACAAGCCGTTTCCCCTGAGATCAGCAAACACAATGTTAGAAAAATGGGGTACTTGGAAAGAAAGCCTACTGCTACAACTTTAGCATGTAACGCAAATTTTAGAAGAAATTCCTTTCCGGCAGCAAATCACGTCTCTTGGGACAGTGGATAGTGCCCAGGGAAGCACGAAGAAAGCCCCCGGAAAAAAGCCACTGCGAAAAAATCCCCCGGAAAAAAGCCCCCTACGAAGAAAGCCCCCTACGAAAATAGCCACCTGCGAAGACAACCACCTACGAAAAATGCCCCCTGCGAAAATTACCACCCACGAAGTTAACCCCTAACGAAAAATGCCACTTTTAAAAAATTGACATGTCATAAGTCAAATGCCACAAACATAAATATATAGTTTTAATATTACTTTAACAGTGTTATATATCCAAAATTCAGAAGGATGCATATATTTAAGTTTTTTGTTGTCATAAAGCCCAGCGTAAAACAGACGATTCCTATCACCTATTTCTACTAACCTTGGTAGATAATGTGTAAGTATTTTAATACCTATTGCTTACTATCACGTACTTCATACTATGAAGTTCATTGCATAACAAGGTAATTTTGCATTAATGGGAAATTATGGCTTTTAATTAATTATTTACATTGGGAATTAAGGGCAAGTGAACTCAGGATTATGGATGAAAAATATTAATTAACTTGCAACTGCACCACATTTAGCTGGACTTCTAATACCTAGTATTATAACTGATCAAAACTAAAATTACAGTAGATTAAACTACAACTTTGTTGGCAGTATTGAATTTTGTGAAAAAATCAATTTATATAATTCCATTTGGCTTTGTGAACACAGCCGGTCTCATGGAAGTTAAATTGAAACTGTAAATTTTTGTTTGTAAAATTTCACTTATCACATTTCAAGTAAAAAGTGGCATTTTTCGTAAGGGGTTAACTTAGTAGGTGGTAATTTTCGCAAGGGGCATTTTTCCTAGGTGGTTAATTTCGCAGGTGGTTATTTTCGTAGGGGGCTTTCTTCGTAGGGGGCTTTCTACCGGGGGATTTTTTCGCAGTGGCTTTTTTCCGGGGGCTTTCTTCATGGACCCAGTGCCCAGCATTCACAGAAGTTAAGTTAAAATTATTGCATATCATCATGGAATATCATAAATATTCATAAACAAAAAATATATCGTACGATAGAAACCACATATAATGTAGTCGGTATTGTAAAATATTTTGGGTAATCATATTAGTCAACAGGCTCCAAATTGAACGTAAAAGTTTTACAAAGTTTTATGGAAATGTATTGGAGTCCAGAATTGACTAGAATGATTAGGCCGTCGTTCTGAGTTAAAAGATGATGGAACACTGTGTCATGAGCGTTACCACTTTACAACTAAACGTTCCCGTCATCGTGTGGGATCGAACTCGAGATCGTCGGAGTCTTCAAAGTGGTGATCATGAACATACACATAACTTATTGTGGTAAGCTTGTTATTCGCCAACATTCTTTAAAATAAGCCTATATTAATGTTAATGAGAAGGAAGACGTTTATAATGATGCACGTTGAAGCAGCTCCTTTAAAGTGGAGTTATTCTTATGCATTTTAATCGTGTGATGTGTAGTAGAGTGCTTGGTAGTCCAACATAATTAAAACATACATATATTCACTGGCTGTGTAACAGTTTTTGTTTTGAATTATAAGCCAATCATAGTTCAGTTTGAATGGTACTTGCTATCTTATTCTTTGTGTGTGTGGTGGTGGGTCATTGTGGTTTTTTTGTCCACGAAGGGTAAGATAGCACGTGCCGTTCAAGCTGAATTATGATTGGCTGAAAAAACGGTGTGTGGCTATGCCACACATTTTTGTGGGGGGTATTGCACGTTTGTGTTGTGTGAGTCTGCGCTGGAAGCTATTTCTTAGAAGCAACAAGAAGCATGAAAGCGTAAAATGTGAGACTTGCTTCTTTAATAAAAATTTTTCAAAAATCAGTACGACACTTAATAACGTGGACATAAGTAGAGACAAGATAAAGTAGTGCTGTTAAATTAAATTGAAGAATTATATATACCTACAAGTTATTTTTTTTATTTTGACGCCGTGTTTTTAAATTTCGGTGACTTTTGGTGGTCAAAAAATTTGGTGCCATCAGTTTTTACTTTATAAGGTTAGTTCCAGAGTGATTGAAGAAACGTCTATCTGTATTACTGTATTCAGTCTGAACTTGTTTCAGTTTTTGGTCGTGTTTATTTATCGCAGCAACGAATTACAGATAAGAAACGAACGAATTATAAATACGAACATTTTATAACTGGAGTATTTTTTATTATTGTTCTTTGCATATTAGTTAATCTCACCGTTAGCAGATTTCTCATCTATCAATTCGATGTCCATTGGCCCAACAATGAAACTTTGTCAGCCAAACACACAAATCATGGAAAAGCTTTGGTAAGCATTATTGTTTTTTTAATTTGCTTCAGTTTTCAAAAATAACTTTCCAATTTGTCTGTTGTATTTAAGGGAAAATGAAATCAAAGACACTAAAAAAGTGCGTACGGCGACTAAGCTTTTTCTTCTGGCTATTTGCGTTGTCACAATGTCAGTTATAATCTACAAACTTCCATTTCACCGTCCAAAAGTGGGTTTTGATAAGAATTCATATCTATTGTTTGAGTTTGGTGTGGGAAATATTTATTGGCAAACTCACAAAAACGAGAATGGGCAAACAATGGTGGGATTTTACATCCAAACGAGGTAAGCATCTCAAAACTATACATTTTAATATAAATTTGTAACTCCGAATCTAAAATTTGATTTCTGAATATTTATGTTTATCATTTTTCAGGTTGTTACTGGATTTTATTCCTTATCAAGTATATTCTGGATTTGCGATTATAATGTCAATACTTACTATTATGCTAGTTTGGCTTCGTGTGGCTACGTTTGTGTTTTTTGCTATTTTTATTTCGTTTGTACTTGGGTTTTTCATAAAATACTTGTTAACTGGACAGTTCTTTGAGCCAAATTAATCAAATATGTACTTCAGCATTTCTAACCGTAATCGAGGTTTAAAACTTTTAAAGAGATTTAAAAACTAACATTAAAAGTAATTTGCAGCAAGGTAGATTAAATGGAATTAAGTTGTCCAATCCATCTGCAGTCTAAATAGACAAAAAACGTAATGGTAATATGCTTGTAAAGGTAATAACACACGCTTTTTTACTTTGATTTGTTTTGAATGATCTAGTTGGTACCAAAAGACTCATTAGGCATCTTATATTAATAGATGCCAATAATATTGTCCTTGTTTGGCAAAAACTCAGTCCTTAAAGGTATAGATGTGTAAATTGTGTAGTAGCTTCTAAATGTATTGCTATTTTACTGAGGTTGTAAACGGCTAACTGGATGGAAGCTGCATAAATTTATTATAATGAAAATGTTGCTTCAATTCTGTTGTGTGAAATGTCAAACTAAGAATTTTCCTTCATCATAATGGTTATAAGGAGTTCGTACTGAACGATTTACAATGTTGCAAATAATTTGAAAAACATTTTTTACGACTGAATTGCATTTGGTGTTTATCTTGTATGTAACCTACAAATATTTTGTGCAATAAACTGTTTCTTTTAAAATTCCTTATTAATTCCATTTATAATTTAATTCAGAGTTTCTGTTTACAACATTTTGTGGAATAAATTTAATGACAAAGTTGCATTACAATAAATAAGCTTGGTCGTGTCTTTAAACCATTTTTATATAATAGTCTTTTTAATTTCCTATTCAGTAAAAGCAAGTACTACCACAATTTAAAAGAAGCTCCAATCTAATACTACTATGCTAAATTTTTCAAAACATTTCTTCAAATTTTCTGTGTTTATCTTATGTGTGCTATAGCGATATGATTCCATATAGCGCGATGGAGAAAGGTTGGTCTTTTTTGATATTGAGTATTCTCATAGCATTCACAAGCAGTTCAAACAATTTATTCCAAAAAGTTCTTCTAAAAAGGTTGCATTTCTAATGCAAGCCTTGCAAAATCCCGCCCAAGTCTTAAACATAAGAGATGTAAAAAGTTCCCTCGAATTCTTAGAGCAAGTTTTTACAGAAATCTCAAGTAAGCTTGCTCATCCTAGCAGTTCAAACTACTTGAGATGAAAAGATTAAACGAACCCGGACGTCTTCTGCTCACATTATTTTTGCTTTCGTATCAGTATCACACTTATCAAACTATCAACAGGCTTTTCCTTACGGTTTTCTTTTCCTAAAGTGCAACTGATGACAACCGTTTGTCATCGCGTGAATGGGTAGAAAGTATTTACGGTGAAGAATCTTCCTTGAAGATGTACATAGCATACCTTACTCTACTACCTAAACCTTCATTTATCATTTCAGTACAATACACATGTCTTTAAACGTAATACGGTCAAAAAATTTTTAAAACTATCTAAAACGTTGATGTGAATCCAGATTCTTGATGAAATTTGTAAACCAAGCCACTGCAGCCTCTACCTTTTTAAATTTGTCGGCGTCAAACTACTCTATAGTCTGATTTACATTAATGATGCATTGGTCTTTTCACATGCTAAAATTTAATGCATATGTATCTCAAAATACAGAAGATATTTGTTATCAACATGCCTAGATGTGTTGGTGATATGGAAACAATATGCTCTTTTGCAAAAAAGTTTCAAGGGAATGCAAGCCAAGTATATATAGAAACAGTTAGCAAGGATTTAAAAAAGCATGTAAAAAAGCTGTTATGTGTTTTAAATTTGGCTGACTAGTATAATCTGAAACGATTGATTATATTGGCTAACCCAGTTACAATATAAATAATTATGAAGCTTAAGTAGGACCTACACACATTTAACCTTGAAAGGTTTAAAATCAAACTTGGTATTTTTTAACGTTTTACACAAACATATCCAAAATCTAACTAAGTTAGTACTACAAGTTATAACAAGCTTAATATACTCCACCATAATTAACCATTTTTGTAATATTCGTTTATCGTTTACATTTTAAATTAACCTTGAACCCGAAAACAAGTTAAATTAAATTGAGCAAACTAGTAATGTATTTCCACAGTTGTGCCATTGGTTTTTGAAAATATCTTACCTGTTACTATTGCTAGGCGCATTTGTTGGAGCGTTTAGTTCTTCATAAAGCTTAAGTACTTTGGGTTTTATATAAAACAGGTCAGATATAGGTAACACTTGTTCCCTTAAAGGAATCAGATGAATCAATGCTTTGTCAATTTGATTGGATTTTACCAAACTATTAACGTAATAGTATTTAAATAGGCAAATAAATAGCACTTCAATCTTGTCCAAAAAGTAACTATCATTTACTGCATTTTCAAGTAATTTTAGCGCGTCTTCGTGTTTACCCATTTGAGAAAGAATTGATCCTTTTAGTGCCAAACAATACAAAGTATGTGGATGATTTTCACCAAATGCGGATTTGAAGTATTCACACACTTCTAATATCAGGTTATGTGCATCGGATTGACCTCATTCGCTTTTTGCAAGTGCAATATTAAATTGTACAGACCAAAAGTTATCATGTTCATAACAAACCGCTTTTAAATAATTTACATATGCAAACTGGCTACTTTCCAAAGATTTGACGAAGTTTCCAGCAAAAAACAAGGTCAGCGCAAAATTGTGGTGTATTCCAATCAACTCGCCAGTGCATTCATTTGGCTGCAATTTTAATTCAGACAGTTGATGTTCGAATTCTTGTAGTGCTCTGTCTATATTTCCCATTTTTTGGTATGATGTAGCCAGTTGCTTTTTTGTTGTGAAAGCTATATAGCTTGCTCTTCTAGCATTAATAGGTGTAATTTCTAGCGTTGTAATTCGAGAACAAACGTATTGGTATATGGCGTTTGCCTTTTTGTGTCTTTTTAACATATCATACCTACACCCAGTTCTCATTAACATTGCTAGGAAATCAATAGTTTCCTTATCGCCCAAAAAACGTCTCCAGTCATCGCACAAATTAAGATATTTTTCCAATATACTTCCGCTGGCATCAACAGGGTTGTCCTTTAAATCTGCTTGAAAAGCTTGAAGAGATCGTAATTTGAGTATGAGAGGATCATAAGGTTTTCCATTTTTTAAAGCTTTATCTACTAGTTTTTTAACGAAATCTTTGCATTCAGTACTTATTGCAGCACTATATATGTAAGCAAAACATATCATATCTTTTGGAAAAAACTCATAGTTTTCTTCATTATCAAAATGCTCTACAAGCGTTTGCAGTACGATATTTAAGAAGTCTAATGCATCCTTATACCTGAGATCGTAATATAAAATCCAAAATATCTGCTCGGAAAGCAAACAATGCTTGATTAACGACTGTTTTGCCAATTTTGCCACATGATGCCATATTAATATTGCATGGTCTACATTACTTGATTTCATTTTGTTTTTAATCAACAATGTTGCATCTTCCAACGTGGTTTCGATTTGATTTTCGGTTTCTAAAATGCATCGCATAACTTGTTGAACTAATCGATGAATATTGATCTTCAACAGCTTAGCTTCATCCTCTCTTGGGACCAACCTTACAATGGAAAACCGTTCAAGTAGCAAAATTGCATCCTCAAGAACAAAGCCATCAACCAAATCGTCAAACATTGTGTCTTCAATGTTATCAGGCGCCATAAATGCCATTATTTTAACTAAATTGATTGCCACACTACCAATATTTTCATATTTTTTAAGTCTATTAAGTGTAAGCTCTAGAGTTTCGTAAGTACTTTTTTTGTAACCTGTCAATATACTAGCTCCGTGCTTCTTCAGAACAGCTTGTGAATTTTTGTCCAAATCATGCATGTACTCTTTTGGGCCATAGCTTTTTCTGATTTTCCTTCGTTCCCTAATAAAAGCAATGGCTTGGCCAATTGCCAAAGGGAAAAATTGAAGTCGTGTTACCATGTGTAGTATATCATCGTCAAATTGATTCCCATTTACAAAAGGGCCTTGCAACCCCTTCTTTACAAAACTGACTGCATCATCTGGTTCTAAACCATCTAATGAAATTTGAGTTATAAAACCCCAGTTGTTGTCTTGGGATGTGATTAAAATGTGGAGTTTTGAGGAAACTGACTGAGATTTGGGAAAATATTTTTGAATGCATTCAGTATTTTCAACATTATCAAAAATGATAAGGGAATCTTTTAAAGCAAGACGTGTGTAAACATCGTCTAATATAATTGAAATATCTTTTTCCCTGCCAGGACCAGAATAAATGCTTATCCCAAATTTGTCCATTGCAAGAGTCTTAAAGTCCTTGGATGTGGAGACTTCACTGTCAGCGTTGATCCAGATAATGCATTCAAATTTGTTGCGAATTGTTTGGATGAGCATCCTAGCCAAATCGGTTTTTCCAATCCCACCTATTGAAATTGAAATTGGACTGTTATTCGTCTAGCCATCTCAGGAACAAAGCCAGTTTTCAAATGGGAACATGTTAAAAATATTCTAATGAAATATAAAGTTTGACTATGTACCTAGCCCGGTAATACAAGATTTTCCCGAAATTACAGTCATAGATCCTGGTTCCAGCAGTGATAATTCCAGTTCTTGGAGTTCTTTTTCACGTCCAGTAAATAGAATATTTGGTTCAAGCACATTAAAACAAGCTGGTTCAGAAGTTAATGTTTCGGCGTGGTACTGTGCAAAATCTGCAGCTTCTCCAAGCAGCTTGAGCACTCCAGTTTGATTTGTTTTTGCTAAGCTCTCTTTCAGGTGCTTGAATCCATTCAAGCGAGTTTTTACAATCCGATAGAATTTATCATTTTTGGTTATCCAGTTGGTCTCGCTATTCTAAAAAATTTTAAATGTTTTTAATATATTGCTTTTGCTTCTTTAATAAAGTTGATATAAACATGATATTTTTGGATATATTACGAACCAATTCAGCAATGTCGGAAATGCTTAAGACTTTCTTCGATGACAATTCTGCTATCAATAAATCGTTGCAATCCGTCACTTTAATTAGTTCTGAAAGGTTTTTTTGTATCTTTTCTACTTCAAACTTCTCCATTTTAAAGAAATTTTATTTGTAATTCAAATTAACACAATTCCAGAGTGACAGTAAAAATGTAAAGGTGTAATGAGGCTTGCGCAAATATAACTTGAAATTACAAAAGCACAAATTTAACGCCTGAATCTTATAGAGCAGCAAGGTAGAATGAGTGAACAAGATAGAGAACGAGTTACGGTTGATAAGCTATCTTGTTTTGCAGTTTTGGACAGCTATGTAAATATTCCTTCGCAAACATTCTGCATTCTGAATTTACAAAATTGTTGAGAACCAACCACTTCATTCACCACAGAAGAAACGGCAGCCAAATAAAATAATTTGGCTAGGAAGAATTACGTAAGCACTATAAACTACACTCACAGATTTATTCCGCAAAATCCTGTTCACCCACCCACAAGAATTTTGTATTAATTCTATATGCTAACATAGTCTTAATTTCGAGTCTCATTACTCATTCTGATATTATAATGAGATCAGACGGAAGTTGTCATCCGCTTGATAAAAGCTTGAAAGTTGAGTGATAATATAAGCACAGAATAGGCAATGAATCCTTAAGCGAGTCTGTGGTATCTCTAGAAATTCATTTCTTTCTCATATGTGGAAAAACAATTTCCGTTTTATGTCAATATTTCTTGTTTGTACAATTTAAATACTCGGTAACACATTTTTGTTTACCAAACTATAACCATGTAACTTGTGCAAATGACTCCCTTTGTGCTGCTACTGATTTGTTATAAAATTATTTTTTAATAGCTAACATTGGTGAATCGGAATCCACATACAATTGTAGTGCAAACGGGATATACTATCCAACTACTGCGGTATATCTTTTGGATTCTAGAAATTATCAGAATGACGAGACGGGTACAGGAAAAGTGCTTTATCGACAAGACACACATAGATATTCTCTTGAAAAAGTTGCTAAAGATGTACGTAAAGGGTTTCCCTGGTTAACATCCTTACGTCTCACGCAGATGCTAATAGTAACCTGGTACAACGTTGCCCCTGACGACAGTTGAAGATACTCTCTACGGAATAAGTTTCAGGCAGTGTTTACCACTGGTGGCACTGCTTCATTTGTTTTATTTTATTACCATAATGTTACATTGAGATTATTATTACGTCTCATTGAGTGGCTTTACATTTGAATTTTTAACATCGCTTCCCTAGACGCATTATGCAACAAATGAATTTAGCTTGGTAACATCAACAAACAACTT
The DNA here is from genome assembly GCA_029691765.1 of Entomobrya proxima. Lineage (NCBI taxonomy): Eukaryota > Metazoa > Arthropoda > Collembola > Entomobryomorpha > Entomobryidae > Entomobrya > Entomobrya proxima. Next base: position 48,179,502 of record CM056171.1, on the reverse strand, counting down.
GCAATTTTGGTCGTCAGCGTGACCAGGCACATGAATTGCTGCATGTCATTATCAACAAACACTTGATTTTTAATGTGAAACCATCACCAAACAAATTAAATTTAAAGAGATATGCGACTGAGCATCAGTTTTAAAACGCAATCTTTTCACTACCAGATGCTGTAAACAGCATCAAAATCCAGGTACACAGACAGAAGTTATTGAGCATTTAAAAGCACGAGTCAGATTACGATTTATTGAGGTTTGTGCGTAGTTAAAGTTAGCATTATTTTAACGGACATCCAATCATGTGTATGCATTTCCTGTACCGTTTCGAGTCACTGGGGCTACTCAAATAACAACCTTGGATGAAACTACGTATTTGCTAAATGCACTTGGTGCATTCTGGCTGGCTACGTATGGGGACCATTTCAGATTACAAGTTTTTGTGGAGAAATTTGATAATATAAACCCGAGATTACAGCAACCGTTGTAACAATATTTTTGAATGGCAGACCCAATTAACTTTAATTTTGTGAGGTTTCAAATAAAACTGGGGCCATTCAAGAGCCTCTTATTTTGTACGAAAACTGCACCTAAGAAGCCAAAATTGTTATTCAGAATGGTCTTTCTTTAAAATTTTGCGTAACTTCACAAAATAGATTGCTGGACACTATTGGTTCTGTTGCAAGTCATATTTTAAGCGAATTCAAAGGTCTAATTGGCAAAATGCCAGGAAACTTTGTGAATGAGTCGAAGAGTTTTCAGAAACTGGTTGAAAGCTGGAGGGATAATTCTGCAGAAACGATTTTGTAATTTCCAACCAAAACTAAAAATAAATATAGATGAGTACTTAAGTACAAAAACTAATCAAGCTAATCGTGTTGAAATTCTAAAGCAGGTTCGGTTCCCTCATGCGGTTTTTAATAACCGCAAAAATAGCATGGTTGATTATCAGCATACAAGTCATACGGATACAAATACGCCTTACGAAACGTTTTTAGAAATGAAAAGCATTGCAAAAATTTATGTGCAGTGCAGTCTCCAGTCAAATCTCCAGTGCACTGCAAACCCCTGCTGAGATTGCAAACGGTACCGTCATTCAAACTGTTGAAGCTTTTGTAGGATCAGAGCTTCAGTATACTTGTAAAGACGGGTATAATCTGCATATAACAGATGCTTCGACTGGAGCCAGTATTGACGGTGATGTACTGTTTACTTGCGTACCAAATAAACTTATTGTTTCCACAACTGACATAAATGCATCCCACAAGCCAACTAGACTGGGTTTGGAATCGCGGCAAAACATTCAAGGTTTTAGAATTGAATGTTTGGTCAACAGTACACAGTCAACAATATCTGAACAACGTGTTGAAGGTGGAAGAAATGGAAATGTTTTGATGGGTTTGGGAATTACTCTGATAACCGTATCAATTATTATGTCAATTGTAAATTTGATGGTATCATACCATATTTCGAACCGTCGCAGAAAGGTATCCTCTCAGTGAAAATGCTAGAGAAATCAATTTGCTGGAGATGGAAATTGATGGGTAATGGTGAATGCTTGTTTGAAAAACATGCAATGGTGTTGTAAATAATTGTTCATTTGGATAAATTCGAATAATAAATTATATAATGAATCACAAGTTTCAAAATCAATTAATGTTAGCATTTAAACTATATGTCGTTTCTCAAGTCAGCAAAAATGCATTGACATTACACTCTTTAAAAAAAAGTTGTCAACCAGTTTGAGGATTTTCAAATGGTTCATTTTCATTCATATGTGATGCTTTAAATTATAAATAAATTAAATATCCCCAGGAGGAAAATACAAAAATAAATATTCTAGACAGTGTTCCAGAAAACTTGATTCTATCATAAAATCTTAAAGGTTTGCCGAAATCTCTTATTTATCTAAGCTTCCAAAATTTTGTATTTCTAGATAAGGGTGTCTTAATTTACTTTAAATATCTCATTCTGCGGATTTTATAGCCACAATCAAACTTACTACATCGGTGCTTGACCTTCCATACTTTCCAGGTTTCTGTATAACTTCTTTTAGGAAATATTTTGCAATTAACTCTAACCAGGAATTGATTGCGTAAAAGTATCAATTTTTGTTTGGTTCTGTTTCTATTCAATACTCATAAAAATTGAAAGCAATGGACTATGCAACCTAAGGGCAAAAATTTTGACCTTCCAGTTTATTTTTGATTCTGATAGAGCTTTAAACGCTCTACAATTTTGCAATTTAAAATATGTCCTTATCTCCTAACGTTTTTGAGATATGAAGGAGTTTGTAATTTTCGCTCCCATAAGGCCCCATAGTAAACACACTTTTTTAAAACTCGTAGCTACCCATTGCGCCCACCTTTGATTTTCAATTTTGATAGCATTCTAGAAAGTACGATAAATGAGAATGTTTTTCAGAAGTTACTGGAGTGGTCTTCTTGCAAACGTCGAAGTTGTAGTAGGTCAAACTTGGAGGTGTTTTTTCGGATCAACTTTCTTCTAAATTGTTATAGCTTCCACTACACACCTCCGATTTTCAATGTTAATACCAATTTTAAAAGAGGAATTTCTTTAGATTCTACTGTAGAAAACATCAGGACAAAATGTCTGTATTTGCAAAAGTTATAAAGCTTTAACCTTGGAGGGACTGCTCGAGAACCCTGAAAAACAGCCCTATTTCAGGCCAACGTTTGACCCCCGGGCCCACCTTTGATTTTCAATGTTAATAGCAATTTTGAAAGCGCTTGTTCAGGAGATAAAGCTGAGAAAAAACTGGAGTGGTACCTTTCGAAAATTGCAAACCTTGACGACTCAATGTAAAAATGCAAGTTTATTTTTGTGAATAGATGACACTTTAACATCTTCTGTCCGATAAGTCTTGGTTTTGTAAAGATACCACTCCAGTTTTTTCTCAGCTTTAACTCCTGAACAAGCGCTTTCAAAATTGCTATTAACATCGAAAATCAAAGGTGGGCCCGGGGGTCAAACGTTGGCCTGAAATAGGGCTGTTTTTCAGGGTTCTCGAGCAGTCCCTCCAAGGTTAAAGCTTTATAACTTTTGCAAATACAGACATTTTGTCCTGATGTTTTCTACAGTAGAATCTATAGAAATTCCTCTTTTAAAATTGGTATTAACATTGAAAATCGGAGGTGTGTAGTGGAAGCTTTAACGATTTAGAAGAAAGTTGATCCGAAAAAACATCTCCAAGTTTGACCTACTACAACTTCGACGTTTGCAAGAACACCACTCCAGTAACTTCTGAAAAACATTCTCATTTATCGTACTTTCTAAAATGCTATCAAAATTGAAAATCAAAGGTGGGCGCAATGGGTGGCTACGAGTTTTAAAAAAGTGTGCTTACTATGGGACCTTATGGGAGCGAAAATTACAAACTCCTTCATATCTCAAAAACGTTAGGAGATAAGGACATATTTTAAATTGCAAAATTGTAGAGCGTTTAAAGCTTAATCAGAATCGACAATAAACTGGAAGGTCAAAATTTTTGCCCTTAGGTTGCATCGTCCTTTCATTTTTTAGAACTTTGAGAATTAAAGAAAAATTGTCTCCATTTTTAGAAATATGCAACTTATAACATTCTCATAACTTAGGTATATGGTTTGTCTTTCAAGTCTGTATGCCTTAAATAAATTTATTTAATATGGTTAATTTTCTCTGTCTGAAGTCAGAAATGATTAGGTTTCCGCTAGTACAACATGACACTTACATGACTAATGAATATTTGTTACGAATAACAAAACTAACTTATTATTGTCTAGTACCTGAATCTTTAACTGAACAAGTTAAAGATACTGACAATCATATAAATTTCATATACAACATGAGTACATTGGTGCAATCTACATCATGTTTGGTTTTCAAAAGACATTTTAATTTTTTATCTGTCGCTAAAATGACGCACTTGTAATATTTGGTCTAGGCTTGATCAGCAAGTCGAGATAGGCAACAAAGAAATGATAGCGCGTAATTCCGCCTGTGCGTTACCTATGTAACTTTTTTCCAAAATAATGCATTTATATTGCAATACTCTCGTTGTAATATTCTAGATATTCGGCATGTCTTCTATTTGATAAGTACGATACCAATCAATCAAAGTGAAGATCAGTTGTTTGAGAATAAATAATAATAAAACAATGAGTAGCATATCCCAGTTCAATATAAAGCAAATTCAAGTTTTAAAATCTTACAACAATCAATCAAGTATAAATTACGAAAGTATTTTCTCAGGAACATTTCAACTGAATTGTAATATAAGCAGCTGTGCTATTTCTGCACTACATTGCAAGCAACAATGATTGTTCTGAGAGGATTGAGGAATCTACAAGTATGTTAGTTGTTGAAAGTAGTTCTTTAAACTTATTGGCGTTAAATACACTGAAATCCATTGTACACTGATCATGCAATGATTAATTATTATGAATAGTTTAAGCAGATACATATCTAGCAATATCAAGCAAAAATTCGTACATTTGCTAGAATCTCGTGTTGACAGTGTTGTTTGCAATGCGGGTGTACATAAAACTTTAACAGAAGTAATGAACCCGTCCATAACATTAACCAAAATAATACGGGTATTGTAATGAGTGTTACAATAATCGATAATCAGTAATGCTTTAACACAGTTTGTTTTGAACAAAAGTTTGTTTTTCTGTCTTTCGGAGCTTCCATACCAGTTTCTAGTATTCCGGTACATTATTTTGGTGTTTAGTCAATTCAAACTGAAAAGTGTCAATATTCAAACCTCGTTGTAACATCTTTAATGCCGTGTGAAATAAATTCATACAATTCATATTTTTATTAATTTGTGTGTATGACTTTCATGATGCACTTTTGAAAAGGTTGTTTATATAATCAAAATCATAAATATTTAAACAAATGCCAAAAATTAGTATTAGCCAATGGATTATTGAACAATTCGAAGTATGCACTGTGGCAAAAATTCATCTACTTAGAGGAAAACAATCAAATATTAGCTTAGCTTTAATTGTCGACATTAAGATTTTGTTAAGATGGTTTGAAAAAGCGTTTCATGTCCTAAATGGAAATGAACTGCAAATACGTGCATAGGTTTCAGACTTAAGAGTTCTTTGGTATCATCAAATAAATACGGGGTTTTTACACATGTAGTATTAGCAAAACAAAAGCAAGGTTTTAGCGCCACTATCGTTAAAACAACACAAAGCAAGTATAGCTTGATAAAACTGACTTATGCAAAAGGTACAGTCAGTCTTTTTGCAGTTTCGTGCAGACTATTGCAAAAATGCAAAAGTGTTAAACAGAATGTTGCTAAAGATTCTGTTTGCATACAATAGCAATGTATATATACTTGTAACACACTCACTAAAAACAGTTGTAGAACTTACATCTTGTCGTTTATCTAAATAAACCTTCACTGTTTTTACAGTAACATTTTAATATTGCGTGGTACAATTTTGCTAAGCTGTGTTAAAAGATCATTTGTAAAATTCTCCTATCCTATCAACGTATAATAAACTGTATTCACCATACACTAATGGCTCAATAGGGTATTGGCACTTATGCTAATCTATCTGTACATAACACTGAATACCACAATCACTCTAATAATCTAATGGCGCTGAAATATTGCAACTTCAAAAATGGCACGTTTGTGTAGCAAGAATGCATAGTAGGTCTCAATATAACACTTCTGTAGAAAAATGTATGCAAATAGTAAAATAAGTTGGTCGTTTAAGTATATGAAAAAGTTTATGCATTTCTAAAGCGTTCCAGACTGTTTTTACGTAAACTCTAATAAATAACTTGGAATTGTAATAGTCGATTTTGGCACATAAAGATGAGTTTAGTTATTGACGTCTAAGCACATCATTTGTTCCAACATTCAGAATGTAGGTTTCGAAATGAGTTTTCTTGGATTTAAGGATCAGGCAATATTTCATACTGTTTGGAGATAGCAAGCCAAACGTTTTCATACCTTTCCCATTATATTTTCAAAATGTAGTTTGCCAAGTACCTACATTTAATATTCAGTAGCTTATCTACACCAAATGATAAGATTGGATTGAGCACTGGATGTTTACAGTGAAATTATCATGCACGAGAATGACTTATGAATTTAGGTGCTTAAAATACACAATAAATTGTAATGCTCGATTAAGTATTTATACAGGCAAACGTTCAGAGAATCAGATTATAAGCAAATATGCGTCGAATAAAATGGTGAGCATGGAAGAAAAAGGTTTATCAGTTGAAAGTGGGAAACTGAATTACAATTCAAACTGATAAAATTCATAATGGAAACTTTTGCAATGTCATTTTGTGTGATTCTGTACATTCAAAAATATTTAAGTACTTTTGAAGCTCTCAAATTACATTCTGTGTTGTATCATTATGTATGCAGATCATTATGGAACTACATGATTAAATAAATGGAATGTAATGTAATGAATTTATGTTATGTGCTCACTGTGTAGCACTGTTTTTCATAAATGACGCATTGTGCAGTTGTAAAGAACGCAAGCAGTGGTAAAATCGTGCACACAAAATCCCGTCAATTCTCAGTACTCACAAAGCACTTGTTTACTCTAAAACGTTTTGCTGATGCTGACAACTGACGAGGGTATTTTTTCATTCTAAACCTAATACCTTTCAAGCCACAGGGTAAAAGAATTCATGAGTACCCTTCAATTTATGGTGCCGGTTTTTCATAGAATCACTGATTATGCTTGTTCATAATAAGAATTCACCCTATTCAATGGAACAAAGGAAAAGCCTTACCCTCACTTCACTTTGAAACGAAAAATATGCTGGATCACGCATTTTCATTTTTGTTGATTCTAAATTCTATCCCATACTCCCCTAAGGATAAAGTCTAGACTCAGCTTTTATGCATCACTTTTCGTTTTGGTACGGATGTGAATTTCCCATTGAAACGTTTTTGTGGGCTCAGCATGCCATTTGTGTAGCGAGAAGTGAGTCTTACTGAAGCATCTTTCATGAAATGCGATACGGCTTCCTTTCTCAAAATATTTGAACAAACGAACAGGCTACGTTTTTTGTTTGTCTGTCTGTCCGTTAGAAATCCGAAAAGTAAAAAACCGGTAAAAAAATATTCTCATTAAAATACAGTTTGCATGCTATGAATTTTCATTGCAGACTTTAAAATTCCAAATTTTTAATTTTAACAAAAATAGAATTATGATTTTCTAATACATTATAAAATTAGAGAAACACCATGACTTTCATAAAAATGCAAGTGTAAATGATAATTTGCTTCGCCTTGTTTTTGTATCTCGTCACGCTCAAACTTGTTATTCCACGCAAGAGGAAAGAGACGTAATATAATATAGTTGTTTGGTACGCCTATGAGAGTATCGCATGTTGATATATTCTTCACTTGCTCTTGTCGTGTATCATTCTCAAAGTCGAGCTTGTCTGTGACTCAGTTTGGTTGGGACCTCCTAATGTAAATCCAGAATGTTTGCTTTTCTATACCTTCTAGTTGTGTTGTAGGGTTTCAATATTGATATTCTTGTTCAATGTGAAACAGGCAGGGTGCAAGCAAAAAATACACTGAAAATGCACAGAATATACTGCTCGAGCGTTATACACAACTCGAGGGTTATATCTTTACAATGCAAACCAAAATAAAAGTGTTGAGTATAAATTCTCCTTGATATTAATTCTTACCAACCCATTCTGTGAACTCATCAGTTGAGCTGTGCCAGATTTTCCATTACGTGTAATTTTATTTTATAGAAATTGAATAAGTGTTAAAATATTGTAAAGTTCAAGAAATAACAAAGTTTATTTTGTTGGATGAGGTTATTGATATTGTTATTTTGACAAAAAGACATCTAAAAACACTACAGATAATGCAAACTGTTAATACAATACTATACAAAGTGAGAACAGAATAATCAATTACGTACATTCAGTTATACATACGGTAAGTAATTACTGGAAATTAAAACTTTCACAAATTTTGAATATGCGATAAATATGAGATTGGAAAATCATTCTTGTAAATAGTTTTCCTTCAGAAACAGTAACATAAGCAATGCAAATTTGTTGGAATAGTGTTATATTATTGGTGGCAATGTATTATATTCCTATTTGCTTCTCTAATTTATATCACAATATTTAACGAAATTGGGAAACCGAGATTACAAATTCGGAATTCAAATACCACTGTGGAAACGCTTGATGGAAATAAAAGGACCAAAATTATTAACCCAAGCTTTTTATGACGGACCTGAAAAAAATCAGGTCCCGCAAAAATTGATAAGAAAGTTAACCTGATTACATCTGCTTGCTTCTCTTCGGCCTAACAGTTGCTTTTGCTAAAGAAAACTACAATACATGTGAAATAGTAACATTAAATATTCTAACATTTGTTTTGAAATATACAAAGTTGAAGTATTAATGGATTGTTTCAACCTATTATCGAACACACTTGTGTAACAACTCAATTTTTTAATTGAAAACATGTAGTAATTCAAAAGACAGTTGACAGTAATAGGCTAACGGGGAGCAAAATGCCAGAAATCATTCCAGTATGAAGATGAAGCAGATTTAAAGGCTATTTAAAAACCTTAGTATCAAACGATTTTTGATTACGAGGCTTTAAGAATATTGCCTCTTTGAAAACTGTTTTGGAAATATAAAACCCAGCAACTAGAAATTGTTGATAAAACATTAATATTATATTAGTTATACTTCATTGGTATAAATTTCAAATATTTCTGTAGGGATTAATACTTCTTTAAAGATTAATCCAAAACAGAGTAAATCGATTCCAACATCAAATCCAAAAAATATCGAGAATATAAATGCAAGCAAACATCAAGCACGCAATAGAATATGTTTTGGATTTCAGTTCTGGCTAAAAATATTCTGTTTGTATAAGAACCAACATAAATGAATACCAGTTTCGCAACTGCTCACTAACCAGTTTTGTCCACGTATTTACGGCAGTTTGCAGCTGCTGGATTTAGAATGAAAGATAAAATACACCAGATTGCTTCTCAGTAAAATCAAACGCAAAGGGAAGCAAAAATTTATACGATATACAAGTTCTGCGGTTTGTCTGTTGTCCGGTGTCTATATCTGGAGCATTTTCGTAATTTGAGTTGTTTGACATTCACACAAAGTCAAGCAAGACAAAAAGGACATTTGAATGTTTTGCTAGTATATAACTTATTTTAGAGAATGTTTAAGTAATTAGCAGATTTGTTGTTTAGCAGCACATTCTAGGCACTTTAAATATTCAGCCAAGTATCCAGTAAAATTAGCCATTTTTTGCTTTTACGACTAAAAACGCTTCAATAATTACAAAGTAAAAAGATAAATTTCCAAGTCAGAATAGTTAGCATTAAAATACCATTTAGCAACTTGGTTAGAACTACGTGGAAAGTTGAGAGCCAGTCACGTCAGAATGTACTCGTAGCACAAAAATAGGTATGTATAAAAAATACGATCAATAAATGAATGAAAATAACATAGATATACGTAGTCAAACGTATAGCTCTTTTGCACTCTGTCTGATTCTGACTGGCTCTTGTGATTCTTTGTCACAGTGTGTGTCACACAGTCACATATTAAAATACGTAGTGGATCATTTGCCTCTGGACACTACAAAGAAATTGGCTGTCAGAGTGAAAACGTGCAGTTTTGATTATTCAGATTCAGACAGCACAAAAAACAACGGTAGCCCTTTTTTTGCTCATTGTGCAAATTGTATAGCTTGATTTGAACTGCCGTATCCAGCAAACGTTTTCCATCAGCAAGTGCGATTCCAAATTTGATACGTCGAAACAATAGGAAAGAATAGCATCAGCACCATTCATCAAATTAAGATGGAAATATTAACGAATTAAAAATGTTAAGAATTTCACAAATGATAAACTGATATTTGAATTAAATTATAAGTAAACATGAATAAATTAGCATACAATATCCTTTTGTGAATTGGTATAAACATTTATATTCTAAAGTCGTAGCAAATGACTCGTGCATTGAAAAGGCCAATTCCAAATATCTAGTGGCTTAGCAAATACGGTTTAAATAAATCCTGAGATTATTGAGCACATTTGTTGTGCCATCAACATTGTTAACAATGGACTTTACTCAATTTTGCCCAGGGCAAATTTAGCAGCTACACAAAATGTTTCAAAATAGTGTCGTCGGATGTTACTTTGTACAAAAGTTGTCTCTTAGTATATTTAATATATAGTTTGATGTTAATTCTAATTTCAAATTTGCTTTTTGTTTCAGGTTCTAAGGTTTGGTGTGGAAAGCAAGTGCAACAGAAAACTGTGCAAGTGACAACGAAAAGACACTTGGTTGACCTAAGAGTGAACTAGATCTCTAAATATAAAAACAGATTGAAAATCTTAACTGACTTGCAACAGAATAAATAACTAGTTGTTGTTCAATACTGAGTCCAAGATCTGAAGCCTACTGAAAAGTTGTAAATTCAACTTATTAAATACAGAGCTACCGGTACATCAGGTAAGACTTTTGATCAGTTTTTCCAACTCCTTTCTATAATATAATATTTAGATAATTACAAGTCTTTTTAGGTTCAGTTAAATAGGTCTTTATTGAAACTGCCGTGTCTATTAACTTGCTAATTGATTACTCAAACCTACCCTTAAACATGGCATAGTACAGAAAATGAGAATAACATTGAGTATAAAATGATTTCACATGAACGTTTTAGAAATCAAAATACATGCGCAGTTAACAACAAAGCTTGACAATTTAATAATATGTAGAAACATTACGTCAAAATATGTACATTTATGAAGTCGATATTTGAATATCTTTCCTTTCTCAAGTTAATCAAAAATGATATTAGTAATCGTACCCAGTTTGCACCTTTTTTCGTTATTGTCGTTGTTGCGCACTCATGTATTATACCCGAGTCAAATCTCTTATAGGACACAACTGGCAAAGCAATGATAATTTCATAAAGTTTAAGTAGTTTTATGTACACTTATTCATAATATAAAAGTATTATAAAGGGACAGAACCGAGATTGATGACTATATATCACCAGGCACATTATCTTTAACGTTTCAAGGAAAATTCATAGTTTGCAGTTTGTGCACAACTTCATATCTCTCTCTTCCACCTTATTTTACTATTTTAACAAAACATAATGTTTATAGTAAACATTTAAGATATTGTTATAAAAGCTATAAAAGCATTTAAATTGCATTGATTATATTTAGCCTACAATACACGATTTCATTGTCTTTAAAATCAAGTACGTATATTCTTTAACTCGGGACATTTACCTGTATAAATGCATATTTGGAAGAATACAGGAAGAAATATTTCATTTAAAATATTATGCGTTACCTTAAAACTGTATAGCCATTACTGGAATGGACGTTTTGAATTTACGAGACACTTTCGGTATAAATAATTACACATCTCCGCTAATCTCATCTTCTTTATCTTAAGTATTCTTGTCAGCATGCTTTTCTCCGACTAGTTTCAAGCTCTGATTCGGAACCGGGTATTGTTGTGGTTCATTTGGTGGAGCACCGAATGAGTCAGCAGGGTTTTCTTCAGCATTCTGAGTAGACATTTCCTTGGCACGTAGATCACCAGATTGCAAATCCAGAATGTTTTGCATTGCGTTATCGGGGAGACGATTAAAATCTTTGGCAAGATTGTCTTGCTGCAAATTCTGGAAACGTTTGCGCTTGCGTTTGGTAGACTGATCATCTGTAAAATAATTGCAAACAGATTTAGAAAAGAAAATAAGCAACAAAAACAAAATTTTTCAAATTGCTTGTTTACCGTGGCTAACGAATGGAGCGACTTCTTCCACTTTGCGTTTCTTGCCTGGCCCAACAAAGAGCTCTAAGTCATCATCCTTCCTGTTTTTATTTTCATCCTCCAATTTTTCAACACTCTTTACATTTTGATCAAGTTCCGTTTCCATATCACGGAATACCTGCGTTAGACTATACAGCGCCTGCCGAAGATGGTAATTTCTCAATTCGGCAATTTCTTCTAAGCTGGCATCAATTATAGAGGTTCCTTTTTTTAAATACTCCAATAGTATTCCAAGAACCTCAACAGCGTAATAGTGCTCACGTATTTTTTGTACGCCTGCGTAAGTTTCCAAGTGTGCGAATGGTTTTGGTTCATTGTTGGGTTGAAATTGATTTTCATCACCATTGAGCCCACGGGCACCCTGGACAGATCCTGCCATATCTGTAAACAATTAAGACAAACAGAAAATCTGTTACTTTTGAACTTTTGTAAATCACAAAACATTACATGAGTTGTGAGTGCAAATTTTTGTAGTGCTTCTTAACATTAAATACTTTCAGGGCGCTAAAATAGCTTAAACTTGCATAGAAAACTTGAAAAAAGCTCTTAATGTGATAATACACACACATACTGATCTATCAGATAATTGAATCCTCATGGATTTATGATGTGTTGGATGGCTTTGAAATCTGCCAAAAGTAATACCATCAATATTTCCTGTTGATAATTTTAGAAATTTGAATTGTTTTGGCGTTTCTGAAAATCAAAGCACATACCTAACTATTTAATTTAAATGGCTGCAGTTTCAAATAAAATTTATAAAGCTGAAGTCATAAAAATTATATAAAGTTTTTCAGTTTGGCAAACAAAGGCCTTTTTCCTGTTGAAATGAATGCCGGCCTACTATACACTTTCACAAGTTCGTTTGGTGTACTTTTTGTATACCCACAAAGCAGTAAACAGCTCACCAAACCAGTTTTGCTATACGGGCAGTTTAGGCAGAGTGTACATTTACTTTGCTGAGCTACGCCACACACTCGCAACGCAACACAACAAGCTGCTTTTAACCTTGACAAATGCACTTGTACGTGTATAGCTGCAGCAAAGTGAAAAAGTGGGTAGGTGGCTGGACAAAGTTGCCCCAGAATATTTCAATGCTTTGGTGGCAGACAGTAAAATTCAATCCCAAAAGCCAGATGATTACTCATAATAATATACCGAGCTCTGGATTCCTAATTTCCAAAATATTGCAAAAAAATATTTTAAAAGTACTGATCACTTGCCACTGGAGAATATCTGCTATTATTGAAGGTACTGCCATTATATTTATTTGCATTTTAAATGCAAAATATTTTAACTGACTCTTAGGTAAACTGTGCATTTTAGAGATTTGCATTATTTTTGCCTCATTTTAGCTGTAATGGAGCCAAATAAAAATTCTCAGATTCGGTTGGAAACCCCAGAAAAGTTCTACCAAGCAAACAAGCCTATTTTAGACAGCTTTGATGCCTATTTTAAAAAGAAACGTCTTGATAATAGTCCACTGGTGGACGAAGAGAAAGTAAACTCAGATTCAGCAAATATCACAACGCTTTTGGAGGATAACAAGTTTCTTGAAACCCAAGTTAAAAACATGGAAAATCAAGTTAAAGAAGCACACAGCAAGTTATTAGCCATGCGTAGAAAGCATCAGGAAAAGCAGGCGGAGGTTGCCAAAAATGACGCTGAGCATCAGCAGGAACAAAGTTCAGCTCCAAATTCAGCAGCAGCATTAAATGCAGGCACCGATGATAAAAGTGAAAGCAGAATGTCCTTTGTGCCAAAGCCAAAAAAGCGTAAAAGGAAGATTGTTAGAAAAAGCTCCAAGAAAAATTTGGAAACGGGTCCGCAGTAAATTCAACGATAATGGAAACGCTTGAAGCATATCTTATATCAATTTCTTTCACTTTAGGATACCAGATTTAATAAAGAACGTTAAAGCTGTACAGTATTCATGTTGAATAAATCTTTTTGTAAATTTTTCCACCTACTATTTTCAAATGCCTAACATTTCTGCAAAAAGATATCCCAGCGAAAAAAATAGGTTGCATAATATTCACATAATATGCGCATGCATTGCAATTTGGCTGGTTTTTGTACTTTAACTTATTTAACTTATCTCTAAACGTATACATGTAGGCAACTAAACTGTTCTCTTCCTCATTTGCCCAAACTAAATCGTACGTCTACCTATTCATTAAGCTTTCACCAGTCACACAACAAGTCTATCGCCTGTCAATAAATGATATGCATATAAAATAACAAATAAGCAGTCATTTTGTTTGTGTGCCTATTGCATTTGAAGGTTAACTGCATTTAAGGTCAATGTCAAGGTGGATAGGTATAATGGTAATGGTTATTGGGTAAAGCAGTAGTCATACGAATGAATTTTTCCCTGTTCCAAACCAGTGAATTGATTGGTGAGCAAATCATTTTTATGCAATGATGAACTTAAAATTAGACTTGCATGATGGCAATGCTATGCAAAACAACATGCAGAAATTTGCATATTACGGCATTTTTGGGAAAAAAATTTCAAAATAGCATATTATAATCTATCCTATCAAGGACATCATGGTTTGACCTTGACCTCTTGGTACCCACTAGAAATAGGAATTCAAAAAATACGCTATTATGTTCCTGCCTAATACACTTCAAATAAAGCTAAAGTTGCCTTTATCACTCTGATGATAACCGTTTTCAACATCTTCCTCAAAATCCGATACATATTACAAACGAGAAAATTTTACTTTCGTATTTTTTGTGCAAATTTTAGCAAGTTCACTAAACTTTCTCGGGCTATAATTTTCTCCTCACTCTCTCGTTCTCAAAAGAGCCTTGTGCACGTAGTAGGTCAAGTTTTTATCGATCTTGTGAGGGATCACCATACCACACATTATATAATTCCTGCACCATGTATTTCACCATTAAATTGTAAATTAAATATCAAAGTCACTCAGCAAAGCAATTTGATTCCCTAACGATCAGAATTAGCACATAATTTGCTACATTGCAAAATGTCATTGTTTTACGCCAAAAAAGAAACTTATCGTAGTATCCTAGCTTATCCATAAAGTAGATTCATGCTTTGGTTTCTACTTAAGTGATTTACCTTGGAATATCTTGGTAACGTAACTGTCCAGAAAAATAACTGGTTATGACTTCACGATAGTAACAGTTGTGGTCAGGAGTAGACACCTGAAACGCCCAAAAATTAACAGATTAGCCGTGTCACTTAAATGAAGTAGGCAAACAAGTGAAAGCAGTCAAAATAATGGTCAATTTGATTTCCAGACATACTTTTTTCATTTGGAAGTGCCCCCAATTAAATGCATACAAGATAACTGACAGGTGCGTCAAATTATTGTTCAGTATTCATTTGGTGTGTTACATGGATACAGGCGCGCTGAAAGAATATGTCAAAGTTTATAACCACAGCCATATAACTTCAAGTCTTGTCACTGCAAGTGAGAATGTACTGGTTCCAAACACGAAGCAATTCAACACAAACTATTTAAATATTTTACAATTAAAATCAAATCAGCACTGAAAAAATACTGCACGAATTTAAAAAATGATAAAACGTTTTTTGTGTTCAGTGCTACACCACCATCACATTCCACACACCACTCCGTCAATCCTTTTATGTTGTCAATACTTTCAGCTGTGCATAACCATAACAGCGCAGCGCTTGGATAATAAGAGAGATGTGTGTAGTCTCTCTGTATACTGGCAATGATGCGTAAGTAAGCTTTGTCTTCTATCTGCCGGCCTTATAAATTAAGTACACTATCGGCAGAAACGCAATGCATTTATGGTGTTCTATGAAAACAAGTCGAAACTTACTGCATATTACGAATTAATATTGAATCCTTAAAGACGGTATAAGGTGCATAAAATGTAGAATAATTTTTATTTTGTGATTAGCTTATTTTAATTTAGTCCAGTACGCAATTATTATGCTTTTTCATTATCTTGTATCAATTTTATAATTTGGAATTTTCGAAGAATGTGTTTTGAGCGTATTACATGGTATATGCTTATATGAAATTAGCTTGATTGATTTTCACGCCGCATTACGAAATTACCAAGGTATTGACGGCTTGTTGACGCATAGGTTAACGTGTCATTTCTCCTGTTACTGCAAAATATGTTTACGTATTTCATAAAATTGTACTTCAATTCACAATTCCAAAAGAATTTCGATTAATAACAAAATCAAATTTGTTATAATATATAAAAATTCTAAAAATATTTCATTGTTATTTCTAGCAAAATAAAGCTCCATCCGAATTGCAACATTCCTCTGTTAACCCTGAAAGGCGTGATCTAATATGGCTGACCAAACACCGGAAGAAAGTGGACCCTCATCAACAAGCAGTATTATGGAGAATAATGTAGAGATTCCTAAAGCCATGGAAGCTGATCCAGAACTTGAAGAATCCAGCGACTCTGAAGAAGAAGAAAGTGAAAGTGAAGAGTGTGAAAGTGCAATAGATCTCACTGAGCTTCGAGAAGAGAATAAATTTCTCAGAGAGAAAGTTCGTCGAGTTGACCTTGAAATTGCGGAGAATCGGAGAAAATTGGCTGATTTGTTGAGAAAATGTCAAGAAAAGCAAGAAGAAGTAAATAGAAATAGAGCAATTTTAGCAAAACTGCAACAGGATTCACAAGGATTAGAATTAGGGTTTCTGACAATTTTGCAAGCCAGTTTAGTTCCTTCAGTACCGAAAACTGATGAAAGTAAAAGTGAGGAAAGTAGAACTCAGTGTACTAAAAATGGAGTGTACCGTCCCAGAAATGCGCTAGTACGCAAAAATGTAAACTTTTACAAACCGCGTAATCAGAACAGAGCTGCGGAGAAAGACACCAAAAGAAGGATCTCAGATCGAGTATTATGTCAAAGGATATTCCCTGGACAAAATGGTAAGTGGCCTTATAATAACTATTTAGCATTTAAAAGTTGTATAAATATAAAACACAGACGTGGTGTACTCACCTAATTAAATATTATTACGCTTCAAATGATTTGATTTGTGGATTTATAAAATTCTTTATTTTTCTTTAGACGAAATTGAAAAAAGTACAAAAATGCAGTTTATTTGATTCAAATTTACAAAATTGTTCATAGACGCGTAGGAGATTTGCTACTTAATAAATTAAATAACAAATTTTTAAGAAAGAATAGAAATAGGTTTCATTAAATCGTTTGAAATATACATTTTACAAACTTGGACGACGTCAAATAAAGTTTTGAAGTCAGAGCAAGTATAGTACGTGTCATAGGTAAGAAAATCCCCATTGATGTAGTCTGTTTATTACGTAACATATAAATAATTTCGACATGTTCTACATTCTAACGATTGTTTATAATAAAAATACCCAGTCATTAGCAGTTTCGTTGCTGCTTACTTAAGTACTTTCGTTACAAATAAATACATGACTTTTCTTTTTCTGAGCTCGCGCAAATGGCAAATATTAGTAATACCATGTTTTGTTTTGGCTGTGAGAATTCGCTGAACCTTGACTGATAGTCTGTTGACATTTTGTTTGACTTTGACTCGCCTTACAATAGAACTATTTACAATTTTGGGAGTGCTACAAAATAATACCGGGTCGCAATTCAGACTTTCGGTACCCTACCTATCTATCAATATCTTCTTCACCGGAAAGTAAACAAATATAATGCATTATGTGTTATTTAGCGACTATTATTACGGTAGTAACAATAAAAAATATATATCTAGACAGTTTTTAACTATCCGTCGGCTTCAAACATCTGCCGATTCACAAAATATTTCATTCCTAAAGCTATAATAACAGCTAATACAAATGCTGCAAATATCACCCTTGCAAAATGAAACAAGAAAAACGTGAAAACGGTCACAAACAATATTAAGGCACATCCCCAGCCCAAGTAGCTTGGATAAAAGTCATATGCCAAACTGAAAAAATATAAAAATATTTTCATTAATTTTATAAACCTATACTGAAGAGATACTGTAGTTTCATTAAACAAAAAATTATGCGGAACTAACCTTGACCCATTAAAATATCCGATGACTATTCGTCCATCTTGGTCTGGGTGGGTACGAAAAGAACTGTTTCCCACTTTCACATAGGGTTCCATAGTATCCTTATCAAATCCCACCTTCGGACGATAAAGCTGAACTCGGTAGATTAAGATGGTCATCAAAATTACAAAGGCAGCAATTACAGCAAATTTCACTCCTTTTCGAATCTTGTGGCCTTGTATATTTTCAGTAACATGGTTCATCTTATTCCTAATAGCAAAAGAAAACATCGGAATTTGAATACAGATCCAACATTTGTTTGAAGCATCTAAGGTCGAATTTAGACCCGTCATATAATCAGAAATATGCTTACCGGAGTTTATCCATAATAACAGCAATTTTCTTCTCATAATCCTGCATCATGGAAATGGCAGTCATGATAAGTTTGTATTGGCAATGCAATCCGTTGTAGCTACAAAATAAAATAACACAAAAAATAGCTATTAAACTATGAGCACTATTAAAACCCTCGTGCTTATATGATGCAAATATTATGTCAGCACAATTTTCTCACCGGAACACAAGTACCTAATATACTGTTTTAAAATATTTTCAAAAATTCGAAAGTCTCTACGGCACGATTTTTTGTGATAAGAAATAAAAATGCACGCACTAAAATTGACGTCTTTGGCTTTGGCCTACGTAATATAAAGTCATGTGTTTGACAAACCACGGAACGGATGATGTGACGGAGCGAGCTGACTAGTACAACAGTGTGTCAGAATAAAGAGCCTTGCTACGTAATAAAAGCCCAATCGTCCAGCAGCACACTGAGCTGTTGCTCTCTGTCAGTAGGTCGTATGAATAATACGCTGAAAGCGAGAACGAGACTAGTAACGTAAAGAAAGCAGAAAAGTTCACTATGATTCTTGTGTGGTCAATGTGTCATCTTATATGCATGTACGTTTTTTAATCGTAATCTGCATTCTGCGTCCCAGCTACGACGCTGAATGGTTTGGAAGCTGCATACCACAGTAGCACGTAACCATAACGGCTAGTGTCTTTATGCTTATTATCTTAAGAACTTTGATGATCTCGAGCTCAAAATTATGATGTTTAAACTAATATCCTGTCGTGTAAATAACCTATGGAGTTCTTTATGGTTCTAGAAATACCAAAATGGCTACGTGAGACTCATTTCCATTATACGTAATTTGGTATGTAATGGACATCTACACTTATATGACACACTACTTTATAGACTTCCGTATTTGTAGCCTGTGTGATTATCCTGTATCAACACGCGTAACGTTTTCATAATATGACTTTTATGTCAATCAGGTTTGATGTTTCACTTGAACTGTAATGTTACTGACTACGACGACACTAAAAACAAAAGGATGAGTTTAGAAATTTAAATAGATCTTGTATTTGGAAGAACTTCTCCTTTACTTGCTGAATGACCTTTCTTAACATGTTACTTAATTTTGAAAATTATGACAACAAATGATAATACCAATTATAATGCTGTAATAGTTATAATGAAATGTTACTTAATGAAAATAAAATGTCTGCTTATTTGTAGCTGCTTATAAACCTACGTAATTTCTGATTTAAAACACACCATAATACACGATTGCATTGCTTGTAAATGCGCGAATTTGATTACAATTGGAACGATTTCACCCGATTGACCAGTACTGCTTGCAAAAATTTTATCGATTTTCATTTTTCTATTTCAGATTTTGGAATCCCCATTATGGAGTCAAGTTTACCAAAAATGGAAGCTAAATCTTTATAAAATGAATACTCAACTGGCAAGATAACTACGAAAAATTCTGGAAAGCAAACGTTTCAAGTACAAACTTTAGTTTTAATTCTTTATAAGTTATTCGAAAAAACCAACGGACGGCTATATACATTGATGCAACCTATTATGATCATTAAACGATCTCAAACTATGCAGGTAAGATCTCAACTTTATAATTTGTCTTATTTTGCAAATTGCTTATCGTACTTGGCTCTTATATCAGTCTTAACTAATGTCCTAGTCCTATCCCTTCTAAAATGCTTCCAGGGAAATGCACAAAGGGGCAATGATAATTACATTTAAAATATAAAAGGCACAGCAATATCATGAGACAGATTGCACTTGATAGATGAGGATGATGTGGGTTTTCTTATGCAAAATACCGCATGTCGTGGCGCTGCCTTGTTATCGAGATATCCGAGGTCAAATTTGGGGTTATCTCGAGCAAAACGACATGCAATTTTTTGCATACCAAATCCCACATTAATATCTATCAAACGACCCGTATCATGATAAATATTGCTGTGCCTTTTATGTTACAGATAGAGACACACGGCAACACCCAGAGCCCACAGTGAACTGGTTTCAATTTTACTTTACGAAATTTCAATGATTTACACCAGGTGAATATAGTAGCTTCTGGTGAATTTGAAAGCAAATAAGCTGATTATTTTTACAGATGCTAATTTCGGCTGTTTTTGTCGTTGTATAAAGCTTTCAAAGTCTGAACTGCTGTTCAGGTATCATATTCCAAAAGTAGTAGAACGAATGTCATGCATCTAGCTTTGAGATGCCGGGCCTGCCTTTTTCCGGTTTTCTTTTCATTTTTAGTATACACCGGGCTTCCATGTGTTCCAAACACGTCGGCTTGGAAACAATGGAATTCACAAAAGGCATTCAAAGCCCATAATGTCATTTTAGACAATGACAGCAATGTATCTAAGTACTAGTAAAATCTAAACGCACTTTAAACTACTCATTTTCTATATATGTTTTGAATAGTACCCAAACAGCTAATTATCGCTTAAACTATATTCTAAGTATAATCTATGTATTCGTAAAATGAAATTCATTTTCTTTTTTCTTTGCAGCAAAGGTGAAATCTAATTGAAGACTCAAATCCCCAATCCACTAAGTAAAAGGAGTGAAAGTACATCCTAACTGTGTCAATACTACAATCGATGTGGATTCATTCCTAAAAATTTCTTTCAAACTCAAACTATAAATGACAACGGTTTACAAAATATGGCTAAATATTGTCAATGGGATATAATCGCCTATGTACAATAATCGGCACAAAAAATTTCAACAGATGGGCTAAATGATTCACGAAAAGCGATATGACAGCTAGATTGTCATTCGCTACCGGATTCTAGAGAACTAAGACAGAAGACACTTTGCCACACATAATTCTTTGTGTAAAACCGTAAGCGCTTTACGTTTAATCTTGTTTTGCTAGTTGAATAATTATCACACTCAATTACATGTATCGATTTTTGTTTGCAGAGAAAATTATTGTGCGTTTTGCCTGCCCAACAACGGCAAGTTACACTTCATATTACCATAATGAAATACCTTTTCAGCACCTATCTCCAACGGCACCACCACAGACGGTTTTAGTGTGGGAGTTTATTATTTCTTCCATTGTTCTGGTAAAACATTACTATATACTCATTTTACTACTTATAAACGCCTTATATGGGTTTTATTGAATTTGGTACTCATCTTTGGCAGAACAATTATGTCGCTAAGCTGATTTGAAGGTCAGGGGTAACCGTTAATTTAATTTGTGTCTTGCAACACTACATTTTAAGGCAAATTGAGAATTTGAAACGTTATATTTTAGAAAAAGTTTTGTAAATTGAAACTCAATTAAATAATCAATTGAAACCTAAAACTATACTTGACAAAGGCTCTAGGGCTTAGGATAAACAGATGATATAGTATTGGTATTTCTTGCACCTCTAAGATCATTCTGATTGCCAGGATTATCTCAAAGGTGAAAAAATTACAAATATGTATCATACCTTATCAACTACCTCTGTCGGCATTAACCCACTACAGCTTGTATTTTCATTCGTCATGTCTTTTATTGGAATGAAAATTGTTCCCTACTTATTTTGTGTAAACTTTTCAGAAATGACTTTAAGCTAGATTGTTTTGATAGAAAATTAACACACAATCTTGAAGCAAAGATTAATTATAAGGAACAAACTATCGTGACCTCTGACCTTCTGTGACGTCAAACCGTTCAGCAAAACGTCATCTGGTATGTGTGTACCAAATTATGTAAAATCTAACGAAGGCGTTTTAGACCACAATTGACGTTTAAAAATATTTTTAGAGATGAAAGTGACAAATCTACTTCCATGACTAAACTGAATTAGGGTGGTGCTCTTGGGAATGCAGAATGAGGATGTGTACAAATCTGTTCTGATTACATGTTTAGAATTATTACGACATTTGAATTGGTATCGATGGGTACTATAAAACTACCATACTGCTGACAAAAACAAAAACACTATCGTTAGATCGTTTTAAAAGCTGTCTGAGAAGTTATGGCTGAATGTTTAGTTCAAACCTTAACCAAATTGTCACTTCTGACGTTAAAGTATCTCTGTTGCATAAAAAAGCAAACTCCATAACTCCAATCACATATATTTTGTAGGCAGTTCCGGTATTTCTGAAATTAAAAACAAAAGCTTGTAACTCTGCAGTTCAAAACCAGTTTCTTGATTTATAGAATTTTCTGAAATTTAGTACACGTTATCTTGATTCAGTTATTTTATCTACGCCAATTAAAAATTTGTCAAGCAATCAAAATTTTGGTGGGCTTTACTTCTTCAGAGGATTTGTTCACAAACTTTTCTTGTATACAATAATTTCATACGTAGTACTGTTATCAGTACTACTCTTTCCAGCTCATTCTTTTGACAATCTTCATTTCTGTATCCTTTACGGGGGCGTTAAAAGATAACGAGTCAATACATTTGAAAAATGTCTTTTAAGTATAACTATATAAAATTTACAAATCCATAATCTATTTTCACTTATTTTCACATGCTTACGTATTCCAATTCCCAAAGGAGTTCTCACAATTGCTAGACAGCCTGATCTTGTCCTCAGAGCTCATATCTCCAATCTTCTCAGTTTTTTCTAGAGTTTACACCTGTTTCAGAACATAATTTACAATATTATTCTATGAGCACAATAAATATGTAAATTTGAACATTTATCACCTCACAAATACTTATGTCTGTAATTTTGTGTTTCAGAGCCGAATTTCAGGATTCAACTTTTCGGAGCATTGTAACAGCTTGGATTTTGTGGCTACGAGCCAATATAAAATCCAGTATATTTTGAGAAAGTGCAACAAAACTTAATTTATAATCGTTTGTTCAATATTATATATTACGGTGGTACATATTTTGAAATTGTAGTGTAGTGCTTTAAAACTTGTGTAGTGCTGACATTTAATATGTCACCGCAAAGTCATTCGCCAGCGTTTTTGTTGTGAAACACAGTGATAACGTGTTCAAGTGCAATACAAAATATTTTGTGAAAAGTTACTCATCGGATAACTAATTTAAATTGATCAGTGGGGATACAATTTTGAAATTCAGGTAAGGACTCCACATTTTGTCGCTCATGATATTTTCGATAAAGTTTGCATTAGATTTAGCACTAAGGCAATGTTATGCAACTATGTGATTTATTTAAATATCTATTAGCATTTAGTTCCTTAGAATTCTTGTCGCTTAATTTTCAAAATGTTCCAGTAGTCTATCTAGCTTTTAATAAAAACTTTCATTGACCTGAATAAAATTGTAATGATTAAAAATCGCTTCCCTCACCTCAGGCTTAGGTCAGGTACGACCTTTTTATAGTCTCTTTTGCTCTTATTGGATCCCACCTGCCTTTTTTGTCCATCTTTTCTGCGTTGTCTCCACCACCGCCCATCTCTTTTTGGGTTATCTCCACAACTGCCTATCTTTTTATGGGTTATCTCCACCACCGCCCATTATTTTTGGGTTATCTCCACCACCGCCCATTATTTTTGGGTTATCTCCACCACCGCCCATCTCTTCTTCTCTCCTCACCACACACCACCCCTGGTGTGTGCATTTAATGTCCAGCTAACCACCTAGAGTTTATCTGTTTGGATCATCCAACCACCGCAGTTTATTTCACTTTGATTTCATTAACCACCATTGGTATGCCTTTTTCTTCAAATGAAACTTTTTTTACCCATTTAACACCTCGAGTGGGTCATTTCGATCCAACTGTCCACCTCTTTGTCCATCCTACTACCTGGTTCATTCAATCATTGTTTGTGGGCTTTCACGGTTCTCTTCTCGACTCAAGCATCACAATTATTGTTGTAACTGAAATTTGTCAGTAGTATTGAATTTGTTTGAAGCCATTTATTAATTTTGCACTTACCTTTTTATTTAAAATTTTTAATGGCATTACTGAGAGGAAGTTATTACTGGCGTTGAAACTTTTCACCACTGCGGTTTCTCTTAATTTCCAACTTTTTTCCCCGTACCGGCTTTTGTCGTCTCATTTTATCCTCTGCTTATCCCAGTCACCTCAGTCAATTTTCATTGTAAACTGATTTTATAATAAATAACTGAAAAATCTATTATTGTGGTGAGAAGAGCCTAAAAAACCGACAAAAAAAGTGTGATTAAAATATGCGGTTGTTGCCACAGTGTAAACGGGGCATTGTGCATAAGCTTAGAATGCGTGAATAAAACCATTTTGAAGCTCGACAATGGGCATCATGAGATAGTCAGCTCATTGCCAAGTCACAAGGCATTAATACAATATAGGGCAATCAGAACCCCAATTAAATAATGTAGAGATTTTAATAATGTCAATTAAAAAACTTTATAATGATCAGCTATGTCAAGTGAGGTGTCAAAATGTCGCAAAATTTACAATGAGCATATAATATTATTATGTATTTGTTCACACCCCGGCACGTTAAGCAATTCCCCCGGATTACCGGATTAGGGTTTTCAATTAAAATACAATGTATTTACGCCCATTTAAGATATGCTTATGGATAATATGCTATTTCAAAAAAAACTGTCAATAGAATTGAGGGTCTAACAAAATTTTTTTCAAATGTATCAAATAGTTTCCTTTTGTGTATTTATTTGGTTCCAAATAGCACTCATTTCAAACATAATTTATCTAAGATACACAGTTTATCAATTAGATTATCGTTTGTATTATGTATAAATAGCGCAATCAAAAATCAAAGTACAACGTCGTTAATTAATTGCGATTCGCATATTCTAAAAAATATATATACTTAGGTAGACATTGCTTTCAAACTTATTTACAACCGTCTTGACGCCATGCATCCTTGTACAATCTCACGTAAATTGTTATTATATTGCAGATTCCATTAACATTCGTTAAGGCTGTGATAGGAATTCACACACAGAGAGTGAATCAATCTCCAGTAATTGTTCCCATTGACCCACACTTTGTTGCGGGTTCGTAAAACTCTCACCCGTGGAGGAGACCACCGTATTGTCTGCAAATTAAATAGGATTCGTAAAGTTAATGACCTTCTTACATAACACATTAAACAGGATTTTTAAACGGTGTACCTGTTTGGGTAGCTACATTTTGGTACCCTGGATAATTTTGAACTTTTTCATAAAAGGAACGCTTTTCTGCGTCCAGTTTAGCAACACGAGCGTGGATATGCCTCTCTAATGCTGTAATTTTGTCGGATAACAACCATTTTGAAATACTTGAGTTTACTGTAGTCATGGTTTCCTTAGCATTTTCAAGCAGTCGCTTCAAATTGTCGATTTCTTGTTTCACCATCTTAATATTATTTGCTCTCTGTGAGTACTCCTTGAGATCCATGACTCAGGTTTACTAGGTTCCCACCTGTAGTGATGCTACTCTTATGGTGATTTGCACTCAAGATCTAAAAATTATACATTAACATACAGACGTAGTTTAGCATACCGAAATGAAGCGCAGTTTGGTTGGCTGAATGGTTATAAAGGCTTAGTTGTCATGGTGGTGGTAACAGTTGGTTGCCATGATAGGGGTAAGGTTGCTATTTCAGGGAGAACTGTGGGGATGCCGTTGCTATGCCGTAGGAACTGTGGGGATGCCGTTGCTATGGCGAAGGAACTGTGGGGATGCCGTTGCTATGGCGAAGGAACTGTGGGGATGCCGTTGCTATGGCGAAGCAACTGTGGGGATGCCGTTGCTATGGTGAAGGAACTGTGGGGATGCCGTTGCTACGCCGTAGGAACTGTGGGGATGCTATAGGAACTGTGGGGATGCTATAGGAACTGTGGGGATGCTATAGGAACTGTGGGGATGCCATAGGAACTGTGGGGATGCCATAGGCACTGTGGGGATGCCATAGGAACTGTGGGGATGCCGTTGCTATGGCGAAGGAACTGTGGGGATGCCATAGGAACTGTGGGGATGCCGTTGCTATGGCGAAGGAACTGTGGGGATGCCATAGGAACTGTGGGGATGCCGTTGCTATGGCGAAGGAACTGTGGGGATGCCATAGGAACTGTGGGGATGCCGTTGCTATGGCGAAGGAACTGTGGGGATGCCGTTGCTATGGCGAAAGAACTGTTGGGATGCCGTTGCTATGGCGGGGGAACTGTGGGGATGCCTTTGCTATGGCGGGGGAACTGTGGGGATGCCGTTGCTATGGCGGGGGAACTGTGGGTATACCGTTGCTATGGCGGGGGAACTGAAGGAACTGTGGGGATGCCGTTGCTTCGGCGGGAGGTGTGAATGCGAATGTGAATGCGATTGCTATAGTGGGGGAACAGTGGGGATGCGGTTTCTGTGGTGGGGGGAACGGTTGGGATGGTTGTTAAGGGGGAGGCACGATGGGGAAACGGCAGGGGGAACCCCAATAACCAATATTCAACACAGGTCTAATTTCCCACACAAACCCCGTGCTCCCCACAAAAACCTGGTACCCATGCAAGCCAAGTATCTCGCTCCAACCTGTATATCACCACGAATGTTTAAACCCCAAATAAAGTTCATAACTTTTTACTATCGAGTACTTAATTATTGACCTTACCAGATCTAAACGACCTTAACAAATTATTAACAAGTCCACTGGGTGTATCTGAAAAGTGTGAAGAAACTTAGGTCAGTAATTTCCTAATTGGTAATTTACAATGCAAGATTTTTATTCAATTTATCTATTGTCACTTTTAAATATTCAGATAACTCCGCAAATAATACAGCAAGTGAACAGTGTTTTCACATGAATAAAAATTTCCAGCAAAAAGACTGCTAGTACACATCAGCATCAACATTTGAATTTACAGCGTACTTCAGGTATCTTTGAGACTTTTGCTCCAGGCAAAAAAGAATACTGGATTTCGATGCTTTTTACCTTTGTATCACAAATAGTAAGCGTGCAAGGGATCATTTAGGAACTTGGTGGACTCAGACGCCAGTAAACCCAAGTCAAATTTCTTCTTGATAATATAGCTTGTACTTGAGCTCTAAAATGGCAAAACGTTCCCCTTGACCTACCATGACCAAATGCCTATCCAGATCAAGGGCTTATCAAAACTGCTTATCATCATGTTGCAGAGTTATCGAATTCATGTACAACATTTAAAAATACAATAAAACCGAGTTATGGGGATACCGTTTTCACCCTCGCCATCACCCGGCTCCCCACTGCCCCCGCCCCCACTCCACTACACACTAATTACCCTAGTTCTCTCCGTCATATAGGATTTACTAAAAGAGTGCCTTGTCAATTGCCATTTTGCTTGCTGCTTTCACAAATTCTCTAAAATCTGCTTTACAGATAACATTTGAAAACAGAGTTAATTGCTTACTTATCTAATCTAAATTATGTAGAAAGTAACCCTTAAACAAGCTTTAGTTGCAAAATGTCCCTCAGAAGATGTATCACATTAACAACCGAAATTGAAAATATTTATTTTTATAACCAATATATACAAGCCACTAAAAGTAATTTCAGTTTGTTGTCCTTTTCAGAAATAATGAAGCCCATTGACAACTGATTGATTACAAGAATACGTTTTTCATCAGGAGAAATTAAGATTTTATTGCAGTAAAGTGTGTGAAAACTATGTTGTGGATTGAGTGAGTTATCAGTTAACGGCGCTATATGCCATCAAATATCAAAGATAAAATCCTGTTAATCGGACTGAAATTACAAAATTGCAAAAATATTAACAATGACTGTAAGTCTGAAAAAAACTTCTGCCACAGATAGTGACAGTGACAGACATTCTATGGGGATAAAATGGTGGACAAGAAGTTAACCTTTACTAAAAATGATCTCCACATCATAACAAATAAAATCCAAAGTAAATCAGACAACTTTCTTGCAAGGAAAGTATTATAGTGGCACCGGAAGATATCCGGTTTTATACTTTGACCTGATTCTAAGTAGAAATTTGCACTACAGTTTCTAAACTATTTACATAAGAATTGCTGAAGTTTTTATGAGCAAGTACAAAAAAATTATCTTTTGGTAACAGCACAGAAGTTGAAAATAAAGAACTGGAAAGTGATTAAGTGAAAGTTAAAAGACGTTAAAAATTATTCTGACATGGATGTGCCATAATAAAAACTACAACAAACAAAGTTTTAAGGAATATTGGAAGGAAACGCATTATAAATAAATGAGGTAATGATAAATTATAGTTGTACATCAATTGCAGAGAAACTTACAAAAGTTTTATTTAACTTATTTGTTTCATTTGCACATATTTTAACAATTAATTGTCCTTAAGCTCGAACATGATTGTAGTTAATTTACAAATAGGGTTTAATTTCGATTGATATTGACGTTATCACATTCAACAACCTTGTTTGTTTCACCGAAAAAATACACCTTTTCTTAAGCGTTTATATTAATCTTTTCGGTACAGGAGAAATGAAAGATACAAACACAACAGATCAATAATACTACAAATGATTTACGTACATACAGTAGCAAAGTGACTAATTAGGACTAAACTTTGTGACTATACTCTAGCGCCATTATGCAATTTGTAACTACATTTTTGGCAACTAAATTCTACTATTAAACTTGCTTTAAATATAAAAGTACAAAATTTGTGTAAAAATAGTTGACTTAAAATATTTTATAAACTTATCGTCAGTAATGAAGTGATAAATTAGTAACAACTTAATTGATCACATTGCATTACAGTCGTTAAATATCAGTCAATTTTTACCTTGACTTAAGTATGTTAGGTTGCATTGTTGAGATTGTAATACCTAGTTGCATTTGATTAAACATAATACAAGAACAAAAACAATATGAAGGCTGAGTTTAAATAAAAGTAGTAACAAGACTTGTTTTGAAAACCTAATATTTAAATTGAAACCTAAGGTCTCCCTTGAAAAAAGAAATACTTATTTGGCAACATTGCCTTTCCCAATGTCAAAAAAGAATTCGAAACCCCCTCACATCTCTCATTGCTTCTATCCCACGTCTACGCTGGAATAAACAGCCAAGCACCAAAATAACACAGATGGTGAAAAGACATTTGGTGAAAATTGGAGTAATTTCCCAGATAAGGACCATCCAACCTCTTATAAAAGCCGGATTCACAGAAAACCTGCAACACGAGAAATGAGATTATTAGTGTAAAAGTAAATGATCAGCTTTTGTTATATAATTTTTATTAACTTACTCAAGGTTAGCAATACCAAAGCGCATCGCTATCCCATCATGAATCGAAAAGTGACAGGAAAGAAAGCCTACGAATAGGCCAATGTTTAATGTCAAGCGGAAGTTGTGATAGAAAAGCTCGATTGTCCGTATGAAGTGGCTGCAAAAAGCTACAGCCAGCATTGTAATGCAAACTCCAACCATTATCCTGTTGGCCGTCTCCCTGGCTACATTCTCTAAAGAGGCGACTCTGAAAGAAAGTCATTATTAATCTTTTAACTAACTTTCAAACAAAATAATATTCTTCGTTTATGATGGATTTAGGCGGGCGGATTGATATTTAAATAGTTAAGGTTCAGTCAAAGATGCTGATCAATTATTACAGAGCAATTTGCAAACCACAATTTCATTTGTACCCCAACACGTTAGCAATTAAAATATTTACAGTGTAAATCCAAACCTTAGCTCAACCCGCTTTTTCTATTTCTAAAGTGTGCACTACAGAGATCTGGAGTCTCTAAATTTTGGCTTTCTCTAAAAGCAGCAGCCGGATGTTCATTCATCCTTCTTTTCACTAACAAAGAGATGCACGTGAAGAAAAAACCATTTTTGTTCAGATGCTTTACCCAAACAAATTCTTCAAAACCATACACTCAAAAACCCAAAACCAACCAGCTCTTAAAGGTCACTGACCTCCAAATCCTAAACAACGCCCGCTTGCTTCAGCAGATATTCAACTTCCCAACTGTGACCTAGTCAGCAAGTTAAAAGTTGGATGAGCCAGAAGGGCGAAATCCTCCTCCTTGCTCTTACTCTTTGCTTTTACTTCTCCACACCCATGAATTGGGATCCGACTGGTACCATATCAGTAGGTAGTTGAAGAAGTATAATTGTAAATTGGGTAAGAGAACGATGGATGAGTTCTCGGCTGAATTGGGTTGTGAATTGCCGACTTGGAATGTCTGCTGAAATGGGCTTTGTTTAGACTTTTTGGGGTCAGTGACCCTTAGGAGCTGCTTTTTTAGACGAATGGCGTTTAGGGCTATCTGTATTGGTATATGAGCTTAACAAACTCGGCTTTATCTTCAAATACATGCAAATAATAGAGAGAAGAAAAAGGGGTCAACGATAATATGCGGTGGTGATACCCCCGTTCACTTTGTACCTGTTATTTGATCAGAAATGCAAATCAAGATACGATGAATCACCTGTTGCTCATCGTTTTTAGTAAATTTCAAACCTGGTTTCATTTTATTTTGGTGTAAAACGAAAAAGAATATGAATTATTTAATTAGTAATCATAACAATTTGGCTCTCGTTTGTCTTTATCACGATTATCAATTAATTAATTAAAATTCTAAATTTGCGTTTAGCTCCAAAATGAAACCAGATTTAGAACCAGCGCAAAACGCTGAACAAGTTGTGACATATCCCATCTTGATTGGCTTTTCACAGTTAAATAGTATAACTTGTGAGTTACACTGGGGGTGGAGCTCAGACTTAACAGAGATACCTAAAAGCTCATTCAGTAAATACCGATTAGCATTTCACATGCACAACATTCACTTGTAGCTAATCTAATCCATTCTTGGTGTGCACCAGCATAAACTATCAAATTAAAGTAATTAAATTGTTAAAATAATCCAAAATTCATTAAATCTTCGTTAGTTATAAAATATTATACCCTGGACTGGTGAGGGTTTCGCCCCAAGCAACATTAAATGACGACATCATTCAATATCCGTTCTCGACAAATCTAGGATTTTATATCAAATTTAGATTAATTTCAACGCCGTTGGCACCATTAAACACGTTGTGTATCTACACTACTTTCCATCCTTAAATATGCCTGTAAATTAACTTCGTTTCACTACTTCCCACTTTTTAAAGCTCTACAGAAAATAATGCCTTTCTCCAGCTAATTTCAAAAGCAAAACAACTGCCAAAAGTTGACGCCTCTGTCCAGTTAATTTTCTTAAAACCCCGGTTAGTGTGAAAGAACAAAATCCCATTATTTCCATTGCTAACATAAGAAAATACCCGTGAGTCCTTCAAATGTGACCTCAAAATACAAGAATATAACTACTCCCTAAAGATAACGCCCCGAAAACTAGAGCAGCAGCCAAGAAAACGACATCACTGGCCAGGTTATCATCTCCTAACCCGGAGAAATGTAATCGACCCAACTGATTTTCTAATACCCGAACAAGTTTATCACCGAAACTCCGCTTGTATCTACTGTGGCTGATTTACTTAACTACCTAATATCCTCCATTAGGTCACTTCTCCTGACCTGCCTTACCTCCTCAATGAAAATATTTTACTCCCCAGTTTATCTTGACTTTTTTTTGCCAAACTCCACTGGTTCAATTAAATAAATATCTTGCACACTGATTAAATAAATTAATTAATCGACTTTTACAAAGTGCAATAATTAAACGGATCCAATAAACAGGCTTCAGAACTCAACAAAAGGCTAAGTCTACGTGTCACATTAAACCGCCAGATTAATATTCCTAAAAAAATCTTGGGGAAAAAATTGAACACCTGCCTTGGCCGATCCTCCGACGACTCTAATTGTTGTCCTGGCCTTGATTTCCTGTTTGTACCTTCTCCTTCTCCATGCCTTACTGTGTATTAAAACTACATCCAGCACCCACACCGATACTGTCTTCTTCAAGAAGACAGGAAGATACCAATTCATCTTGTATATGTTCCGGGAAAGAGTCTAAAAAAAGAGAATAGTTTTTAAAAATCTTATAAGATGAGGAAGAATGATGAAAATCAAATGAATGGTTAAGTACCCCAACTTTTAATGTTGCCCTCTTTATTGCTGCCGGTGAAAAGTTCAGTGAACCAAATTAAGAGCCAATGCATTTATCCCACTTTCCCCAAAAAATGTGCGTGTGTGCGTAGCATTTCATCAGAAAATTCATCAAATTCGTCTTCAGCCGGTTCGGCTAAGTCTATATTATGACAGCATTCTGAAAATAATCATGAAAAATAGTCTTAGTTGTTGTGTAATTGAGTTTTAAACATTACATAAAAATTGAAATTTTGCATTGGCATACTTATTTTGCGGTTAATGGTGTTAAAATACACATCATACAAATAAATTGATTTCATCATCAGCAAAATCCGGCTTATTTGTCCAGAAAACAAAACAGGTAGGTATAGACATAATGCAAATTTATATGAACCAAACAATCTGTAAGTGTAGTTCATCTATCCTGCGTATTCTCGAGATCCTACTACACGTGCTTATAATATTCTTTTTTTAGCCCATCTCTGTACTTTTTTCCATAAAGTACTCTACTAGAAAAAAATCTTTTAAGACGGAAAAAATATATTTTATACACAATAAAAGTTCTATACCACGCAAATTTAAAAAATACATAAGAGAATTTTAGCGAGTTTTTTTCTGTTACAGGGCCTTTAAGTTGTGCATGAAATCTTGTAATGAATGAACGCCGCTAGTGATCACTCTGACTTTGTGGTTTTTCCCGTAACATAAAAGTTCTATACTAATGCAGAGAAAAAAATACCTACCTTGCCTACCTATATTGGAATGTGTAAGTATACCTAAAAATGCGTAAAAATATACATAAAAAATACATAAGAGAAATGAAGAGAAGATTCGAGAAATATCTCTCAATAGTGCTGTGTATTATCTCCACGTAGATTAATCAACAAATACGCTGCAACAGTCAGCTCGCACTGGTTAAATCGGAGCTTGAATGCTTAATTCCAGCGTAAACCTGAATGCTTCTATAAAATCAACGCCGCTAGTAGCCACTTTGACTTCGCTATTGTTCACCTAATATATGAAATTATGAGCATGCATACCTATTCACATTTTCTTCACAGCAGCAGCTCAGCGTCAAAGACTTGGCTTAAGCTTAGCTAAGCTCAACAGTGAAGCTGGACAAGCTGGATTAACCGTGTTCACTTTTTTTATCAATTAAGTTTCTGCGTGGCTCGGTAGAATGCACGGGTGTAGAATTTTTGGATTTTGGATAAACAGCAACAGGAAAAATGCTGTAGGTGCTTACAGCCTTCACTAAGGTTGTTACTATGGCAACAAGGAATCAATGCTTCCTCTCAACGTTGCAAAATACTTTCCTAATCTGGTGACTAAATTCACTCCCCCTTAAAACTTTTATGGTTTATTAGGCAAATTAAGTAACCACATTTAAACAATGACTGTTACCTGACAACTCTATCCAGCTTCAAAATCCAGCTTTCCGTGCTCCCCAATCACTTTGTCAAGTACCATTTTCACACATATGAAAATATATTTGCTTGAAATCCACACACTTTTCATTTTAGTATCCTGTGAAAATCACTCTCCAACTTGAACTATGTACATAATTTGTACACATTTTTCTAATAATTTCACGTTTTCTGTAGTAGTAGGGCAAAAAGCTGTGCTTCAAGTTGAGCTGGTATTATTAAACTGACTGTGCTTTCTCTGTCTTTCCCAATTCTGCAGGAATCAAATACTAATATTTATAATAGTATGAAAACTATATTGCATAAATACAAAATTATCATATCTGTTCACACGGCTAGCCCACCCCCTTTTCCTACGTCAGTGTAGCTCTGTGTGTACGAGGTATGAAGTCACTAGCGTACACGAAACGTGTTAAAATGTTATGAAACACTCAGCCTCAGCCATTTCAGACAACTTGTTGTTTGCACTTTAGTATAGCTCTGTCTGAGGAGTACACATTCTAACGTACGCAATCGTGTCGGTTTCAGTCGGTTTTCGTGGTAAAGAATGTATAATATAGTGAGTAATATAAAGAGCATGCTTCTGTTGACTAGAATGTGAACTTATTAGCTCGCTGCGTCTGCAGGAGAGATATTTAAGATGTCATGTCCGTGAGTGTGTCCGTGTGCCACTTTATTTTCCGTAGACCAGGGTAAATGGGCTCTAAGCCTGGGTAAATGGGCTCTAACCCAGGGTAAATGGGCTCTAAACCAAGCTAAAAGGCAACTTACTATTAATTTAAGGTTTATGTAGTAGCTCAGTAGTAGTAGCGGAGTCTTTTGTATTCCGGAGACTTATCGTCTTTCGCAACGAGCATTTTGATTGGCTTGTCATCAACTTATTTTACTCGCTTTGGTATTGAATAGGCTTAACACCTTTCTATGTATTTTCATCTTGTCAGTCGATAACACACAATTTTCCCCTGCGTTGGTTAGATGCACAACTTCTTTATTTGGTTGACTTACTCCTTTGCTATAAGATGCCCGGAATGTAAAAAGCTTTCGTTATGTCGTTCAATGAAAATGAATTTAGTATATCAATTGGCCGGTAACTTGACACTAAATCAAGTTAATTAACACAAAGTTATTCTAAGGAAAGGAAACTTAAACTAGCGAAAGTGCATCGTACGTAACCAACAGTTGATAAGTAATTTTGGCTTGTTTCAAGTTTGTAAATGGATGCTTACTCATATTCACAAATTTTTTTTATGTTTTATTACTGCCGGTTCGAACGGAAAAAGGGATATTTTAATTTGAGTCATTTTGAGCGTATTATAGACTTGCTCCAAGTGGAAACTGCTATCGGTTTGGACTCAAGAGTAAAGTTTATGTAACCTGCAAATCAAGCAAGTTGTTTGAAACAATAAAAATTTCTCCTTTATTGTGTTGCAAAACGCGACCTGTGTGCGGCAAAGCAGAATCAAGATAAAAATGCATACATTTGTCGCTTCGGTGTAGTAGGTGCAACAGAAATAATTTTAAAGTACTAAAACGTAACAACAATAACTATTTTGTTTAATACCTAAAGTCAAAAAGCAAAATAATTATCTTCGGAGTGTATTTAATGGAGTGGCATGAAGCAGCCCAGAAAACACATGAATAATTGCCAGTTTAAAACATATTTAAACATTTTATTCTAATATTAGCTTGCTGCTTCGGCAGAGGAGCTTGGTAGGATGTACCCAACGGGAACAAAAACGTTAAATTCACGTTGCCATAATGTTATTTTTGGCCACTGATTTTACGTTTATTTCACATTCATCGTTGCAGTCACATTGTATTAACGTTAATGTCACGTTAAATGCACGTTGGATTTAACGTGATTTTTACGTTGAAATGTCACTTTCAGCGACGCAAATGCAGTGTACTGTGTATAACCTGCCGTATCAGTTTTATAATAGTTTATATGTTAATCTACTTATCTAACTAATTGGTCTATTTACTACTTGTTATTGGTCACAGTAATATCCCATGACCTGTGACCTAGTCTGAACTTCAAGTTGGATTAAAGCCTGCATTCACCCAGGTGTCTCCAATAGCAACTTTGGAACTGTCTGATGACTTTGCGCGCATATTATTTCAGTGTGTATCAACTAGGCGGGCATCTGATTCATTTGTATGATACAGCGTTTTTTATTCTACGTTTGTATGTAATTTTGAGCTTTCAGAAATAATAATTTTCTCAAAATCATCAAAAAACACGTCAAATTAGAAGCAAAAAACAAAGGTGACAATTGTCACGTTAATCTAACATAGAATGCACTTTCGTATATGAACGTGATTTTTGAGTGACCTTATCAACATTGAGATATTGTGACACTTGTAACGTGTAGTACACGTTATGGACACATAAATT
Organism: Entomobrya proxima; assembly: GCA_029691765.1. Lineage (NCBI taxonomy): Eukaryota > Metazoa > Arthropoda > Collembola > Entomobryomorpha > Entomobryidae > Entomobrya > Entomobrya proxima. Next base: position 48,143,545 of record CM056171.1, on the reverse strand, counting down.
CTTTTGAACCAGTCTTGCGTAAATATTTATACGTGAATGTAACATTTTTAAAACATTAAATTTTGAACTTTCTCGAAATTGGTACACCAAAGCTGACTATACTGTCAGTGTCACACAAAAATAACATTGAAACATTGATACAACAAATATTTAACGTAAATTTCACTTTGTGTTCCCGTTGGGTAGTGTGTCCGTATTTCCGTCTACTTTGTTTTTCTAAAACAGGCTCTATCTAAACCTGATAGAATAGGCTGTAAACCCACTATTATTGGGTCACTAAACTTGCTAAAACAGATAAAAAGGGTTCAAAGTCATCTTAATTAGGTTAGTAATCAGGAATTCCGTTTACATCAGCAGGATTGGAAAAAAACCATAATCATCCATGGTAAACATTAAAAGATTCTGCTTGTAGCCTATTGTAGAAAATAAAAGGGACGGACAGACGGACACAATACATCTTAATAGCTTGCTAATGCAGCGAGCTAATAATTTAATAAGCATTCGTTTAAAAAATCACTTGTTGATATTTTTATTTCCAAAAATTGATTGTGGATTGCAAAAATACATTCTGTGCACTGACCGTCGGTTGCTTTGATCGCGCGTTACAACATATTTTTCAGAACAGGTGATATTTTCAATGAGGGGATAGGGATTGAGACCTGTTCAAAATGTTCTGGGCTGGTGGCTTGTATAATACCTGCTAGCGTGTACCATTTCCCCTTCTATGAATGTGTAATGGTTTCAAGGAGAAAACAAGTATTGCCAGCATTGCTGTGGTGCAGTTGAGCAGCAGATTCTTCTTGTTGCAGTAGCCTCCAATAATGATTAGATAGCACAAAAAGCAGCATAATATATATAGACACATCAAAATCACTTGTGCAAGTTGTACAAGTATTTTTTTCTTGCATTGAGCTTTAGTATAGAGCAAAGCACAACTGGAAAGGAGAATCTGAATGTATTTTTGTCATGCTGATGGGATTCGCATGTGCACGTAATGCACGCCAAATTGTAAATTATATGAAGTCAAAGCATTTCAGAGGAACAATTATTAAGGGTGATAGACACTATTTTCACGCATTGATGATGCTACTAATGCAATTGTAAACCTAGAACGTACATATTTTTATGTATCGGGACATTCGTATACTGTTCAAGTTTAATACATTTCAATGATTTAGTTCTGAATCTTATCCGCCTTAGACTAAATGCATGCAACCCTCAATAAAAAATGAAAACACACAAAATGACAGCTTTTTGTGTATGTTTGTATTTACTGATATAGTATCAGTGACATTATAAGGTATCATGAATGTATTTAATAAAATATGAATATTACTGAATTACAGAAACAAAATGGATGGAACCCGACCATAATATCAAAAAATGCAACCCAACCAAATGCTTAGCATCAGCATTCGCCTTGGAACTTTGTATGGACACCAAGCAAATCATGCCTTGCTATGATTCAACACTCATTTCTCAGTCGTAGTCAGCACGGAGTACCGATATAAGGCTGCATAATACAAGTGGAAACACAAGATCACAAAAATGCATCATGGGTAATTTGCAACAACTGATCAAATATCCTTTGTTTGAAGAGATCACTGATATAAACTTCATTAGCACACCTGTGAACTATTTATGCTGTTATTGATCATCAATTGTTGATACCCAGTGTATCATAGTCTTATTTTGGTACACATAAGAACTATAATTTACTATCAACAAATAACCTTCCGTACAAAATGAAAAGCTAGGAAAACATGTATCTATCATTTTTATTGCAATCAATTATTGCGTTATTATTTATCCTGTAAAATTTATATTTCATTTCAACTACAGAATCAATAAATGTAAGTAAAAATACTTTAATAAAACACGAAGTGGTTGTGTAGCAATTCATGTTTAAGTTAACATTGCTTAAAATTTCTTTTAAAACGTAGGAACAATTAATACGTTAACATGTAAAATAAACCGTGAAGAAAATGAACATCGCTGTATAGTCGATTCAATAAAGAAGTTTATAAAGTCAGAACTTTGAAATGTTTGCACCAAATTGATTGAGTTTAAAGCATGTATATAATATTCTGTAACACAACTAGTTAGTGTGGTAATAAAAATTTAAATTTCACAATGTAGGAACTGCACTAGTACAATAATTACCTAGTAACACTAAGCAAGGTAAACGTCCGAATAAGGAAAAAGTGTTTTTTGACAAGTTATCAAATTAATACAAGGGTTTCCATAAGATCTGCTGCTTTATGACAGATTTATCAGTTGGTAGCACTATATTGTATTGCTTAGTTTTAATTTCAGACACAATACAATACAAAACCATAATGTTTGCAGAAACAGTATGGAATGGACAAAAGACAAATCAACATGGAACAAAGTTACAAAAAAGAAAAGAAATTAGTCAGTTATCAAAAACCCTCACATGAATCATGCACTTGCATTTTCAAAGTTACATTTAAGTTCATCCAAACGCCAATTCAAAGACCGTCTCTAGTTGAATTACGTAACCTAAAATTAATTTAGAAAGTGAAATTTCAATTTAGTTTCATGGTTTTCAAGAAATCCTACCCAAACAATAAAAAGATGACAGCGTTTCTATGTTGCTTTAGTAATTGAAAATACCTTGTGGTTTTATTGGCGTTGTCTGGAATTAAAGTAGTTAATTGTAGATTTAGCTCCTGATTGAAGTTGATGTAGGCAATCTGCAACACTATAATAACCGGCCTCTTGTCAACAGTCATTTTTGTTGATTGTAAATGGTTACAAATCACACAGTTCCAAAGTGTGTGCCAAATTGACCTGCTTTTATTCGGTTACACTGAAATAAAAAACAAAACCCATAAAATTTCAATGTAGAGATTGAGCTTTCACATACATAGTGGGTTTTGGTGAAAGTGGCGCATTTCATCTTTTTACACCAGGTTTAGATTTCATACCATAATTGTTAATTATATGCTTGCCTGTTCCTATCCCTCCAAACAGACTGAATTGGAACTTGTCCTGATGGTACCGGCTAAGTACCAGATTGGAATAGTACGGTGGATAAGGTGACACGTTCCTAAGATCCTAAAATATAAACAAATGCAGCGTAAATAAAATATACATGCAAGACAGACTTAGGAAAAGATTGTGTATTTGACCAAATTAATTCTTAGTAGTGTAATCACTAATATAAAGACTATAGGAAATTCAATTATATTGTAAAATTATCTACGAAAGCAGCATTAACTACAACTGAAACATTAAAATAAGAAACTTTGTACTAGAAACAGTGGAAGAATTGCCTTTAGATTTAACTGTCAACCTATAAAGCAATGATCATTAAAATCAAGGCCGCCGACAATGAAACCCCTCAAAATTCAACCAGCAAACTTAAAACGTTGTGCTAAACTGTTAGTCTCTATATCCTATTTTTACAAACATTTGCTTTTTTCCCTGAAACGATAATCAAAATCAGGAATATTTGTCACTAGCTTCTAGAAAAGAATCCCACTTACCATTAGAATCGCCAGGCTTTGAAAAGTTTCTGCAAAACAGCAATAAATTGAAGTCTGAATTTTATCAAAATATTAGGGAAAGTTTGAAAACCAATTTAATGTATTTAAGAAAACGATTTATGATATCTTTAAAGATGATTGCACGCACCTTTGCTTGCAAGGATTTTCATCCAGTTTCCATTATGTTCAAGAAAATAATTCACTTTATTTTCTTATAATCCTTCCGTAAGCTCGTTTCCCATTTTGCATCCCTAAAAGAGCTGCAAGCTTCCCCAATGCTGACAACGTCAGTATTATCCTATTTTGTGACCTGTAATCCCAATATTACAATAAAATATATTAACGCCAATAAAAAATTATGTTGATAATCGTCAAATATTTCTTACAAGGTATGCATTTCTCTGATCCTGGTTGTTTCGTTTGATTTGCTGACAACCTAAAATAAAATAATAAAAATAAATCCAACTATTTGTCCACCCTGGCAACCTAAAACCGTTTTCAGTATTTTTTCGAAAATTTGCATAACCTTTCTTTTGGTTTTAAAAACTATGCGTGTAGTAAACTTTTTAAACTTTTACAAAATTTTGAAATTTACTATAGAAAAAAAACTTTTGCTATTTTAGGCTGCTGCTTTTAGGCTGCTCTTTCACTTGTAAAACCGAAACATAAAGATTCACACATAGAGTCATAATAATAGAAAATAGAATCAGCTGCTGAAGAAGCTCGCGCAACAACTATGGGGAATTTGATGCTGCTCTATGAATCAGCATGAAGGCAATGTATTCTTTCGTGCATGCAACAGCATTTATAAATGTTCAGACGAACAAAGGCTGATGACGCTACACGACTGAAACCATGATATTATGAAATGGTAATGTAATAAAAAATACGCTTACGATAAACGGTATTTTTACATTATCCGTTAAGTTCATTCCGGGACTTTTTTAATGAAATCTCCAATCTAAATGACAATCGTGAACGGCAAAGAGATCTTATAGAAATAATTTATTGCATAAAAAAGGTTATAATATACAAGAACAGAAACTTAATTCCAATACATCTTTTGAAAGTCGTTTAAATAATTCGATGAATAAATACTTATCAGAATAAACAGTTATCAGTAAACAATTATCTTGTGTGAGCACAAAAACTTGATTATGAATAAGCGAAACAAAGCCAAAACTAATTTTGACAATAATCAGTCATAATAATTTAAAAGAGAAATAAAGTAATTTAAGAACATTTCAAAGCAAGAAAAGTTTAAAAACACGACACATGTAAACCGGAAAATTGACAAAGATAATTAGCAGGTTTTTATTTTTTTGTGTGTGTTTCACCACACCATGAATGGAATTTTATCACAAATTAGACTATTTTGGCCTGGCCCTAAAGCTAAGAGATTTTTTTGGAATATCATAGACAATACATCTGTTCTTATCTTCGCCTTATTGCAATAAACTTTACATAAGTATCAATCACATGGCCTACTCAAAAGTTATTTTTTTGACTTTAAACAAAATATCAGTCTTTCGTTTGCATTTGAATAATTGATTAAAGTCTTGTGAACTTGAAAAACATGAGTTTTAACAAACGATAAGACACTAAATTGAAAAACAGTTTTTATTTGAAATCGTTTTTTACCATCGAAATGGCGCGATTATTATTTCTTATTGTACAGTTAAAGAGCAAGTAAGATAATAAAATATGGTAAAGAAGATCTTGGCCGTTTTTAGTTTCCGAACCGAAATCGAAACCCCCAAGCGCCCCTCATTATCTCCACCCGACCTACACGCTGAACTAGAAGACATAGCATCAGGAAAATCGTGACAACGATAAGAAACTTTGTAAACGGGGTAGTAGCCTCCCAAACAAGAAACATCCATCCCAACAAGTCCCGTGGATGTACACAATATTCCCACAATAAACTGCAACACAAAAAAATAAACCTTAGTTAGTATAAAAATCGGCTAAACGCAAAAAAGATTGTTGTACATTACAAAATAATCACACGTTACCCATTGTTATCATTTCCAACGCCCATTCTGATTCCACCGTGAAACGAGAAATAAAGCGAGACGAAACCCATCAATAGCCCAATCCGTAGTGTTAGTCCCACGTTTTGATAAAACAGATCAATTGTGTGTATCAAGTGGCTAAGAAAGGCAACAGTCACCAGGGCAACACAAATCCACATCCATATCTTGTTTGCCATTTGATTGGCTGTATTGTCAGAAGAAGTGACACTAAAACAAAACATAAGTGAGTTTTTAATTTAGTACTGAACTTTCAGTAGATAAACTTTCTAAAGGGGGCAAATATACCTTGAAGTGGTGACCTTTTCTTCCCCAGCGATGTTTGATTGAGCCATCTTGGTCTGTCTGTTTTAGGCAAAGCTGGAATTTAAAAAAACTTATATAGTTTCCATACCTTTACCTTGTTAACCAATTCCACTCTGCACTCATTCGTTTGCCTATTTGTATTTAAGTCTTTATATATTTCTGTCAAGCCGCGTTGTGTAACTGACTCGCCTATTTAAAAATAAACTTCTCGCATTTTTATTCTTTTCTGTTCTAACTTTCTCCCCGAATTTCCCTGACCTTTAATTTCTAACACTTTCAACACTCACTTTCCTCACTGTTTTCTTTTAACCTCACTCCCACTAGATTTACTTTGTTCCTGTTAGTTTGACCCCCTGTCCTTATCTTCTTTGTTCTCTGCCTTGCATATAAGCACTTTCACTTTCTTTCACAATCAGTGGCCATAAACTTTTTTACTTACCTTTTCTTCAAGTTTCAGCAGGACCCTTAGTCACGTTATAAACAATCGTTTAATTTAAGATTTTTTACAAGATTTTTATATATGTTCTAAGCTTTTGCACAAATATTTATTAGAGAGATTTAAGGTGAAGCAGGTTTAAATAATGTCTCAAAATTTGCAATCATCTGATACCTCTTAAATATTTTTGCCTATCTTCTTCTGGGGTCTTTTTATCTTTACTTATCATAAACAACGCAAGGATGTTATTAATGAACCTCAAAATGCTTACTGCCTCACCTTGCAGAAGACAGGTACTTACTGGCACTAGATTTTACAAACTTATTCATCCAGGGAATCACACGAAGCCGAAAAAGAAAAAGCGGTACGGTTTTGCCTATGTTAAACGAGCAAGTTTACTTTTGATATCTGCTTATGCCGACGTGTTTTCCCATATTCCCCTCTTTTCAAAGCAGCTTCGTGAACTATTCCAACTGAAGAGAACAACCAGCCTTTCTACACATCCACATTTTCATACTTACATGTCGCTATACATTTGAAAAATATTTCATTCTCTTTGCGACCTTGCAAAGAATCCATGAAGCTCAGTAAAAGTGCTTCCCCCAATTGCGGAGCTACTTTACAAAAAAATTTCAATAGCAACCATAAAAATGAAATGAACAAAGATTTTCCCATGCCTTCGACTTGACAAACGTGGCTCAGCAACAACACGAAAACAATCAATGTAGAGGTAGCCTATTCAGATTCTTTTGCTGTTGGATTACCATAACATATAAGCAACGTCGTGATGAAAATGGTTGCAAAATGCACCTTTAATGTTTTCTAAGATTTTTGCAAGCTATTTATATAGAAGTTGTATCAATGTAAATAGTATTTTTTTCAAGTTTAGCCATTACATGTTTCTACATACCGATTTGAGATTCTAACAAATAGTCAATTTAAATGTCATAACATGTTCTTGTAAAATATTTTGAAATAAAATCAATCGGTTGACAAAAATAACCGTACCTTTGCCTCTAAGCTTTCTCACCATTGCAGTTTCAAAAATTGTCGGTCAAAGTTTAAACGAGCCAATAAATTTTGGATTGTTAATCTAGACGCCGCATCTTCCTAAAATGTGTTTGTTTCCTTTCAAAAACATTTTTTGAACCCATGACAAACTGACATTGTCCTGGAATTAGACAATGTAAAAAAATTAGCAAATCCTTTAAAATGACATTTGTGCGATTACATTTGCATTGCACTACGGTTTAACAAAGTTTATATTCATGCTATTTTACTTTTACTTATATAAAGAAGCAAGCATAACAAAATATTACATAGACTGGTCTACTTTTTCAAAGGAAGACGTGCACCAATCTTAGAAATTCAAGATTTTTTCTAACTGCAAGATCGCTTTCATATTCTGTCCTTGAATTGAAACAAAACCCCCAAACTGAGCAACAAACTGAACAACCACATGTTGGAATGAGCAAGTTCATTGGTGTAAAAATGGTACATGTAAAAATATCAACCCTCGAGCTCTCTGCTTTGTTTGACGCCATTCAGCATGTACGTTGTAACTGCAAGCATCATTGCAATATATTACATCGGAGAAGGGCAAACATTGCAATAAGTAATCTGAGTCATGATTATTTCGATGAAGATGCCTGTAAACATACGATATAGGTACCTATGATAAAAAAGTTGAAGCTTTTGCAGTGAAGGAACGCTTGTATATACACAATGTTGAAATAAATTGGAAAAAATGATATTGAGAATTGTGTGATGCATCTAACTTGAATCCTTATGCAAGACGGGTATGCATAGTAGTAGTCCAGCCCTGCATTCTGAGACGATAATGCATACTATCTATGTTACTGGCTATATCAGTATAATAAATACTTTGCTACCCTCATCGTTGCATTACAAGGGTTATAAGGAAAGTTTGTTATTGAAAAAAAAGTTTCGTGTTTGTGAATTGCTCCTATGCGTAACAGTCTGTTACTAACAGAGAAATAGTTGTACACGTCATCGTTACCCTACAGGTATTTGTATTTATATAGACAGCTTCAGCGTCGCTCACTATAATATAATGCACATTCTTGTCTATCGGATAAAAAAAGTATATGGTGCATGTTTAAGCCTTACCAATATATAACAAAAATGACTGCTTTATGTTATTCTAAATTCCGACGTTATCCTTATACCTATACCACAACATCGTATAAAACCCGACATTATTAAAAATTATTATGTTGAAGGCTCTCCAATAAATGCTCAACATTATGCTGTATGTTTTGGAATAATTATTTTACAACTGTTACATGATCTGTTAAGAAATCTACAAAATCTTTTCCTTCACACGTATAATGCCCTTTCCTGAACTTATTCAAATGTAACCCATAAAATATCTGTAATTAACTTGAAACTTTAAATAATCTTGATAAAATAAAAACATGTTACCTGGCAGTTCTATCCCGATTCAAAATCCAGCTTTCCGTACTCTCCAATCATTTTCTTTTCTCCAAGTAAAATTGATTTCATTTTAACACGTAAAAAAATAAGTTTTCGGGTAATTAGAAAATGTCCCATTTTAATTCTAATAAAAATTAACGTTCTATTAACTTCCAAACTTTACGCGACTAGCAAGTACGTCGATCGTTGTTATTTTTGCTTTGTAATATATTAATTGGGCGGAAATAAAGTGTGTTTTAAGCTGAAAATTTAGCAACAAAGTGCTGCTTTTTTCTTCAGTGTTTTTCTTTTTTCAACCTTTATTTGAAGAGAATGAATACCCTAGTCCTGATCACACAGCAAATCATCCAGCTGGCCAGTTTGATACAGCTCTGTACTGTTCAGTGTGTTGTCACATTAACCACGCATTGCTTACCTATATCATTTCGTTCCTAACATCTCCATGGTAAAGGAAACTTTATATAGTGAGCAATATAGTGAGTTTTTCACCCGCTTGAGAACTCTCGACCACACGTATTGAACGTCACCTTTATATTTCACTATCTATAGAAATGAGTAGGTTGAATGCCTTTGTATTTTTATCTCACATTGCAATTTCATCACATAAAAAATCCTATGTACATGCTTGTGAAATTCAAATACTTATTGAATGATTCTTTGCGTAACAGGTTTCAACAGTCAAGAGTTACAAGAAAGTTTTCAGTAACGGAAGCAATTTATAATGAGCGAATTGGAATCTGTTCAAATTGTTAATGTGCTGTGATGAGCTTTATGGTAAAAGGTAACTGAGTACCTTTCTTTCACTGTGATGGGAGATGGGATCCGCATAGTTCTGAAGCATATGATTAAAAACTTCAGAGATGACAGTAATGATGATCAGACTAACAATAATATTGTTTATAAACAAAAAATGTTGCATAAGTATATGAAAATAGATGTACGTTATTGTTCATTTGTTCAAAAAGCATTTGTATTTCGAGAAGTTTTACGACCGATGAAAAATTACATTAACAGCGTTTGAAAGTAACATTATTTGTTAATATGTTACCTTCAGCTCTACATAATTTATTATCCAATATTATCCAGCTACAGAACAAAATAGAATAGGATATACAGCAATAGTACACATTTACTAGAAATTTATTCTGAATGCCTCTCTTATCATTTCTTAAGTCATTAGCAATATCATTTCTCGTTGATATTTTTCTCGTACTTTCAAATCTGCTAAAATAAAATTCCTTCAGTTTGCGCATTCAACTTAGCAGGACTTGTGGAGCATGGAAAGCATTGAAAATAATGAAAACTGTTTTTGATTACACAATAAATACCTAATAAAAATTGGTTTCTATGTAAACGCCGACATTGTATTACAAGGCTACATATTTACATAGTACTCAATTTGTTATATAAATATGAATAAAATTTTACTAACAAATTGTAGACAACGTAAAAACTACACAGCGTTTGCGTTCCAAGTGAAAGCCACAGATTTGAGATTTTCTGCTAATGTTGTTGCTCTCGGGATAAAGAGTCGCACGCATTCAGCTTATTTGCGAAATTCGCCCAAAGTTCAATCTCCTTTTGTTTTTAAGCGACATCATCCCCCACAGCCAGGTATCAAAAATCTAGAATTAATTTTTGCAAAGATAACTGTTGTTATGAAAATATTCTTAAACATCCCCATTTTTTAAATTTAAGGTTTTTAGTATTTCTTACTTATTTCAAAATATGCTATAATATACCTGATGGTTTTTGTGCGTAAGATTTTTTGAATGAAGATAGTTACTTAATTGTTGAAATGTTGATTATGGCTGCTATCCCCAATCTGCTATTATCATTCATCTTATTTCTGTAAAATAGTCACGCACCATCTATGAAATCTTTGGTTACAAATTGCTTTAAATGTGACAATTTCAAAATATCCACTCTGGACGTTCCTATCCATTTCACTGTAAATCAAGTCAAATGTTCATAAATCAACAATTTAGTGATTTAGTAAATAGTTAGTAAACAGGCAGGCAGGCAGGTAAACCTAATTGCCAAGTTAAAATGTATCTCATATCTTGTTGTATATCTTTTAGTCGTTTACTTGTTTCGTGTTAAATACATCCGTTAGTATTATCCCCACCAATTTGAATAAACTGGAACTGGACATAGCAAAATTAAGCTTTGGGACCGCCTACAGAAAAATACTTATTAAAAGTGACTCTTCACGTTCAATCCTATGAATACTGGAGGTTCTAAAATATAGACAAATTTTGAAATAGTAAACAAATGTTTATCAAGGCACCAGTGAGGGTTAAATATATTAAAAACTTACAAATTGAAAAAATCTATATTACAAATTTGTTGCCTATATGGATTTCTAAAACAACATGTCGAGTAATTATTAAAACATTCCATAAAACAAAAAATGACAATATTTAAACTGAAACTGGTTAAATACAAGCGTTATTTTGCAAAATCCTAAAGTACCTTTCCACTGCAAACATATATTCATGTCATTGTGAAACGATAGCAAATGTCAGCAAGCCATATTTATTGCCACAAGAGTCTTGGGGTTTTATCTCCTTCTCTTCAGAGTCTTCTCAGGTCTTGAAATGTTTCCATGAAGTTCGCAATCATATTAATTTATTTCAATGGCATGTTTATACAAAATATTTTCAGGTTTTCGATACTCCCTTTATCCCAAATTATATAAAGCTCAAAGATTACCACAAGCTGTTGTGTCATCCAATTTCTATTTTGAGCATGACAGTAATCCACATTTTCACAGAGCTGGGTATTTCTTGGTGCTTAGCCTTTTTTTCTGACAACCTCTAAACATTTAAAAAATAAATTTAATCGCAATTGTTAACTTGACAAATGAGCGATTTTTATATTAAATTGTTTTACATTAAGCTGTAATGAGCTAAATTGAGCTAAATATTTCCAAATAATGTACAAATTTTCTTTGGTTTCAAAATCTGAAATGTGTAATTTTCAACAAATTTTGTACTTTTATTACACAATTAAAAACTGTTGCTTTGTTCTGGTAAATACCGCACACAGCAGCAAATATCACATTTAAAGGAAATCAGCTGCATATGAAGCTCGCGCAGCACCACCGGGGAATCTGAAGCAGCTCTATAAGACTAGAGGAAAGCATTATGTTCTTGTGTGCATTTGAAGGGATGAAAATGAACAAAGAATGATGCCCAGCAAAACCATGCAAAGTAGACAAAGCTGCATGACTACAGGCTTGCCTGTGTATTATGGAGTAATAGGCAAGTGAGAAAATGAAAGACAGTTTTTTCCATAGAAAGTTTTGTATTCTTCTGTCAGTTTTAATTTTGTAAATTCAGTTTTTAATATCATCATGTTTTTCAGTGCTTGTTTTAGACTCATTTTCTTTGCTTCCAATGTATAAAATATAAAAAACAAATTTTACTCTGCAAGCCAATAAAAATTTTATCTTTCACGTCAACTTTATAAATATGGTTGTGCAAAGACGAACATTATACGTCGTGGTTAAAATCGACAATGACCAATCTTTTCCACCGCAGTGTACGCAATCAATATTCTTGTTTCATATTATTATATAACATCGTTTCGGCTTAAGGCTTTTGGGAATAATAGCTGACTAGATGACCGCTTATCAACTCAAGCCTCAACTATAGAAAAGACAGCTATTTTATGTGAATAAAGTGGTGGATAGGCAAATCACCTTTACTAAAAATGAACTACACATCATGACAAACCAAATCGAAAATAAAACCGGACAAATTTTGCACAAGGAAAGAATTATACGGGATCCAAAACGGAGACTTCCGGTTTTACTCCTTGCTCTAATTTCAAGTGGGGAATAGACTTTCAATTTCATAGTTTCTAACCTACTTATTAAATAATTGCAAAGTCATTATGAGCACACATAAGCAAATAATATTCTGGTGACATCACAAAAATTGTGAATAAGGAAGTGAAAACTGATAAATTGAAAGAGAGACGAAGTGAAAACTTATTCTGGCATGGATAAATACTAAAACAAACAATATTTTACGAATATTGGAAAATAACGCAGTATAAATATATGAGGTTTTAATAAATATAGTTATAAATCACTTGCAGAGAAAATTTTTAAGTTTTGTTTTAATTTATTGATTTCCTTATATGCAAATATATAACAATTTTATTGTCTTAAAGCTCATGCATGATTGTAGTTTATCTACAAATACGATTTAATCTCGATTGGCATTGAAGTTATCACATTTGACAAATTTTTTAATCACAGAAAAAACATCATTTTTCCTTAATATCCATAATAATCTCTTCGTTACTGGAGTAACACTTGGAATGAAAGATCAAATATTCAAGCGCAATAGATGAAAATATCACAAATGTTTTTACGTATGTTTATACAGGAACAAAATGCCTAATTATGACTAAATTGTATAATTTGATCACGATACCTAAACTCCATCGTGGAATTTTAACTAATTTGTTTTGGCAATTAAACTCCATCAATAAATTTTTACAGGATATGAGGTTTATTTACTTTAAAAGGTGTACTCAAAAAAGTAAATGGAAAGTTGGGCATTGAACATTACAGTACAAGTTTTGTGCATAAGTAGAATTTAAAATGTCTTGGTAAACCTAATGGGAGTTGTATTTAACTGGTAAAGCCTGAATTAATCTAATCAACTTTGGTTAAAATATCAATCTATGTCCCATGGCTTAGAACCGTTGCATTTGAGAATGTAATACCTAGTTACACTAAAAACAGTTTCAATAAAAAGAGTAACAAGATTTTCTTTTTGAAAAATTATTTTTAACCTAATATGCACACTAATTATCTGAAGGCCTCCACTTGTGTAAAAAATCGGCAAACGTACATTTCCGCCATGTCAAAACCGAATTCGAAATCCCCACATGTCTCTCATTGCATCTACCTCACCCCTACGCCAGACTAGAAAACTGAGCACCAGAATAACAGAGATGATGAATAGAAACTTGATAAAAGTTGAGGTAATTTCCCAAATTAGGAACAACCAATCCCTTACAAAAGCTGCATCCACAGAAATCCTGAAACAAGAGAAATTAGAGTATTAGCTAATGTTTAAGTAATTTAGCATGATGCATCAGCGTTGTTATACAATTTATTTATAATATAATTGTTTGAGTTACCCCAGATTAGGAAATTCAAAGCGCAACTTCAACCCATCACAAATCGAGTAGCAACAGAAAAGGCACCCTACACATATGTGAATCCTTAAAGTCACTGAGAAAGTTTCATAGAATAGCTCGATTGTCCGTATGAAGTAGCAGGAAAGGGCCATAATTACCGCCACCGCAATACAAATCCACATCAATATGTTGGCATTGGGCATTTCCCTGGCTTCAGCCTCAAAATAGGAGAAACTGCAAAAAGTCATTTTTATCTGTTTGCAAACGTTCGCTGAACGGGGAGTGCAGTCTGGTGCACTCCCCCCACCCCCCAGATACACCCTAACCCCCCCAAACGCATTTCCCACCTTCAATAGCACCCCCACCCCCAGGATGCCCCCCAAACGCATTTCCCACCTCCGATCGCACCCCAACACCCAGGATGCACCCCAAACGCATTTCCCACCTTCGATCGCACCCCCACACCCAGGATGCACCCCAAACGCATTTCCCACCTTCGATCGCACCCCCACACCCAGGATGCAACCCAAACGCATTTCCCACCTTCGATCGCACCCCCACACCCAGGATGCACCCCAAACGCATTTCCCACCTCCAATAGCACCCCCACATCCAGGATGCACCCCAAACGCATTTCCCACCTTCGATCGCACCCCCACACCCAGGATGCAACCCAAACGCATTTCCCACCTTCGATCGCACCCCCACATCCAGGATGCACCCCAAACGCATTTCCCACCTCCAATAGCACCCTCACCCCCAGGATGCACCTCAAACGCATTTCCCACCTCAAAGCACCGCCCTTTTCCAAATGCGGTGGGGTGCTTTTTGGGGTTGGGGGCGCTTTGAGGGGGGTTAGGGTGCATCTGGGGGTACGGGTGCGTAGGGGTTCATTTTAGTACCTCCCTCTAAACAAAATAAATCATTTATGATGGATTTCGTCGCGTGGTTAATACTTAAGTACTTTTGTTTCTACAATTCGTTCGTTTGTTGTTGTCGTGAGTTAAAAATAAAATAAATGTTGTACCCAAGAAACTCTTGAATCCTCGCGAGGTTAAAAGAAGACATCCTGCTCTATCCTTTTTTGAGAAATCTAGAAGTATAAAAAATTGAGATCTATCTTTTTCGTCCTGGAAAAATCTGCAATCGTCCATGGGATTAACGTGTTTTATCCCTGGAGGTAAAAATATTCAAGTTTCTCTGATACATATTCAAGTATTTTTCCAGAGATAAAAAAGTATTTGTCATTTCAGCATACCATACATACCTACAAAGCATACCTACAACTCAAAATCATGCACCCTAATCATTCTGAAAGTGAGTCTCTGCGCTTTATATTGTAGGTAAAAAGAAAAGCAGCTGCCTGAAAAGAAATTTTCTGTTACTGAGGTAGTTTTAGCCCATGATTGGAGGATAAATGGTCACTATTTTCTTCCTGGCAGTCAACTGGGAAAGAGTGCAAGGCAAAATTGAAAAAGCAAGTAAAGTGTTAGAATATTTGAGCAACGACGTGATCACTGCAATCAGTGGGATTTTCAGCTTGACCAAAGAGCAGCAGGAGTTAGTATCATTTTAACAATTTTAATAGCAATAGCAATTTTACATAGAAAAGACGTAAACAGTTGCGTCAAAGAAGCATCGAAACAAAAAATACATTAGAGATTTGGTAGCGTGGGACACTACTTTTGTCATGTCGTTTCCAATTGGTAATGCTGATATGTTAACGGTGATGGTAATATAAGCAAATCAGCCACAAAGCTGGTGTCCAACACAACACGGTCCGTCCGTCCGTCCGTACGTGTCCGTTTGACACCTACGTAGAACAGCAGCTATTCATTCAATGTATTACTTTTTCTGAATCCGCATATTATATAGATTAAAAGTGTACTTGTAGCGACTTTTTAAACATTATTGGTGTAGCAGTTTTAGAATATAACCTAGACCTACCTCCTGAAGCAGCAACAGGAGGTATAGGTATTAACTGAGGATCAGGTTGCCCCAAATAAAGACAGAAAGCATTGCAAAACAGAATGGACATAAGCAATTTATTTTATTGTAAGCAGTTATTGTATTAACATTTTATTCGCAACATATTGACATAATATGCTTTTTACATAATCTGTCCTTACTAAAATTCCTTGTCTTGTTGTAATTTACCTCTCATGAGGAAAACTGGACAATAAAACCCAACTTTATTATTATTATTATTAATTTTTTTTTAAAAAATGACAAATCCTTTCTTATCCCTGGAAAAATACTCCTGAAAAATGATTTTATAAACTATATGATAAGCTTTTCTGATGAATTTCAAATATCTAGTTTGATAAATTTGTGTTAGTTAGAAAGAAATTATCAAGATTTTTCTCACCAGCTTATCTTAAATCTTCATTTATCCCCTCACTGCACGGCTTGGACGAAATTGATTTTTTGCATACCTTAAATAAATAATTAGCACTTGTAAGAATTACATGTATACTGCCCTAATTATCGAATAAACTGATTATAAAATAAATGGCTTGAAAACTCAACAAGTCAACACAACAAGTGTAGCTTTAAAATGCTCGTTCTTCTGAACTTTCCCGACTTTAATGGCCAAACACTTATGCGTTTTGGCAAACTGACATCAGAATCGTTAACTTGATTAAAAACTGACCTAAAATCATGTGCCGCATGCAATATGTCACTTTTAAAATTTTGAAATTGTCGTGACATTTAACCTTAAAGTTGACCTTTTGTGCTCATTTTCAGATAGGTTTGAACGATGATGCATTTAAAGGGTTTGCTAAAAGAAGTTTTCAAAAATCTTGACAAATGCTGCTTCTGGCACCTTTCAAATATAAAAATTGCTATAACTGCCATACATAGTTTAATTTTGAAAAATGGACATCGAATTCGTTAATTTAATAAAAAACTAATCTATAATCATATGCTACATGCTATAGGACGCTTTAGGTCACTAGGTCACTCACTGTCTTTACTGTTCTGCTGACCTGCTTGGCTCCCTTCTAGGGATTGCAAATGACTCATTTATAAACTATATGATAAACTTTTCTAACTTTGAGTTCTCCCTTTGAAAAAGGCACTTTTTAGGGATTTTCATGTAAATTACCCCAGGGGAAAGTAAAAAAGAAAAAATATATACGGAGACAATGCGGAAAGAAAATAAATTTTAATAGTTTGATAAGCTTTGGGTAGTTTTATAGAAATTATCAAGCTTTTTCTCACCAGCTTTTCTTAATTCTTCACTAATCTCCTCACTGCACGGCTTCTTCTAAATTGATTTTTGCGCACTTTAATTTAATAATTTAGCAGTTGTAATAATTACATGTATTCTGCAATAACTTATCGAATAAACTAATTATAAAATAAATTTCTTGAAAACTCAACAATTCTTAAGTATACGTGTTGAAACATGAATCCAACCAGAAACAGAATTATTTGCAAAAGTGTGTCTGAGCTTGAGTCTGAGATGATTAAATGATATATATTGTCAATTTCTGCTGCTGCTATTTATGTGAATTCCCCATTGCATATTGGCCATAAGGGCAAGAACAAGATTTCAGAAACACAGACGACAATGGTTGTATGGAAGTAAGAACAATGATTTGCGCATTGGCTATCTCAAGGAATACAGAGATCGGTGACAAATATTGCTTTTGCTATGATGTTTTTGCTATGACGGGAAAATATGCTCTGGCACCTGAGTAACGTTCAATGAGCATCTTAATGAAAAACGCTACCCGCAGTTCATTGTTCATTATAAGCATTACAACTTTTTATGTTGATAAAAAATTGCTGCAAATGCATAAGAAATGTGTGTAAGTAGCATTTCCAGACTGCACACGGCATCCTAAATTTCCTAAAAATGTACATGAAAAACAGGACATTACATAACACACAAAATAAATTGACTTTATAAACATAAAAGCCGGCTTCATTTGTCCAGAGAAAAAAAGCAGGTACATACATAATTTAGATTATTTTTTGCATGAAAATATGTAAACACTTATGATGTAGCTGAATAGATCATGTATTTATTACGCATTATTCTTCGAACCCCTATAGAACCCCAGACCCTATCGAAACGCACATGCTTGCAATATTATTTTTAGCTTTCTCAAGTTTATAGTCATCAGCCAGCCCGTCGTAACTGCTTATTCACAGCGTTGTAATAGTGGTTAATACTAGGCAATTTGCCTAAGGCAAAGCATAGTCTGAAAATAGGAACGTTGCTATTAAGTATTTTCGCAGCAGAATTCTATTAAGACGTCATACGTATTCTTACAATATATAATATGGGTAGAAAAGTTTTTGAATGGTGCAGAGGATAGGAATGTATAGAAGCAAAAGCACAAAGAAGGGATTTAAGAGCCAAGTTTTTGAATATTGCTATGTACTCGCTCAAAACCTTAGTATCATCCAAGCAGATAAAACGGAGCATTCCAAGTTGAGCCTAGTACAAACGTTTTTTTTTAAGAATGAACGTCAAAGAAGAGCGTAAGAGTTTCAACATTCTTACTTTACATAATATAGATAGAGAAAGCTCTTGAATGATGCACAGAAATTTTTTTTATAACCCTGTGAGCAACTTTTTGATGAATGAACGAAGGTTGTATCTATTTTACACGCTTTTTTACATGTATGTTACACACAGTTACAGAAAGAACTTAATGGATGCTTATTCTACACAGTATGTTTTTTGTTCCAGGGGTGCTGTCTATCTCTATAGTGGCCATGAACCTGCTGTTATGTCTATACATATAAAATGAAATGTTACAAAATAAATTACTTGATTTTCGATTATGTATAAATGCATTTGCGGTGCAAAACAGGTTAAATGAACCCCCTAACAATAAAAAGTTGAATATGGGATTTTGTATGCTAGATTTTACTTTTCTTCCTTCATCATTCGGTTCAATATTTTTTCTCGGAGTTCCATTGTTGAGCTTCTTCCTGATTGGCCGCACTATTTAGGTCAACGGAAAATGACATTTCACCAGCACAAAATCGAGAAGAAACAACAATTCATTTTTGGAAAATGTAGGAACAAATAATACGCTTGACATGTAAAATAAATGTTTTAAGTGTAATCGCTGTATATAAGTTTACTTTCATGCTATTTTACTTTTACGTATATAAAAAAGTAAGCATAAAATAAAATTGCATGGACTCGTCCACTTCTCAAAGGAAAATAAAGTACACATCAATCTTAGAAATCCATCATTTTTTCTACCAGTATCAGCCAAAATAAGATTATAACAAACTCTAGTTGTAGTTATAATGGCTATATTTTTAAGCCATAGCTTTCGTAAACTTTTTCAAGAGCAATCCAAGAATTAACAAACAACAACAACCTATTCAACCACATGTTGGAATGAGCAAGATTACCGGTGTAAAAAAATATCAACACTCGAGCTCTCTGCTTTGTTTGGTGCAATCCAGCATATACGTTACAACAGCAAGCATCATTGCAAAACTTAGGAGAAGTGCGGACATGTAAAAGCCACGGATTTAAAATTTTCTGCTATGGTTTTTGCTCCCGGTATAAAAGATTGCACGCCTTCTTAATTCAGCTAAATCGCGAAATTCGTCCAAAATTCAATCTCCTTTTTGTTTTTAAGCGACATTATCTCCCGCAGCCAGGTATAAAAAATCTAGAATTAATTTTGAAAAGATCACTTTTACTATGAAAATATTCTTAAATATTACCATTTTTTAAATTTAAGGTATTTCTTGTTTATTTGAAAATATGCTATAAAATACCTAATTGTTTTTGTGCGTAAGATTTTTGGAATGAAGGCAGTTACTTATTTGTTAAAATGTTGAGTATGGCTGCTATCCCCAATCAGCATTTCCGTATACTGGCCACGTGTCTGTGTAGCAACAAATATCTACAATTCAAGCAGTTCTAAAACATCTGTCATCCACGTTTCTATCCGTTTCACTGCACTGAAATAAGAAATCAAACCAACACAATTAAAAGTAATGCAATAAATAAGTAAATATAGTAAGTTAACATGCAAAGTGGCTACATATTTCACAGTGCATGTATTTCATAAATGAACATGAGCATCAATATTTTCATGTATAAAATGTAACCGAATTGTGCTTGAGCATTTGAAATACGATATTTAAATTTGGGTCCATCAATATATCATTGTGCTCATCCCTGTCAATTTACTTACAATGTATGGCTTCTACTCATGTCGGCCATGTCCATTTCCCTTTTCATTTCTTTCATCAAATCTTTGTCGCAACAGCAACTGATCAAGTGATTATGTATTTCGTTTTCAAGTTGGCATCCAGCTGGGATGAAAACCCACGTATGAGAAACTGTCATTCGCTGAAGCAGCTTATAAGCTTCAGTTGATTGCTTATCTTCAATAAAGCGTTAGAATTCAAATTAAAGCTGCACTTCATTGTCCCTGTACTGCACTGGTGTGGACAACGCTTGTGAAATTCCACTTGATCTACCGTCCACACGGCATCTTTTACGTCATCCATGTACATGAAACGTGAGTTGTGTGGCACTGACATCTTCCATGAATGATGTATTCTCCGAAAGTGGCAAAAGGTATGTATTCTGGAACCAACTGTAAATTTCATTTAGCCGGGATGCTTGTCTGGATATTCGATGATTCTCTGTTTGATTATAGAAGAACAGGTTGATTAGTGTTCTTTCGTAAGCAGATTTGAAAATCTCGCAATTTCTTTGGCTAACTCCAAAAAACGGCCGACACATTATTTCATCAATAAATTTTTGTTGTACACTGACGTGTTGAGTGTCGGGTGCAATTCATTCAATACAACTTCACAATTTCTTTGCAGTTTAGAAAAGACAGTATTACATAACGTGTGATATATTCTTTGGCCGTTTACGAGTATAGTAGTAAGTAGAGTAGACAGTTCCATCAATACTAATTTCACCAATCGGGTAAACAAGACATAACAATCCTAAAACTGCGGGTCGTCTGGAGAATAATTGTGAGGAATGTTCATGAAAAGCGCCTCCACGGTGATGCAATCCAAGTCCGATTCTCTGAAAGCTATAGATCCTGCAATTCAAACAAATTTTCAAATATTTTTTAAAAGTTTAATAAAGCAGTAGTAAAAGGCAAAAAAAATAAAAGCAAAACATTCTATAGTTACTAAACTAATACTGCATCGGAGAATGAGAATAATTTGCTGCACATTTAGATTTCAAAGTAAAATGAATGAGTATTATAAAATTGAAACTGAAAAGGTTAATTGGGAGTGTCGCAAAATCCTAAAGTACCTTTTTGCTGCTGATATTTTCATGTTTTTATGCAACAATAGTCAATATCAGGAAACTATATGGTTTGCCCCAAATTGCTCAAAGCTTTTATCAAAAAAATCCTCAGGTTTTGAAAGCTCCTGTGAAACATACATATTAATTGATTTCTAACATTTGTATTGACAAAATATTCGGAAGATTGTAAAAACAATTTCATACACAAACCTCAAAGATGCTTGTTATTCTATTGTTATTTTGTTTGAAAACAGCAATCCATATTTCCAAAGAATTGAATATCCTCTGGTCGTCTCGTTTGGCTTTTAAACACTACTTAGAGAATTTACAAATAAATGAATACTACAAATTACTATAGTACATAGTATTCCAGGTGAAAGTCCCAGTTTTGAGACTTTTTGTTGCTATTTTAGCTTTTGGTAGAAACGACCTCGATTACCTCAGTTGAATTATAAAATTTGTAGTATGCGTAATTCTCCTTTATTGTTTTTAGGTTACATCATCCCCCAGCCGAATATTCAAACCAGGAATCAATTTTGAAAACGACAACTGTCTTTGTAAAACTTTTCTGAAAGGTAAAAGAATATGGCAAAAGAATTTGTACTGTTATTATTGCTTGTCAATTTGAAAACATGTATCTAAAGTAATGTTTATATAGAGTGTAATGTGTATTAATAAAGTGTGAATTTACTCTCTTATAATTCATCTGCTTTCTGTAAAAGAGTCAAGCACCATCAGCTATCTTTGATACAATTTGCTTCAAATGTGACAGTTCCAAAATATCCGCTCTGCACGTTCCTATCCATTTCACTGTAATAAAGTCAGACGTACATAACTCAACAATTTAGTAATTATTCAGTAAACAGGCATAGATTTTATTGTCAAGTTAATATGCATTTCACATTTTGTATTATCTTTTGGTCGTTTACTTGTTTCATGGTAACTAGTACCTTTAGTATCATCCCCACCAATTCGAATAAACTGGACATGACAGAATCAGATTTTGGGATCGCCTACAGAAGAATATTTATCAATAGTGGCTCTGCGAAGTCACATCCAATCCTCTGAATACTGGAGATTTTAAAATATAAATAAATGTGTATCAAAGAAACAGTGACGTTTAAGGAGATTAAAAGCGCACAAATTGACAACTCTGTATTAGAAATTTGCAACATATATGGGTTTCTAAAGCAAAATGTCAATTAATCATTAAAGCATTCTATGTAACAAAAAATGACAACTTTCAAACTGAATATGGCTAAACATAATCGTGGTTTTGCAAAATCCTAAAGTACCTTTTCACTCACACCTTTTCATGTTTTTGTGAAACGTTAGCAAATATCAGCAAGCCATTATTTCTTGCCACAAGCGTCTTGGGGTCTTATCTATCTCTCCAGAGATTTATCAGGGTTTGAAATGTTTCCATGAAACCTGCAAGCATATTTATTAACTTCAGGGGTACGTTTTAACAAAATATTTTCAAATCGTGGATATTAGCTTTATCCCAACTCATTTAAAGCTCAAGGATTACCACAAGCTATTGTATCATCCGATTCCTATTTTGCGAATGACAGTAATCCAAATTTTTGCAGAGTTGAGTTTCTTCTGGTCCCCTGCTTTGTAATCAAACGGCCTATAAATATTTAAAAATAAATATGATCAAAATATCAAACTTGACAAATGAGCTGTTTTATTCACTTATCTTACATAAACTGTTTTCAAAAAAATGTTCCCAAATAATGTGCAACGGTTCTTTTATTTCCAAATCAGTGATGTTTAATTTTCAACAAAATTTGTACATTTATTACACAATTAAAAAGCCGCTGTTTTGTTTTGGTAAACACCACAGCACAAAATATCACACTGAAAATATAATCAGCTGCATATGAAGTTCGCGCAACACCACTGGGAAATATGAAGCAGCTCTATGAGGCAAGAGGAATGCATTATGTTCTTGCGTGCATGTAACATGCATTTAGAGGGATGAAAATGAACAAAGAATGATGCTAAGCAAAAAGCATGCAAGCTGGACAAAGTTGTACGACTACAGCCTTGCCTTTATATTATGGGCATTACGAGAGTGAGTGAAAAAATGACAGTTTTGTCCATAGAAAGTTTTGTATTCTCCCCAGTGAGTTTTAATTCAGTAAATTCAGTATTTTTTAACCCTCATGTTTTATTTTAATTTGGTCTAGAAATTATAAAAGATTAAGAAAAAATTGACTCATCACGCCAATAAATACACCTTCTACATAAATCGATTAAAAATATATTGTGCTAAACCGAAAATACGTCGTGTTAAACAATAGACAATGACTACCTTTTTGAGTGTACGCAAATTACCACAATGTATACGTCCGGATATTATATTGTATTTTTTAGCTGTCTGTAATAATTCTTTCGATATTGCAATGAAATTTTTCTATATAACATTACAACTATTTTACAAGTATTTTTTAAAAAATGACATAATAATATGTCATTTTTCCTGGTGAATATAGATTACGATCTAAAAGTGCCATAAGGTCACTTTCCGACATTATTGAAAATATTAAATTCTACCAATGAAAATTTTAAATAACACACATGCTTTAAAATTTCCAAGCATGCAGTTAACGATCTAAAACATAACATGCATTAATAAATAACAATTAACCAAATTAAACTAAATATTGAATTAATAACATAAACTGTCAGTGATTCGCTTATCAAATAAAAAATTACAGTCTCTTGGTTTTGATATAGAGAGTACGTTGTCTAAATTAAGTTTAGGTGAACACAAAAAAAACAATGCAAGAGATCAGTTATACCAAAATGGTACAGAACTGGTAATTTCCAAATTCCAGTATCATTACCATGTGACGTGAATCAAACATTTCTTTTATACCACAGTCTAATATGAAGATTGTGTTGAGCTGAGTAAATGTATAGTTTAAAGTAAGTATTTTATATTTTTTAAAGATTTGATTCCAGTAGTAAATCTCCTATTTAACTTGTTTCATATTTCCCCACTTTACAACCGGAACAAAACCCGAAACCTCCATAATAGTATATCCACTTGATGAGCACGCCGTCCTAGATTTATGAGCACCAGAAGTACATGGGCAAAGTAAAGATATTTTGTGACAGGCGGAGTTGTTTCCCAAATCAGAAGGGTCCATACCCAGAAATGAGCCGATACAACACAATACTCCCACAATAAACTGCGAAATAAAAATTAAATCCCTAACTAGATTACAAATGGACTGAGCACAGACTATTTTTGTACAAATTTGCTAAAAAATATTCTCACATTACCCATTTGTACTCCTGAGATCTATAATCATCCCACCCTGAAACGAAAAATTGAGAGAAAGAGAGGTCATAAATAGGTCAAGTTTTACTGCAACACCTCCATTTTGAAGCAGAAGCTCAATTCTGCAAATAAAGTGGCTATATAAAGCCACATTTACCATTGCGACAAACATACACATTTGTATTTTTTTGACTGTCTCCCTGGCTTCATTCTTCAAGAAGTTTTCACTGAAATAAAGACAAGAGTACAATGTACCAGGTTTAAATTTTCAGTAGATATTTTTTCAGCAAGAGCTTTCTTACCCTTCCATGGTGAGAGTTTGTTGCCACAGATTTTCAGGCATTTTTCTTTCGGTGCAGTTTAAATTTAACCTCCTTGGTATCTTTTCCTATTTTGGAGTTACCAGTTTAAATTATTTTTTTCAATAATTTATTTAACCAATATTCTTGTGGAGAGTTACTACTGCATGTGACTCATGCGGAGTGTAAATGCGTCGGATGCGGAAAGTGATCTGACATACAAACCATATCATTTACCACTTTAAATCCCGTTTGTACGTTTATATCATTTCCCGTTTAAACAATTAGCTCTTGTCAAAAAAGAAGGTGTACATTCATTTGTCCACCTTCTGCCAGTTTGCTTTGCTATTGAAATTTCATCGTGATGATGTTGTAAACGTTGCGGCTGTAAACGTGGTTGTTGTAAATGACGATGATGATGTTTCATCGCAAACTGTCTTCAGAGTGCCGGGCATATCGAAAATATATTCCAACGTTATGCACTTCAGTTATTATCTCTACAGTCAACAGATAAGACTTTAAGACTTTGAGCACATGTTAGTTTGTATGCATACGTGTTTTTCTCTACTTATAGTAACCAAACAGTCTGCACATGAAATATTATAAAATGTAAAGTACAGATATGCATTATAAACTGGTAGGTGTGGGGATTTAATATGATGAAATAAAACCGAAAGAAAGGAATAGTTGTACATGTTGTTGGCTTTCTTATCGGTGTAGGCTAAGGTTTCCCTGAGTCCACAACTCTACAAATTGGTTGCTTGACTTACTACAAAATTGTGTGCGTCAGCAAAGCCATTCATAATTTTCCATGGTTTGCTTAAGCTCCATCCAAATCTGAGAACACACCAAATTATATGCATTTAAAAACATAGTATAGTATTGATAAACAACAACAAAGAAGATTAGAGTAGTGAAATTATTATGCATTAATTTTTCTATTTATATGAAAATACGTGCAATAATATTCCCTCATTCAATTTTGAATATTCATCTGTCTGACTTTTGTAAATTTAGGAAAATTGAGAACGGAAACCAAGTAACCATTCATATATTTTTGACATGAGCTGGATAATACACGCATAAGTCAAGCGTGTGGAGAAATATTTATAGGGGTTTGTCCTTATCACGAAAAAGACCTCAACAACTCTTATCGCTCCACCGACACATAGGAAGTTGAGCATGAATGCTTGTAAACACCTACAACCCAAAGTGTCCTTTTTTTTACTCCCACCCCAGCGCTATACGTGGTATATTTTTTATGTTTGCAAACCTTTATTTATACAGCAAACCGATCAAGTGAGCATAATATCTCAACCAAATTTATTGCGTTTCCTATAAAGTCTAATTGTTGCTCAATAGAATAAATAAACGCAGAATATTGTGGCTGTCGGAAGATCAGCAGCAGAAAAACAAATGCTTAATGAATGAAGCTCACGCCAAGCAAAAATATATTTTAGAAACAGGACTCTGTGCTCACACGAAATTCCAATGCAATACGCTTGCAATATAAACCTATACAATGAAGTCTTGTAAAATTTAACACAACAAAAAATTAATATGCTACCATCACTTAGTACTTACCTAAATAACTTATTACAAGTATTTTTGAAAAACGTATTTTTGACATAAGAATGTACTGAGCTGCATAGTTGCCGAGTTTTAAATTTGGGTGGAGGTTGATGTTGCATGAGTATTGTCTTGAAAGTTGCAGTGCCGGGCATCTAGATTCTAGAATCTGGATAAAGAGTGCAATATAGCTTAACGTTGGTGCACCCCATTTTACATCTTCACTGTTTGCATCAGGCTTTTGCCTTTTAGAATCATCAGGTGCTTCCCCTAACGGGCGTGTAAATGTGTTTTCCATCATATTCAAAGCAGCTTTGAGTGAAGACTCGTGTGTGTGTGAGTGAAGAAGAGTGAGAGTGGAACAAAAAAGTAGGCATTTGAAAACTGGTATGCTGTGGTGATGCATCTACATCATCTATGATGAAATAAAATCCGGAAAAGAGAGAAGTACATAATCGTACTTTGTACGTGTTGCTGGCTTTTTATCGCTGTGGGTTAGAGGATTTTTGCCGAAGGTTTCCATGAGTCCATAACTACAAAAAATATGCATTTTGTAAATTAGGTGTTGAGAAACGACAACCAGGAAGAAACAGGAGTTTTTGGAAAAAAATATGCATGAGTTTTTTTTGATTGAATGAAAAGCTAATGTAGGATACAGGTCAATAATATGAATATTCTATGCTACTGCAGAGATTATAGATGCCCATTCATATATTTTTAGAATGAGCAGGATTAAACTTGCACAAGTCAAACGAGTGGAAAAGGTTTTGTTATTTAGGCAGTTTCTTTCTCATCACAAAATAGACCTCAACAACCCAAAGTTTAAATTAAAATTATTCTTACAACAGAGAAAATAAATTTTCATCCTAATATTTTTGGAGTCAAACATGTGGGGAAGTTTCTTGGCAGTTTTGTGCTTTAACCAAATAGACTTCAACAACCCGGATCATTACACCTTGTAAACGTCAACGCTAGCGTATACTCTGACTCACACTACAGCGTTATGCGTGGTAAAGTAAAATATGTGTATACCCCTTTATTGGGAATTTCTCCTCTGATACAGGAGGGCGAGAAAACAGGGAAATAATGTCAGCTTTTTCGACAAGGTATATTTTGTTGCATATATAACGCTTCATTGTTGCTCTCTAGAATGGACCCATTTCATATTTTGTGGCTGTTGTAAGATCAGCAGTAGAAAAAAATAAATATCTACCTGGATCAATGAAGCTCACGCCAGGCAAAAATATATTATTTCAGAAAGGGTACTCTGTGATTATATGGATTTCAAATAAAATATGCTTCCAATAAAAGTAAACTCAATGAAATCTTGTAAAACTTACTTCTAAATTAATTATGATTAATGATGAGTGGATTATTGATTATGTAAGTAATATGTTGCCTGCGCTTAAATAACATTTAACAGGTTTATAATCTGAGTGTTGTATGCGATATCATATATTACTACTACTATACTGTTCAACTGTTACCATAGTACTGATTTCAATTTAACACGTAAGAATTGATGATCCAATATACCAATGATCAGTTTCAGATATGTCATGAAAATTACAAAACTTAGATTTTAGTCGCTTGCACTAAGCGTAGGTTAGCTATCTCTGTCGTCAACGATTCACAATAAACTGGTATTTGTCCCAAATTTGAATACTTACTACCAACCAATAAACCACTACAACCAACTTCCTACTACATAAATATCACAAAAGAATAATTAACAAAGAACACAATTTTTAAATCCATTCGAGAATAAAGTTTTCCTCTTAGCATTGTTGGCATCCCCATTTTGTGTCTCTATTGTTCGCCTCGGGCTTTTGATACTGAAGCTTCATGAGCTTCCCCTACCGCGTGTGTAGAGCGTACGTGTTTTTCAGCTCATTCATAGCAGCCATGCATCCTGGAGTGAAGACTCGGGAAGAGTAACCGTACTTTATACGTGTTGCTTGCACTTTTATGTTATGGGTTAAAGGATTTTTAGCGAAGATATAACTCCAGAAATTATTTTCCTGGCTTTCCTTATAAATGTGCGTGTCCCCAAAGCCATTCATAATTTTCCATTGGCTTGCTTAGGCTCCATCAAACTGTTATATCAAAGTAAAGTATGCATTTTTGTATTAGGCGTTGAGGAACCACAACCAAAAAGGGTTTGGGGGAATATATGCATTCGTTTTTTATATTATATAAAAAGCCCAAGTAAAATGTCGTGTAATAATCTTCTCCCATTCCGTGAGCTACATCATATTTTTTTGTAAAAGTGCTCACTCTCAATGTCTCAATTAACAAGTAGCCAGGTAAGGGGTTATTGTTCGTCCGATTTTCAATATTCACCTGTCTGACTTTGTGTAAATTCCGAAAAGACTGATGATATTTGCTTGCTTACATTAGCATTAGCCCAAGCCCATGGAAGTATAATATCAATATGCATGAACCTTAGTGACATTGCAACTATTTTACAAGCAGATAAAAACGAAATGACAAAGAAGGACTAAACTCTGCGTTTGGATTACGATTTCAAAGTGCCACAAGGCCACTTTCTGATTATTATTAAAACATAACTACTAATTAAAATTTGAAATGACACGAATGTTTTACAATTTTCAAACATTTAATAAATTAAAATGAAAGTTTTTGCATTACTTTGCAAGTTATTAACTGAACTACAAAAATGTATTAAAAATTAACGAATAATCAAATTAAACTAAATATTTATTGAAATAATAACATAAACAACGTTGCTCAAAACTCTCAGTCAATTTCTTCTCGGTTTAAAAAATTAAAGTCTCTTGATTTTTTGATTTGGAGAATTTGCAAATTTAAGTGAACACAAAATAACATCATAATAGATAAGTTATAACTGGTATATACCAAAATGGTGCAAAGCTGGCAAACTCCAAATTTCAAGATCATTAAAATGTAAAAATCAAACATAACATTATCTTTTTTAACATAAAAACTTTACTAAGCTGAATAATTGCCGAGTATCAAATACATTAATGCAATATATGATTGAGGCAGTCAATCTCACGTTTGACAGGTTTTAGTTTCCCCCAGCGTTAAACCCGAAACACCCATAGTATTATGTCCACACGCTGTAGTACAAAAATTACTACCAGAGCTACATTGACAAAGTAAAGATAGATTGTCACTTTTGGAGTACTTTCCCATAAGAGAACTAGCCATCCCCTTATATGAGCTGGATTTAAATTACACTCCCATAAAAATCTGTAACATCCCAAAATAGAATATTAGTTTGTATAAAAAGGTAATTTAAAGGAATTGTGTGTCAAAATTTATATTTTCACGCTACCCATTAAAGCTCATCCTCATCCCACCTTGAAACGAGAAATCGAGAGAAAGCAAAGCTGTAAATAGTCCAAGTCTAAAAATGACTCCATTATGATGACCAATAAGCTCAATTCTACGTATCTGGTGGCCACAAAATAACACAACCAACAGCATAACGCACATCCACATTTTTATCGTTATGGCCATTTCTTTGGCTTCGTCCTCCAAAAACATTTCTCTGAAATTTCACAAAACAAATAATTAATTTAAAAAACCAGAGTTATGTGCCAATGTTTTTAGAATGAACTTTTTACTCTTCAGTGGTGAGGGTTTGCTGCCAGGCAATTTGAGGCATCCTTCTCCCTGTGTGTTGTAGGCACAACTACAAATGTAATGTATAAAAATATTAGTGAAATTTAAAGTCTGACTCACATTTCCTTTGATATTTTTAATACTTTGGATATACCCTTTTAACTTATTTAAATTATTTTAAAATGCAAATAATCCAATTTTTCGCAGAGAGATGTTATTGCATGTCTATCATCCTTTGATGTAAAATATGAACTGATATACATAACCCTACCATTTTCGTGTTTATGCAATCACCCCCTTGTCAAAAATACATGACAAATTCCTATACAATCATTTGCCTACCTTTGGTGGCTTGTCTGCTCCTGTATTGAACATTCCCGACGAGGGTGATGTTTCCTGACGATTGTCTTCACTACCAAGCTCCAAGACCTAGTTCCGGGCATCTAGACAAAGTGTGGGATATAGCACACCTCATTTTACATCTCCACTGTTCCTATCTGGCTTTTGACGTTTAGAAGCATCAGGTGCTTGCCAGGCTTGTCTAATCACCTCATTTTTGTCAAGTGATTAGTGATTGGGATTAAATGAAGACGCCTTTTTAAATAGTGATTAGTGATTGGTGATTAATATCAATCCCAATCACTGGTGATTAGGTGATTAAACGCTAAACAAAAATGCAAGTTGGATTAGGATTAGTGAATAAGTTTTCTTACAGATTTTTTACTTAGGGAATGCAAAATAGGAACAAACCATTACGATTTATTATCAATATATCACAGCTAAGTATTCCAACAGCATACCACAGCTAATTATTCGAATACTATATAGCAAAGGGTTATATTCATCAAAAACTATTCGTAAGAGGCAAGTAAGTACATGAAGGTAGGACCTCATTGACTAAGTAGTGATTAAAGGATGCTGGTTTCGGGATTAGTGATTGTGATTAAATACAAAAAATCTAAAGTGGGATTGGTGATTAAGTGATTAACTTAATCACCAATCCCGGACTAAGGATTGGTGATTCTAATCCGTGATTATACAAGCCTGGTGCTTGCTTCCCCTAATGGGCTTGTAAAACTTAAGCGTTTTTCATTACATTCAAAACAGCCACGTAGCCTGGAGTCTCTGGAACAGAAAAAGCAGGCACTGGTATGGTGTGTGGATTTTGAACAATGAAATAAAATTTCAAAAAATTTCAAACAGTACTTGTACATGTACATATTTTTATCCTGTATTTTTTGGCGAAAGTTTTCTTGAGCCTATAACTTCGAAAATTATTACACGAACTTCCCTAAAAAAGTGCGTGTCCCCGAAAGCCATTGAAAAGTTCCGTCCAACTGTGGCAGGATCCAAAAGATATACATTTTTAAAATTAGGTGTTGAGAAACCACAGTCAGAAAGAACTTAGAGTTTGGGAAAATGCACTATGCATTATTGTATTTAAATTACATGAAAAGTCCAGGTAAAACACCCTGAAATAATCTTAGCTCATTTTGTGAGCCATCATAGTGAATGGGACCATCCACTTGTCAGTGGTAGAATTTACACAAAAGTTTGCCCTGTCAACCCTAAAATCTCAGAAAAGCCTTAGAAAGGGGAAAAGAAAAATTTTCTATGTTTTTGTTAAATTATAAAAAAGCCAATCACATGTTGTCTGTACTTTAAAAAATTTCACACGTGTATTAAATTGAATGTTGCGTGTGACATCATACTTTACAACTGCTAAATTATTAAAGTAATAAAAGAGAAAAATATTGTTTATTTTCAGCACTGGAAATTGAGAACTTTAAACATACAGTGTTGTTTGTTGAATATTTGTCATTGATTGGAAAAATTTAATGTATTTCATAAAAATGAAGGAACTTTTCCATCTTTTATAGCTTTTCCTGTTATTATTATTATATTACTAATTTTAACCAACAAAATACTATGGTTCAAGATGATGTGATAGTGTCAAATAAAATCTGAGTGCCAAAGTGTCAAAAAAATGTCTTTTGTCTATCTTTCCCTGCCCTGCTTTGGAAGAGTCTATAAGTCCATACTCACGTTAATATTGCTCAGTAGTATGCACAAGCCGTGTGGATTTAGAATGATGAAATAAAAATCCGGAAAAGGGGGAAGAGTCGAAAGAAGATACCCATTCATATTTTTTTAATAAGCAGTATTAAACTCGCACAAGTCAAACGTGTGAAAACGTTTTTTGGCACTTTCTTTGTCATTCCCAAATACACCTCAACAACCCTCATCATTACACCGGCACATTGCAAATAGAGCTTATGAATGCCTGTGAAAGTCAACAACGCTAGTGAATACTCTTATCCTACTCCAGCGCAGCGTTATACTTGTTATGGTAGAATATAATGTGTATTGTGTACACCTTTATTAGGAATTCCTTCTCTGAACCAACACGACAAAAAAAAACCTAGGGAGCATACTGTCAGCTATCCCAGCCAAGTATATAATGTTTACTATAAAGTATCATTGATGCTCACTAGTCAGAACCAACGTAGTATTTTGTGGCTGTCTGAAGACCAGCAGGAAAAAAATGAATATCTGAATGAATGAAGCGTACGCCTTTCAAAAACATATTTTAGAATGTATACTCTTTCATTGTATGAATTCATTATATAATATGCTTGCAATAACAACCTTTTAAAGCTTAATAATATATTTAAGTAATTATTATGTTGCCTGAAATCAAAAAATGTCCATTAATTTTCTTACAAAAATCACTTTCAAGCTGGAGCTGTCTGGAGCTTCCGCTTTTGCCAGCTTTTCCTATTATTGTGTGTTACCAACTCCAGCCGACAACAAAATAGGCGTTAAGCTGGACACATAGTGTCAAACTGAATGTCTTTCTTGTATCTTTACCTTCTCTAAAAATGTCACGTAAGTCCGTTATTTTTACGTTACTATAGCTCTGTAGTTTGCGCAAAATTTTTACGTATGTTTGCCTGCATGAATTAGATGGATGACAACTTTCCAATGGTAAAGAACAATTTATTTATTGAAACGTAAAGCTATATGTAATAGTATAACAGTTATGTAGGTATAAATTTATAATAATAGGCGCTCTTTGTTATCTTCCTCTTGTCTTTAAAATGCGTTGCTTGACTACCTTTGCACATATTTATCCCCCAAAAGGCTTTGATCTCTGTCAACTTTTTGTATGGATTCTTATGCAGATTTACAAATGGGTTTTAAACTATATGATCAAACTGTAAATCTGAATATGAAGTTCATGAGTGGAATCATTTTGAATCTTATTTTGTACTTATGCTCTAATTTGTAATAGGTATCACTTGCTACTTCACAGTGAAGATAGAGCAACTCTATAGCAACTGGGATGAATGAATTGTGCAACGCTGAAACGCGATATAAAACCTTACTGCTTTTGCCTTTGTTGCTCCAGTATAATATGTAAGAAAACAATAATAAGAAATATTTACGTAAAGCGAAAAATACATGCAAAAATTAATGCAAAGTACAATTTCTCAAACAGTAGTGTCTGCTCCAAAATTGCAAGTTTATTTAAAGCCAATCATAAAATTGAAATTGATAGGAAATAAAAACTGGGTTAGATGTAATAAAAAACGCTGTAAATAATTTTGGGATGAAATACGCATTTTATCTTTAAATTTTGAAGAAAGTCCGAAATTTGAAGGAAGTATTGTAGAACTGGAGGAGACGTGCGAATGTCAGCCAACCTAAATAAAAGTTATTAAAACAAAGTTTGGGTTTGCACAAATTAGTAAAAATACCAAAAATGAAGTAAAGGATTATACCTGACTTTTATGACTTTTTAGATTTTACAGTCTCCTTGCCATTATATTCATCATCTGGATCATCTTTTTTTGGGAATCGCCTGCCATCGATTCCAAGAATGGCGGCTAGAAGAAGAATGACAATTCCAAAGTAGGCAGGCAACTTCATGGTGGATGATGGTACCAGTTTGGGCGAAACTTTTCAGTTGACAAAATGACAAGTTATATTCCACAGCTAGACGGTCCAAAGTAGAATGAGGGAGACCAAGGATTGGCAAATGTAATGGTGAGGAGACAGCGGTCCAAACTAGTGATGGCAAAAATCGAATACTAATCGCGATTAATCGCGATTAAACCGATTTTTGTCCAAACGTTTTATTCAAAAATCGGAAACGGTTTGGTCTGTGAAAAATCGTTTGTAAACGTTTTATACAAAAATCGGATCGGAATCGCGACTAATCGCGATTTTTACAAACCGTCATTTTATATGTGTGTGGTAAGCGAAACCTGAAAAACTTATTGCTATGTAGTTCAGGACTTCATGACAGAGCAGATTCACAGCAATTATTTGGGTGTATTGTGCGTTTTGACTATGTTTTATTGTTTGTAAATTTATTTATTTCAATTTGTCAGGCTTAAAATTGATTTTCCGACATAAGTTCTAAGGTTGGAAGAAATCGCGATTTTACCGATTAGCAAACGTTTTAAACACTAATCGGATCGGAATAGAAAATGTTTTGGAAAATCGGATCGGTTTTTCCGATTATCCAAACGTTTCCTGCAAAAATCGGATCGGAAATCGTTTTGGAATCGCGATTAATCGTTTGCCTTCACTAGTCCAAACTGTCTGCTTGGTGTATGGCGTGATCTTTAAGAGACAATAGAGTTGAGTAAGATCACAAAAATGAGTTTATCGCTGTCTTCAAGCTTTTGTCTGATTTTGCCGACTGTCATTGTCTGCATAGCTGCTTTTATGGATTGGGAGGATGACATCAATACAGAACCACGTCATCGTCGTCAACGTCGGAAAAAGATATGCTTGGTAAACTATTGACTATTTCTGAGCTGCTCAAATCCAACGAAAATCTAAAACTGATTTTCCACCAATTTGATGTAGAAATTTTTAAGGAAAACACACTAGAATTTTAAAAAATGCAAGCACAAAACTGCAAAAATTATGTATTACCACAGGAAACAAGCACTGTTTCAAAACCATATTTTCTGTTATTTCCATTTTGTCAATTCTTCTTAATTTTATTGATGTCTGAATGATAAATATAAAATAATCTTTGATATTTGTGTTTTGATTTTGACCCGAGATTTAGCCCCGAAGAAGAACATCTGTCAGCAACACCACGGCTTTATCAATGAATGTTTGCTGATATGAGCCAGTCCAGACCACACCCTTTTTTCGCGTAATCTCTGCACATTGTTCTAATCCCATTGTTGCCTTGCATAGATATTTTTTGCAAGTTCCCTACAACAATGCTGAGCGAGTTTCATAATCAACTGCCAAATATTTACTGCTGTGCATAAATCCATTAGGAGTCCATCATGAACTTGTTTGCCTACTTAGGAATTGCAATTCTTCTTATAACTGCTGCGCTTGGAGAAATTTCCTTTAAGATGGACGACGAGCATCACAAAGATGACAAATACTAAAAACCAAACAGGCCAGGTATAAATCTTAATTGAATTTTAAAAAATTTATTTGTGCTACATTTTGTTATCCTTTCTGGCTAATTTTTACTTATTAAATGTTATTTTATCTAGTTTGGCTGATTCCCGGTTGTCTGCTCCCATTCCAGAGTAGTTTTTCCAATCTCGGATTCCTATAAAGTTTTCAAGATAAAATGAGTATCCCTTGTTATTAGCGTTTTACGATGTTTTTTTTACCTTCAGTTTATTTTCTCTTGCAATTTCATGATTGGCTTTTAATAAATTTGCAACTTCGGGTAGCGGTCAAAAACATGAGAAAAGATAATACACGCATTTATTTTTAAATGCCATGATATTTTCTTACGATACAGCATATTATTCAGAGGCTTCTGTCGGAGAAAATTTCTGCAGGAGAATATTATATGCTGACTGCAGATTAGAGGCATTGTATCAGTGCGACGGCTATGCACACCACTCGTGTTCATTTTACCACGGACAATAAACAACACAATGATAAGTGCAAAGATGAAACAGCGTGAAGACTGCTACGCCAAGCGTACACACAAATCTTGGTACATGTAAGCACAGCAGCGTTCGTTTCGTGCATTTTGGGGAATATTCTTCAGGGTAGGGGAAAAACTTTTTACATATTTGAACTAGTGATATAATAGGCATGGATTTTATATCCAATAAGATATACATCTATCAACGTTGAAATGTATTCTGTATGTAAAATGCACGCAAACTTAAATATAGAATTTGAGACAATGATGAGAATTAAGTGGGAACATACCAACAAGGATTCAGCAGTAAAGTAGGTACTTAATGATAATCAAATATTTATTTAGTTCAATAGTAATAAGGAGCAATGCTAAGTAGATTCACAATTTGATTTACACGTTTTTCATTGCAGTTAAGTTTAGCACTATTTATGTATTAGATTTCAGGTAGATTAGGCTTAATATTATTACTCTCCAGAACATACATCAATCACAATCCAACTTTTAGGATGATACAGCCTTCCATACAAAAATTTATTCACATGGCTTATAAAATATGGCGTCAGTACAGAAGCAATAACAATTTTTTCTGGATTTTTGATCAAGTAGGCAACCCACCAGCTAAACGTACTATTTGGGAAAATAATATGTTTACAATGCACCATCAAATAGAAATCCTGTAAACTGGTAGTGTTCAATTTAGTTACATACACAAATCTGTAACCTTTTTCGAAATCAATAAATTGTTTTTTCGCAAATTCAATGTCGTCTGAAAATACAAAGTTGGCCGAGCCGGCATAGCCCAGTGGTTATAACCAAACTACTGAGGCTGCCTTGCTCCGAGTTCAATCCTCGGTGGTCGGCAAAAATTAAACGAATCATTGTTTGAAATAACACAATTCAGCCAGCATAACGACCCAGGACGGGGCGCTGGTGGTGTAAAACAAACAAACAAACAAACAAAGAACGCAGGAATTGTAGTGTTTCGTGAGGACACCATTTGTATCATTCGTTGAATAGCTATACGTTGATATGAAATCGGCATATAATACAACTTTGAATTTTCGTCGTTTTTAATAAAATCTCCACGGCGCACATGAACTGCCACACTTTCCACATTTTCAATTTCTTTCAGCATTGACATAACCCGGTTTCGCATTCCATGCCTAATTCTTTCTGAAGGCCACAAGTTCTGAGTAATTTCATGAGTATAGTTTATCCAAAAAGCTTCCGACTGACAGTAACCTTCCAACTGAATTAAGCTTTGATTGACATCTTTGGAAAATTTTCTCTCTAGAAACTCCATGTCGTTATAAGTTTCCACATTTGATAAAGATGTGTGCTTTGAGTAAATTTTCATACCCGGTATGCTAAACTGGTCCAATGCAAATTCCCGTTGATCCACTGTGAATTTCCTATTCAAGCTGTACCTCTCCGAAAAATCTTCCCAGTACAAATACAACGGCCAATTGTATTCTTTGGCTAAGGCAAAAGAACAAGCGTATATGAAAAGCTGATTGCCAAATCCTCCTTTTAGTGGCGCTAAGACGCCAGGTGGTGAAATACTTGTATAATACAATGCTTGTGAATTTGAAGATCCAGCAACGGTAGCAACATTTTGTGAATTCTTTTTAGAAAAATGTGGTAACAGATTAATAATCAATACCAGAAATAAAACAATGAAAAAGACAAACCGAAGAAAAGCATATTGCACGTTTTTTATTCGGGGAGACATTTTATTACCTTTTATTTGACTATTTAATAAGAATGGAATCTGATTGAAAATAAAATCGATTACAGTGATTCAGTTCAAGTTTTCTGGGTAGATCATCGGTATTATTTGGTTAACATAGTGATCTGTCCAAGAAAAAACTATTTTAATTAGTGGGTTGTTTTAACAGCTATTAGGCAGTCTGTTTTTCAAGTTGATTTTATGTCTCACCCGGAACGGTGGAATTTTATTGATGTGGTTTTTCTAAGACTCATTAAAGCGTTAATTGAAACCAAAAGAGCCGATTTGTGGTTTATAATTCAGCATTTGTCTGACGATTGCGGTTTTTAGAAATTTTATAGAATAACAAATTGCAGTTTGTTTTTAAAAATTGTTGAGACACAATAATGAAAATAATGAATACTTTATTACTATTTCTGGTTTAGCATTTGACCCTTTCCTGGGCTCTCATTTTGCAGTCTGGCATTGCCCTGTTGCAAAGTTTGTGTAGCAAAACCACTATTCAACTGGCGGCTTGTTTTCTCAATGCTTTTGAATTTTGCACTCGTATGAGCTAGGATCTTCTGGAAAATTGGCTTCTCCATGAACCTTGTACGAGGTACCTCCTCTTCTAACTCTTTTTCTTGTTATGGATAGTTGCAGGATTCTACCGAACAATTTTGATAAAATGGACATTCCTGATCAGAAAGAGACCAAGCTTTTGGAGCAGTAGTTTGGAATAAGATAGCATATTTGTAACGCCAGTTCTGCTATGTAGCAAAAAAATTCGAAATTTTACACGATGCCAATGAGTTTTTAAAAACTTATAAGTACAATTTCCAAAGCATTATCGTAAATGATAGGGTCCTACGTTAAAAGCTTTTCTTCATATACTTATGTACCGACTACGTTCCAAACTAACAAGTTGTTGGTGTTCCAACTTGTTTATTTTCGAGGTGTTAATATAAGCCATTGCGCATGCAAAGGAAATATTGAGCTTGAATTCCATTGTTCCATCTTTAACATGTTATTTCTCTGCATGTTTTCTTCCTCTATTTGGAATAGTAATAGAAAAAGCTGTAACAGCATAATATACTCGTGGCTAGAATAGCTTGCGTAAAACTTGCTGAAGTTGTCTCAACATTATATTTAATTGCTGTTTCATCAAATTGCAATTCTCATTTGTTTTTTCCTACATCACCTGAAATGTAATAGAGATAAAGTAGTTCTAAATGTTTGGTTACATTACAAGTATTGCGGATATATATTGTGGCTGTTGGGGTACATTGCTGACGTTGTGGTTTTTTGAACAAATAATCAAGCAATTTAATTTGCCGATTTTATGCACTTATCGTCATACTTAACACAGTCAGCAAATGTCATTAATTTTTTTATTTGCTTTTTAAAGTCAAACAACTCCGTAGTGCTTATTTCGATTTTGAATGCTACGGATAAACACTATCCACAAAACTGGCTGTACTTCGGGATTATCTACATTTTAAATAAAGTGCCATTAGTTTCCAAAAACATGTGTACGACGTTCAAACCCGACGATAGGAAAACTTTCCTCTTCGGAATCTTATTTTGTTCCGTGTTATTTCATATATTCTACTTTCACGTAACAAACAAACATAATCCCAATTACCACACCCAATTTAAAGTTAAGCCGAGCAGCCAGATTCTAAAATTAACACGGAGATATCATAATACATTAGCTGTTGATGCATTCGCCAAAGACGATTTTCAAAAGTTTGCAAATCTGTCATTATTGAGCCAAACTACGGAGTTACGGCAAAAAGTTATAGCCGCTGAAAATAACTACAATAAGTTCAAAGCTTTAAGAGAAAAATCTGATTTATTAACCTGGAATGACTCACTTTTGTTCAAATGTCCTCATCCCGTCCAAATAACTGGAAATTCTGCAAATAACGAAAAGCGGATTTGCGGATTGAATTTGTTTGAAAAAGTTCCAAGGCCACAGGAATGTGTGATTTACATGATAACAGACAATAGAAATGCAGAATTGGACAACGTTCTGAATGTCCTTGCAAACCGAACAGATTGTCACATTTACTATTTTTGCAAGAGTGCGTCAACAAAGGAAAACGGGCTTAATCCCCGAATTAAATATTGCAGTGGTACCTACTTGAGTGATAGAAGTGGGATAGCTCATGTATCTTTGAAACTGTTAATGAGACGTTATGGACACGCTTGGGTGGACATGTTATTCCTTGAAAATTTAGAAGGCCGTGAAATACCTGTTCTCAGACAAACTTTAAAAGATCAAGTGAACATTATTCCAATTGGCCAATTGTTTGTTTCGATGGATACTACAGTGATGACTTCTCGAAAAATTAAAGAGTGGTTTGATGAGATGGAAGATAGGGGATTCAGGCCTTCTTATTTAAAAACTAACCATATTGGAGATGATGCCAATGTAAAACTTACTGAATCAAAATTTTTAAAATTAGAATGCGCATTCATTAACATCAGAGGAAAGCATTTGCTGTTGACCGGTCGCAAGGATTAAATACATTCCCGAGTTACCAATTTTAATGCAATGTTTTTTAATTAAAATTGTGGAAATAAAAATTTGGCAAAACGCTTGTTTTACCAGGTCAAATAATTTTATGTTCATAATTTATCACGTTGCTGAAACAACAAAATCTACAGTCCGGTAAATTATCATGAAAATAGTTTTCAAAACATTAGCGCCACTTCTCGCCATAATCCATTTGACACAAAGTTAAAATAAAAACCAGTAATTATTGGAATGACACATTGTAATGTTTATGTAATGAAATAAATGATATTTGAAAGCGTTAGGGACCTTTTAATTGATAAATGCAGAACAGTGCGTATTATTTTGTAATGGCGTTCAACTGTTGCGCACGTCATAACGTCTGGAGTAACAACTTGAAGTGGTGCATTTTCGGAAATAATATATGCTGAGATTTAATTCAACCTAAATAATGCTACTTTTTTGAGCTTAGCAAAATAATGCAAAACAATGCAATGTAATTAATATGTTTTATGTATTTATGAGATTTACAACCGTAAATTTGTAAAAACATACAAGTCTAATCCATTCGCTTAATAAAACTGCAATGTACATTTTAAATCAACAAAAGCAGAGCGGGTGCATTTTTTTGCAAAAATCAATACTCTCAGTTACTTGTATATTTCCGAATCAGTTTTTAAAAAATTAATATATTTTAATAAAAGTTACGTAACATAAATAATGTTAATGTCTACCAGTTAACAATAAATGTTTTCCTCTAATGTTCAAAAACCCTATATCAAACTTCAAGTCATTTTCCAACTTTGTCCAATTCCTTTTTCGATTTGTTGTTGTAGTTTGTTGTACTTGCGCAATAAACGGCCTAAATCCTTTCTCTTCCATTCGAAGAAAACAAGTAGTAAAATTTGCAAGTGAGTCCAGTGGTTTGGTAATCGACAAATGTACCTGCCCAAGTGGAATAACGTAAACGTGCTCCTGCACAAATTTCTTTAGAATTTCAATCGCTCGCTCTTGTACCTCTAAAAATAGCATATCAATCCAAGCATGCCCATTGAGTCTCATTAGCATTTTCAAAGTTACAGTTTTGTTTGTATTACTTTCACTTACACAGGTTTCATTAAAAACTTGAATTTTTGAACTCACTGCAATATTTTCGATAGAACTTATCTGATCTTTGCTGTTATAAAAATAGTAAATACGACAATCGGTTTGTTTTGCAAGCGTGGTTAGAACATTTTCACTGCTTTCATTGCTCACATCTGTGACAATATAAACAACACACTCCTGTGGCCTTGGAAACTTTTCAAACAAACTTAGTCCGCAAACACATTTCTGACTTTGTTTCAGCTCACCAATGCACGCCACGGGATGGGGACACTTGAACAGGTGAATAGAGTTTGTCATTACCCTATTTTGTATTCTTCTTGTTTTATTGAATCTTGATATGTTGTACTTACTCTCTTCTGTGATAAATTGGAAGCGCAAGGCTTCATTTTGTGACTTGACAAAATCTTGTGTGAGCACATCAACCAACAATGTGTTATGATACCTGCTTTTTAACTCTTTCAAAGATTTTGCGTCATTTGATTGGGTATAGAGTTTCGACAACTTTGTGTTACTGAAGTACACGTACAAAAACAAATCTACAACTGCTGGTACAAACACGCTGATGTAGAAAACTCTCCTGATGTTAATATTTGTAGCAGCACACATTTTTACAAAGATAATGAGGACTAAGGAGTGCTCATATAAAATTTAATGGCCTTCAATTTATTGAAAAGCAGAAAATACCACCTTCAAATAGTTAAACACCGGCTTCTTGATTTTGCTCAGCAAGCGTCTTTACCAAACATGAATAATTTTTTAGCTTGGATTTTTGTTAAACGTAACCAAAATTTATCATTATCCACTGACTTCTTCCAAAACCCCATTGATCCATTATCCATTGATTGATTGATATCCAGAAATTGATTTCTTCCAATAGCGAATCTGTATGATACTTGTTTGCTTACCCTACTTATCTTATCACCGGATTAGCATGTTCATGCAAGGAAAACCAATATCACGTAAGCTGCTTTTCCAGTGCATAATACGATCGATCGATTGATTTTAGAATTGATTGACAGCATTCATCAACGTGTAACCACTCCACACACTGTTTATGAAGATATCGTTTATAACATAAACGAAATTCCACGAAATTAGTTATTTAATCACAATCAGTTTGGTACTCATACAAAATTGTGTATGCTATTGTGTGTCAATAAATTTCATCTTTTTAAAGTTTCAATATCAGTGCGATTTGTGTGATTTCTGATATAGCAGAAAGAAAAACTTAACCTAGTTTGTTTTACATTGCCCATTTGAGGAACCACTTCACACGACAATAAATAAAACTTGTACTTTTTTGCAAAACATTGGACTTGTAACTACTACGCCATAATGCCGTTTTCAGCATATTTGAAACTGTTGTCCAAAACGGTGTTTGTGTGTGTTTTAGTTGTAATTGTTACACGATCTGTATGGCGATCCAGCGTTTATCCACAAAATTCCGAAACTTCTTTGACAAACATAACCTCTTCTTCTTCGTTGGAAACAAAAGTTATATATCACAAGTCTCTTACGTCACCTGGTGTTCTAATAGATGTAAGAGGAGGAATAGGAAATCAGATATTCCTATACGCATGCTCTTATGCATTAGCCAAAGAACAAAACTGGCCGCTATACGTTTACAAAAAAGGCTACTCTAAAAATCAAATCTCCAAAAACAGAAAGTTTCAAGCTATATATCGTGAGTTTGCTTTGGATCAGTTTAGCATTCCGGAGATAAACATTTACGATGAAAACACAACTATGCCACCGGTACAAATAAGCTGGGAGTTGGACTTTCTACAGAGGAATTTTTCAAAAGAGAAACAACCGCTAATTCAACTTGATGGATTATGTCAGTCTGAAGCATTCTGGTTGAATTACATTGACCAGGTTACTCAGCATCTATGGCCCTCTGAAAACATTTATAATGAAATGCCAAATCCTGTGAAAACGATGCTCGAAGAAATCAGAAATACGGAAAGTGTGGCAGTTCATGTTCGCCGTGGTGACGTGAATGACCCATCAGCGGTAGTTTTAACGATTGTGTATTACGAATAATCTAGCAATAAAAAATGTACATTAATCTCACTCTTGAAGGTAATACAGTTAATGCTTTACAATAGGTAAGTGTCCACCAAATTGGTCCAATCAGTTTAATTGGTTTATTGTTTAATTTCCCGTTATAACCCAATTATCACATAACATATAACTGCTTGCATGTTTATTGTCATAAAAATGCCATTTTTGTAATAAAAACTCATACATCTATAGCTGTCTGTATACAATTAAGGTTATCCGTAATATTATCATACTTTTAACAAAGTTTAGAGCAGTAAACAAAAATACAACCATTACAAAAAGATTTATGGCTGGGTATAAAATATATTCAAGCTATTGGTGCCAAAATAATACTTTTAATTAGTTCATTCGTCTTTATTGTCGGTCAGTCTGTTCATAATCCATTAAATTAAACAATAAAACTTTCAACATATTCAAACATGTCGAATAGAGTAGCAATGTACATATAAGAATACTAGATGCATGCAATAGCAAAAGAATCAATGCAAAATGCAACAGTTTCTTTTTTTCAACTCTTTGGGTTAAGTTTCAGTTCGCATTCATTTTATTTTTGAATTTACATCAAGTCTTGAAATTGTAAAATTTGTAGAGCAAACATAATACAATTTATGCACTACTCGCATCTAAAAACTTACTCAAAGCAAGCATTTTTGTATTTATAAAAGACACCTCACAGCAGCAATTTCCTCCTCTAGCTAATAAATTCACTTCATAACCAAACATTCTTAGCCCCATACTCTCCAGCTGTTGA
The DNA here is from genome assembly GCA_029691765.1 of Entomobrya proxima. NCBI lineage: Eukaryota > Metazoa > Arthropoda > Collembola > Entomobryomorpha > Entomobryidae > Entomobrya > Entomobrya proxima. The sequence goes on along the minus strand of CM056171.1, from coordinate 48,099,516 downwards.
AGAAAGTTCACAACCATCTCAGCTTTTGGACTTGTTCCATTTACATTCCAATCTTTGACGTGAACTTCTAGCAATAATTGTCCAAATGGTAATCCATCCCGTTCTGAAAAATCCTCCATGACTTTATTCATACTGTTGTACTCGGCTCCCTCCACATCAATTTTCAGAATGTCAATCCATTGATGATTCCCATTTTCTTTCATAAGTGTCTTTAAAGTTCTGTATGAGTCTGTGTCATTGTCACTAATGCCCAGCTTTTTAAAGTGAACTCGAGGATTTGTGGATTTGAGTGGACTGCCTATTTGGTTCACTGTTGGATCATAAGCATAAACTGTACAGTGAGTAGTAGCTAGTATTTCGGCTTCAAAAGAGGAATCTCTGTTAACCCCAAACGAGTAAACTAAACAGTTTTGCTGCTTGGAAAGATTGCTAATTCCGCAGGTCCATTTTCCACCGTCCTTTGGTAATGGTGCGCCAGTTCTAATGAGTAGATTTCCAGGGCAAACAAAACTGGGTTTCATGTTGTCCCAGAATTCTTTTCCAGTATGTTTTAATGATTTATTAAAGTCGGAATATTGAAAAACGGGACCCGGTTGAACTGATGATGTCAGGACAGTAGGAATGTATGTGACATAGCTAATATTGTAGAATAGTATGTACAGTAGTAAAATGAAGACAGTTGGCAAAATCACAAGTTTTGTTGTCCAGAGAAACAAGGATGAAGATGCAACGGATGCATTGCTACGTAAAAGTGGAGAGGACTTCATATCTTGCTTTGGAATTTTACAGAACAAATACGTGATTCTTTTTGCAAATTGTTTAAAAACTTCAAGTGGATTTGGAAATTTGAAAGAATTCAAATATGATGGTGCTCTCAAAGGGAAAACTTGACAACTTTCAAAGACTTTTTCATATTGGAATCTTTTAAAACTTATCAAAGGACTCAAGATAATCCATCTAATAAAAAATTCAAGAATCATACGACCAGTATAACCATAAAACGATTACCCGCATGGGAAAGCATAGCTTAATGTGTAATATACAAATCTTTATTTGTAAAGATTTATTGCTAACTGTGCCGCAAAATGTTTGATAAAACTCCGAACCAATCTCTGACCTTCACTCAAGGAAACAAGAAATAAAAAAGCGGCGTTAAAGCAGTGCTAATAATTAAAGTGCTCATTATTGAACGGAATACGGGTAATGGTATGTTGTACCTATGGTACAATTTCGTAAACATATTTGTGCAATTGGAGGCTCGCCATTCGCAACAGTCGTTTTGGGATGGAGTATCGTTTTGAAATTAAATATGCTTCTGGATTTTATGGGACAAAATTTTCAGCTTTGATAATAGAGTTTTCTTCAGGCATAGACATAGAAAGAGAAAACATAGTTGACTTCAGATACGCGTTGTTGTGTTATTTATCTATTCTTGGCCCAATAAACACATGTTAACCTTTGAAATCGTTTTAAATAAATTTGATATGATTAGCATATAAGTTATTAAATAGGTATCATATTATTTTTACAAAAATGATATCTACTTAAATATCTAGCTTACATTCTTTACAATCCTAAATGTTTCGCCCTTTCCCTGTTGACTATTAGAATAAGTAGTAAATATGAAAAAAATTGAAACGCAAATCTACGGCCTATTAAAATTCACTATATTCCAGAAAACTTGTCCATGATAGCTTTTCTGTTTAATCTATCGCTATTGTATCTGCTTCCGCCGAGCATGGCGATACGCTTTTATCTAATATGCTATAAATTGCAGCTTAAACGTGGAGGACTCTTTGAAATAAAACTTACGCCAATTCCACCGAACATTTATTTGCCACTGGCTTATCTGTTTTTTCTTGTAATTATTTATCTCTCACTCTCAAGATAGCAATGATTAATGGAATTGCAGCAGATCAGCGCATAATAGTACTAATCAGAAAGTATATTTTAATTTACCAGAATAGAACACAAATAACAAAAAAATCAAACAAATCGTATGTAACTCTGAGAGAAATTTGCAATCACGTGACGTGAGTACGGCACACTGGGCCACGGAGATAATAAAAAATCATAATATTTGAACCAACACTATAGGTCGCTATGATATTAGATTATCTACGCCTGCTTTCGTTGTCACGCATTTTCCTCTGTTCGCAGGCAAGCGGGTTTGCAGGGTCACATGTTTGGCCTGCTAAAGTGAGCTAACAATTTCACAAAAATAAATAAAACAAGCCAATCCACAATCAAGAATTTCTTTCATGTAAATGTGCTAGTGCTTCTTTATTTGTAAAAATATGTTTTTAAACCAACCAACAAGTAAAAATTATCATACTTGGAAAGCCAGCCAACTGCGTAGAATAAAAAATATTCCCAAACATACATTATCAAATTGTTTTGCGGACGGAATTTTGTTGTTATTCACGTAGCACTTTAGTTTATTTTAATTACGATAGACCATTTTAAACTAGAATCTACCTGTAATTGCAATTCCAATATACTTTTATGGTTGTTTGACAAATACATCCATTATGCCAATAGAAATTCTGTAAGCTTCATTATCGTCTTAATTTTACAGTCTTGATTGTGCATTTATTGCTCTCCCGAAAACACATCAATAACAATCCAACGTTTAGGGTGGTATAATGTTCCATACAACTCTTTATTTCTAATACTTATTAACTGTGGAGTTATTACCGACGCGATAACAATTTTATTGCGGTTTCTAATCAAGTATGCCGCCCACCAGCTAAACGTACTATTTGGTAATATAATATGCTTACAATGAACCATTAAATAAAAATCCTGCAAGCTTGTTGTCTTTATTTCTGACACGTATACAAATCTATATTTTGCCTCAAAATTCGAAAAGTGCTTTTTGGCATGTTGGATGTCATCCGAAAATATGTAAAATACGGGATTGGTAACATTTCTGACTTCTAAAAGTTTTATGATTCGCCGAATTGCAACACGATGATACTGAATTGGAATGTAATATCTGTCAGCTGCTTCGCTACTGCCTAACACATCTCCACGACGAACGTGAACTGCAACACTTTCCGTGTTTATAATTTCGTCCAGTACTGATTTCACCTGAGTTGGCATTTCTTGATAGATTTTCTCCGAAGGCCACAAAAGCTCAGTTATTTCATGAACGTAATTTTCCCAAAACGCTTCGGATTGACAGTAACCATCCAGTTTGATTAAACTATGATTTGCTTCTGTAGAGAAATTCCTATGTAAAAATTGCAATTCCCAGCTCAGTTCAGGCTTAGGCATAGCAGTATTTTCATCGTAAACTTGGATCGCCGGAATACTAAACTGGTCCATAGCAAATTCACGATCAGTTGAAGTAAACTTTCTGTTGTTAGGCATGAGATTCTTAGAATATCCTCGCTTGCAAATGTAAAGTGGCCAGTTTTTCTCCTTAGCTAGGGCGTAAGAACATGCATAAATAAATAGTTGGTTTCCTATTCCGCTTCTAGAGTCCATCAAAACCCCTGGAGGCTTAATCGTCTCGTGGTACTTGAATTGCGTTTCCAATGGTTTTGTTTTGAATATCCTACTCTGTAAGCTTTGCAAAGGAAAGTGTTTTAAACATGAGATTATGAAAAGTATAAGTACAATACAAAACAAACTTTTGAAAGAAAATTTCACTTTTAATAGAACAGACATTTTGTATAATTCTAAAAAAGTTAGATGCTTGTCTACGGAAGTACCATACACTGAATTATGAAATCTGATTACCACAGATAAAATGGTAAGTACTGTTAGACATGTAAGTGTTTTACCTGGAAAGCTATTTTAGTACGAGAAGACACCAAACGGAAAAAATTAAAGTTGATAAGGCAACATGCAAACAAGAATACTGGTTTATTGCTACTGGCAATTTGCCGGTTTCTCTGAAAATGTAATAAAACCAATAAAACTTATCTGCCAATTTTTTCTTGATTCAGGTACACCTATGTTTATTGTTTGGCTGTAGACTGTGGTTTATTTGGCGCATTTATTTTATAATATTTACGTTTTTTCATCAGGACATCGGGAAAATCTTTTAACACTCCAAAGTACAAAACAAACCTTGCAAATTGCCGCTATTCAAGATGTATAGACCCAATAACATGAAAAATCCAATGTCTTTGTAATCTTATCTACTGTTTCATCTTTAAAATCATGCCGCTGTGGGTATATATATGCAATTTATTTTATACCAGCGTGTCAAGCAACAAGTCGTTATAATAATTAATAGCTTTCCCCTTTTTGGCTTCACCAGAGTCACTACACTACGGTACAGACTATTTTTACAAAGCAGTATAATTTGTGCAATGAAATATTTGCAAAGGCCTTTATTTACAAAAAATGAAAAGTTGTCCGTCACTAAAGATGATTCTAGTCAGAGCATCCACCATATATTATTGAACAAAATGCCTTTAACTTTGTAGTATGCTTGAGAAAATAAGTTATTCACTAACTAATTTCGTTATTTGTGTAACTCTAACACACGAGAGCTGAGTTATTTTGGACTGTGTACAAAGAAAAACCCGCCTGAATTCGATATGGTCGTATATTTGTAATTGCATGTTTTAAAATTATGTCGTGCATTTACTTACCAATCCACAATACAATATGTCCGAAACAAACTGGAATTAATTCAATTAGGCATCAAGCTCCTGCAGGTGATAACAACGGATTTTTAAAGTTTGAATATGTCAACAGCTATCGTGTCAAAAATAGTTGTAATCTAAAAAGACTTTGAGCAAATCTGTAAATGAAAAGACAGAGAGACACTTCATTACGAGACTAAAGTAAATTAAATTTCACTACAGATTGCTTATGAACTTTATTTATAGTTTCCATGCAGTTAGTTTTGTTTTGGAATTGAGCCAAAAATACTATTTATGAATAGAAAATAAACAATAGCAATTGTTTTTGACATTATAGCTTCAAGTCTTTGAAAACCAAATTTTTTACACTATGCCTGTACAACTTTTGATATTGCTTATCGTTTTCCGCACTATATGTTATGATATATTTTTTGGTTGGGCTGCTTAGTACACAATACACAAACCTCTCTTCAGTAGCCCTCCCACTGTCGTCTAATTGAAATTCACTTAAATCAGAAAATTATTCCCAAAACTGAAAAATCGATGAAGGTTTATACAGACACGTTGTAAGAAATAAGTATGTTTAAAAATATGGTTGAAGTTATTTTCCATTGTGTATAATTTATAAATAAATCAACGATAAGTCATATTTTGTAAAACAGATATAAATATGGACTAATGATGGATGGTGATTAAAAACGTTGTAACAAAAATCTTAAGCCAAACTAATTTGTTCAAACACAAAATAGTGCTGTTACACGCCTGTCAAATCATCTTTGTTTTTCCATGCAAATTAAGACAAGGTATTATTACTCCTTGTTCACTCTCCTATTCTAACGCTCGCTCAGACATTGTGGAGTTCTAAAACCAGTTCTTTGAGTTGAAAATTACCAAAGCTCACAGCCAAACCGAATAAACTACAATGCAATGAAACAAAGCAACTCTACTAACAAAATCGGTGTAGCTTCCTAAATGCTATACTTTCAGGTATGCAAATACAGATTCACTAGTGTGAAATCAGTCCGTGTTTTACAAGGAACATCGTTGAATGCATTAATTTATTTCATCGACATATTACGCCCATTTAATTTATATATTAGTTGGACGACAACCAAAATAAATATGTTCAGCAATAGGCAGTCTTGTTTTTCAGATTTCTCTCGCCTCAAACCTCCTGCGAATTCCAAAACATATGCATACAGAAAGAAAGTTGTGAAACATATAAACAATCAAGCGTGAATTGGCTATGGACGTTTAAGTGCAGGATCTAAAAATATATCATACCCTTCTCATCACTAACCTACCATACTACAAATCGGAAACAAACTGGAATTGTTTGAATGCGACATCAAAATTTTGCAGGTTTAAAAAAGTTGAAACCCACATACGTATTATTTATTTGTATAATATTGTTTAAAAAATAAAAGTTTGAGGCCACTCACTTTTACTCTAAATACGACATACTTCCTTTCAAGTATAGATTCGCAAGATTAAAACTAATTAATCAGGAAATTCACCGCAACAGCACTAATTAGAACAACGTGTCAAACTTATTGGTTCAAACGAAAATCAGTCAAACGATTTTCATGATTAGCCAAACTTTACTTAAATGAACAGTGCAGAACAATTAGTAATTTTCGCTTTGGGACTAAATACAATTAAATTTAGCAATCTTTGCTTTTTGCTGCTCTTATATACAGTTTTCATAGGCATTAAGTTTGGTTTTGGAATTCAGACAAAAATATTATGAATAGAACAATAGCAATTGTTTTGGCAAACTAGCTGAAAATCTTTGCAAAACGAATTTTTCTATACTATACAAATTATTTTAAATGAAATGCTGATTTTAAAACTATTTCTTACAGAGTATCTAAAGACTCGCAAAAACTTAGAACGGAATCTGCAATGACGTAATGTGTACTAATGCACGTCCAAAGTTTCATTGTCGTCAAACTATTACATAATTTAAGTGAACGTAATATGTGTTTTAAATCTGGCTTTGGCAAATCCCAACCCAGTTTATCACTTCTAAAAATTTGAATCTACATTATCTGCTAATATGCAACTAAGCTGCTTTATAATCAAAAATGGAGCTAAGATTTCCTTGATTTGCCTTTTATTTTGTATTAGTGCCGTGCTGCAATAGTACCGCCATGAAATTGCGGTTTCTAATGATGTAATATGTACTGATACCATATAAAACGACTTTGGATGGCCATTATCTGAAATGCACAGCGTAGATTAGCAAACAGAACAAAATTTTAAATGTAATTATTTGAATATTGATTGAAACACAAAAGCGAACACGTCCACAACTCAAATTGATTCACCAATTGTAAACCATTTAATCGTTTTTCGGGTGCACGGCATTTTTCTGAAAATATTGAGTACGACTATTTTCTCTTTTAGCGGAAAAGCACTTTTTATACTTTATCATTAAAAATTCATCCATCTAAACAACAGCATGTCACACTAATGCTTCCGGTAATGCTATTATCCTAATCGTATTTGTACCTAATAGTATTAGGTACAAAGAGAGTACAACCATAATCGAAACACATTAGCATCTAAACAGGTCATGGTAACCTAACATTTCGTTAAAGTTTCAAAATCCCGGATATAGAAAATAAGATTTTTCTGTAAATAAAATTTTAAAAAACCAAAAAAAAAAAAACAGATTTGCCAAAAAAAATCCTTGTCAGGAGATAATGGTCATAGAAGTTGTTGTTGCTAAGATACCATTCGATTTATCTCACAGCATGCACTTTTTATGTCTAATTGTAACCTCAATTTTTGTCGGAATGAAAACAGCTGAATCTTTTTGTGTAATTCAATTAATAAAGTTTACACAACCTTGAAACGGTCGTATAGTACTTTTAATACAATAATACAAACACCCCATCATCTTATCTATATATGTATTGAATCATTCATTGGGATAAGTAACTATCAATGGCGTTGTTATTGGGCAACATAAAAATTTTGTACCATCATAATAATTTCTGTTCAAGTATGTCTTGAAATTACATTTGTGTCCAAAATTACCCTAGCTTTGCTACTGTACTGTATAAGGTTTAATCCCAATCCTGTTGCCTGAAAAACATTAATAGGTATTTAAGGGGAAGCGGACTAGTTTGCTTGTTAACAGAACACTGACCCAACTCCATGGAAAACTTATCGCGACTTTTTTTTCTTGACCATATTTTCTTCCTCTGTCAAATACGCATCTGTTCGAGCTGCATTCCGTGAAACTACTTGATTAGGGGTTTGTGAAGTATATGCATGAATTTAAATCGCTAAAAGTAAAAGAATAACTACTTTCAGTATACAAATATCACTAGTATTAATAGCACAAATCATATGGAAGCAGTTTAGCATATACATTCCATAGGTTTAATAAAAAACTAAACCTATTTTGTTACTCTTGGCTTTCCAGAATTAGTGGCATATCATTTAAAAATTGTAAAGATTTACTGAAAATTGCAAATTGCATTAATTAATTAAAAACTGTAGAGATTGATTACAAATGGTACAAATTTTTGGATAAATCAGATCAGACGATCATTTAGATTTTGTACTCACTAAAAATGTCTCACAAAGCGTCAGAGACTTTATCCCGTTCACACTGTAAACATAAAAAAGTATCAAAATGCAAAAATTTCATCCACTTAAAATTCATTTACTACCTCTCCGAAAAGGCTGAATTTTTTTTAGCTTAAAAGACAAAAAAGGCTTAATTTTTGGATTTGGCGCCCGAACTTTTTCTACTTTTTAGGCTTATAAGTGAAAAAGGCTATAAATTGTGAAAACCCCAATTAAATATCATGTTTTTGCTAAGTTCAGCTGTGATTTTGCCTATGGTGCTAAAAGATTAACGGCTGGAGGGGAGTGCTTTGCTGTGCTGGGGGGTAGTCGGCCCGGCAAAGCATTGGCAAGCTAGACAGCTGATGTATGCCCTCAACCATTCATTCTGATTCTCACTCAAGACTCAAAAAATCTCACCAGAAGCAAACTGAGCTACGGGTTGATTTGTTGGTATTTTTAATTAGTTCCAGGAGTTAAGGTTCAAGATGGAGGGGAACAAGAACAAAGCAAATGTCAGCGGAAGTGTGGTCGCTGGGCCTGTGAATTCTGTTGGTGTCCAGAAAAGGAAGGCTGAGGAGACCGAGGGAGGTGGGGATGGGAAGCGATTTGCTGTGGGAAATAGGGATTGTTCGGAGGTGATCCAGGAGGAACCTGGAAGGAAGGATGACCTAGCAGCCCTTAGGGAGGAAAACCGGAAGTTGAAGGAAGGACAGGAGCATCAGCAGCGGTTGCTGGAGACAATGCAGCTGCAGATTCAAGAACTGCGTAGCCAGGTCTTTGGTGAGACTAAGGAACCGGAAGTGGCAACTAATGACAAGGTTAGTAGCACAGTTTGATAAACAGTTAACTACTTAATTATATTCTAATTGTGTTTTTAATAGGCTACTACTTCCAAGGCTCAGGGTAACGGGGAAAACCTTGCCGTTGTTGAAATGGTAGCGATACCAGTGTCATCAAAATGTGAGGTTCCAATTCCCGCAGGAATGAAAACCATAAGTAAGGCGGGCTTGTGCTACTATGTCCTTCAAACCGGAAGTGATTACGACAGCATTTTAAAGCAAATCAACAAAATAGATGCGTCCTTTCTGTCTGAAAAAGGCTTAATTCAAAAGGCTCTTGCTGTGAAGCAAATGGAACTACACTGGGGACCTGAACGACTGTTGCGTGACTTTATTTTGCCCTATTGCCGTGGAAACTGGGTTAACGGGGTATTCACTGCGTTGGACGCCAACAGAACTGTATGGCTTCATGGACCAAGTGGGATGGGTAAGGAGACATGGGTAAGGAAGGAGTTTCCTCCAGAACAGGGCTACCTTTACGTT